>CM065637.1:49424004-49442839 GCA_033220585.1 Dipteronia sinensis | reverse complement strand
TGTTGTATGAAAAGGGGAGAGAGAATCTAGAAATGGGTAGTGGAGATTTGGAAGTTGAGGAGGCGGAGGAGAGGAAATCTGAGGGTTTAATGAAGGTGGCGGCGGTGGGAGCAGAGGAGGCCGCCATTGTTGAAACTTGTGGTGCTCTCTGTCTCTGCTGTGTGATTTTGAGTGATTGTGTGGTTTGAGAGAGGAGGCTTTTAGGGTGCGTTTTGTTGTTTTATATACAAACAAACAACACCTGTTCTTCTCACGTGATTATTAAAATAACCAAAACAAAAGACGCAGCGTAAGTGTTGTGCATCTTCTTATACGACGAGGAGTTTGAGTCCACAATGCATAATGATATTTTACAACGATGAGAAGTACGAGTTCCACCATGTATAATAGTATTTTTAAACGAGTTTTATTCTATATTTTGTAGGTGTAAATATTTGGATAAGATTTGTTAATGTATGGAATACGATGAGATAAGATTAATTTTAGTTTTATATTTCAAGTTTATTGTTTATGTGGGATGTGATTATTTAATCCGATATAACAACTTATGCTACCAATCACGATAAATCACGGTAGACTCTTGACCGGTTATTAGCATTGCTCTTGTATCAATTCAGATTCTTCGCCCACTTATTCACTACATCTATCCTTAAAAAGGTTAGAGGTATATTCTTCGCATTCAAATACTTTATTTTATAATTGTAAGGGAGAAATTCATTTCATCCCTCTAGTTTGACATATTAGCTAAACTAGTTTCCTAATTTTCAGAATTATCTCGTTTAGTTATTTCAGTCACGATTTTCGTTAAAAATATGAAATCCGACAGGGACAGGGGGTCAAATGACTTTGTTGCTCCTTAAAGTAGGTCAGTTTGCTTAAATAACATTTTTATCGTCCATCTCTCATTTTTAATAAAAAAACAAAATTATTGAAAAAAAATTATTTTCCCAGATAAAAAAAATATCTTAAATAAATAAATTAAGATGATTTAATGTTTAAAAAATGAATTTAATTTTACCAGTAGTGAGAGGATGATGTTTGAGGAGATTATAGCAGAAGTCCATGGAGAGACCAAGAACGAGTTCAAGTGTTCTGCTCAAGTGAGACTCTAAAGTGAACTTCAATAATTCTGCAATGCATTGTCTGACCTCAACTGGGTTCGTTCCTGGAGATGATGATTGCTCCATTTTCTCTCACTTTCATTTGGTAGTCTTTCATATATCTAACTCAAAAATCAAACATAGTCCATATCTAGTTGACTGAATGACTGTTGAGTCATCCACAACTCAGAAACCCCCCAGCCACCACACAACAACCCAAATTAATCCAGCCACCACCCTTAATCCAAAACCCCAATCGAAATCAACCACCCCTCAATAGTTCTTCGTTCACCAACACCCATACACCCACACGACGACAACCACCACCAACGTCGATTTAGAGTTGGATTCGGTTGATTTGAAGGGTTGAAGAGGTTCGATTCAGTTTGTTGGGAGAGAGAGAGATAGAGAGATAGTGATTCGCGAGAGAGTGTGTTGATCTTCTTATCTGGATTTAGAGAGAGAGAGAATCATCTGAGTTTAGAGAAAAGGAGGAACACGATCTGGTGATGATGAATTCCAGATCGTGCTCTGGCTCGTTAAATACGACCAGATTGAAGGAAAGAGATGGAGATTTTTTTTTATGATAAAGGAGAGATTTGGGTGTTTTAGTTTAGGTTGATTTTTTTTTTCTTTCTTCAGTTTTAATATTCTTTTATTATTTTTATTTACTAATGTACACATTGTATTGAGAAAATACGATAATGCCCTTTCATCAAATAAGCTTCTAGAAACTCTAATGTCAATTTACCGTCTAACCTAGTGGTGTAAATATAGACCGGGCCTGGAGGGCTCGGCACAGCCGGCCTGCCAAGGATGGCGGGCCGTGCCTGGCACGGCCCGCAATTGAGGCGGGCGGTGCTAGGCACGGCCCCATCCTTGGCACGTGCCGGGTCAGGGTTCCAAGCACGGCATGCCGGCCCGGCCCGGCCGGCACGCCAGCACGGCGTGCCGACCATTGGGCCCGCTGATTTTTTTTTTAAATGTTTTTAAATCTAACGGTTTTTTTTTTAAATAACCGTTGGCTGACGTCAGCCAACGGTTATGTTTTTAAAAAACTATAACAATTGCATTTTGCCTCCTGAACTCTTGTCTTTTATATTTTTACCCACTTTTCTAATTTTTCTATAAATACTCCCACCCATTCCACTTTTCATTCACTTTCTCTAATTCTCTCAATCTCTCCATTCTCAAACTCTCTATACAATTTCAATTATTCTTAATTTCATTCTTACTCTCTCTCTACTATTCTACACTACTAATAGACTATTATAATACTTTATTGGTAATTTACTATTATATAACTATTATTCTCTAATCTTTCCACCAAGACACCAAAGTTCAAACTTCAAAGGTACATTTTTATTTAAGTGTTATTACTTAATTTTATATTTTAAATTTAATATGTTTGTTTAGTTAGTAAATTTATCATTTTATGTTTATATTCAATTATTAATTTTATTTGGTTAGTAAATTTATCATTTTTATGTGTAGGGGTTAATTTTAATTTTTGTTTTTAGTAAATTAAACAATTTATTTTTAGTAGTTAATTTTAAAATTTTTTGTTAGTAAATTAAGCATTTTTATGTGTTGGAGTTAATTTTAATAATTAATGTTAGTAAATAATCATTTTATGTGTAGGAGTTATTTTAATATATTTGTTAGTAAAATAATCATTTTATGTATATGAGTTAATTTTAATAATTAATGTAAGTAAAATAATCATTTTATGTGTAGGAGTTAATTTTAATAATTAATGTTAGTAAAATAATCATTTTATGTGTATGAGTTAATTTTAATATTTTGTTAGTAAAATAATCATTATGTATAGGAGTTAATTTTAATAATTAATATTAGTAAAATAATCATTTTATGTGTAGGAGTTAATTTTAATAATTAATGTTAGTAAAATAATCATTTTATGTGTAGAGTTAATTTTAATATATTTTTTTAGTAAAATAATCACTTTATGTGTAGGAGTTAATTTTAATAATAATGTTAGTAAAATAATCATTTTATGTGTAGGAGTTAATTTTAATATATTGTTTTTTAGTAAAATAATCATTTGATGTGTAGGAGTTAATTTTAATATTTTTTTAGTAAAATAATCATTTTATGTGTAGGAGTTAATTTTAATAATTTTGTTAGTAAAATAATCATTTTTGTGTAGGAGTTAATTTTAATATATTTTTAATTTTGTAGTAAAATAATCATTTTATGTGTAGGAGTTAATTTTAATATATGTTTTTAGTAAAAAAATCATTTTATGTGTAGGAGTTAATTTTAATAATTTTGTTAGTAAATAATCATTTTATGTTGGAGTTAATTTAATAATTATGTTAGTAAATAATCATTTATGTGTAGGAGTTAATTTTAATATATTTTGTTAGTAAAATAATCATTTTATGTGTAGAGTTAATTTTAATATATTTTTAGTAAATAATCATTTTATGTGTAGGAGTTAATTTTAATATATTTTTTAGTAAAAAATCATTTTATGTGTAGGAGTTAATTTTAATATTTTGTTAGTAAAAAATCATTTTTGTGTAGGAGTTAATTTTAATATATTTTTTAGTAAAATAATCATTTTATGTGTAGGAGTTAATTTTAATATTTTTGTTAGTAAAAAATTTTTATGTGTGGAGTTAATTTTAATATATTTTTTAGTAAATAATCATTTTTGTGTAGGAGTTAATTTTAATATATGTTTTTAGTAAAATAATCATTTTATGTGTAGGAGTTAATTTTAAATATTTTTTTAGTAAAATAATCATTTTATGTGTAGGAGTTAATTTTAATATATTAGTAAAATAATCATTTTATGTGTAGGAGTTAATTTTAATAATTTTTTAGTAAAATAATCATTTTATGTGTAGGAGTTAATTTTAATATATTGTTTTAGTAAAATAATCATTTTATGTGTAGGAGTTAATTTTAATATTTTTTTAGTAAATAATCATTTTATGTGTAGGAGTTAATTTTAATATATTTTTTAGTAAAATAATCATTTTATGTGTAGGAGTTAATTTTAATATATTTTTAGTAAAATAATCATTTTATGTGTAGGAGTTAATTTTAATATTTTTTAGTAAATAATCATTTTATGTGTAGGAGTTAATTTTAATATTTGTTAGTAAATAATCATTTTATGTGTAGGAGTTTTTTAATATATTTTTTAGTAAAATAATCATTTTTGTGTAGGAGTTAATTTTAATATATTTTTAGTAAAATAATCATTTTATGTGTAGGAGTTAATTTTAATAATTTTTTGTAAAATAATCATTTTATGTGTGAGTTAATTTTAATATATTGTAGTAAAATAATCATTTTATGTGTAGGAGTTAATTTTAATATTTTTTTAGTAAAATAATCATTTTATGTGTAGGAGTATTTATATATTTTAATTTTTTAGTAAAATAATCATTTTATGTGTAGGAGTTAATTTTAATATATTGTTTTAGTAAAATAATCATTTTATGTGTAGGAGTTAATTTTAATATATTTTTAGTAAAAAATCATTTTATGTGTAGGAGTTAATTTTAATATATTTTTTAGTAAAAAATCTTTTATGTGTAGGAGTTAATTTTAATAATTTTTTAGTAAATACATTTTATGTGTAGGAGTTAATTTTAATATTATGTTAGTAAAATAATCATTTTATGTGTAGGAGTTAATTTTAATATATTTTTTAGTAAATAATCATTTTATGTGTAGGAGTTAATTTTAATATATTGTTTAGTAAAATATCATTTTATGTGTAGGAGTTAATTTTAATATATTGTTAGTAAATAATCATTTTATGTGTAGGAGTTAATTTTAATATATTGTTAGTAAAATAATCATTTTATGTGTAGGAGTTAATTTTAATATTTTTTTAGTAAATAATCATTTTATGTGTAGGAGTTAATTTTATATATTTTTAGTAAAATAATCATTTATTAAGTTATTAATGACTAATGACCTGATTTTTTTTTTAGGAAATGGATCCCCCCATCCTTATTTTCCAGACGGTCTAAACATGCTGAACGATGATTTTGATCTCTCCGGACCGGCAGAAACCGTAGCGGGACCTTCTGGTTCCGGCGCCACACCGACATCACGTACCAAATCTAAGAGGTTAACATCAGATGTATCAGTGTTTTGACGTAGTAGAAATGACACTCACAGACGGTACAGTCGGCTCTAGAGCCAAATGTAAGTTTTGTCCTAAGAACTATACCACTAGTAAGGTGGAACAGGTCATTTGAGAAGGCATATGGAAAAATACATGCCCAAACACGTACATGTACCCACTACAACCCAGACACAACTACAACGGCACCCAGACGGGTCGGTTACGACGTGGCATTACGTCGCCGTGCATGCTAGAGAATGCTTGCACGGTACATTGCACAAACTGATCAACCTATTAATTTCGGTGACTGTGTTTTTTTCAAGAATTTATCACATCTGTATTTTGCCCCCAAATGCAAATTGTTTCTAGAACCACTACTAGGAACGATTTGATAAGAATGTTTAAAACCCAACGAGATAACTTGACGGCTGAATTACAGCATTTAAGTGTCTCAATTACATTAACTTCCGATATTTGGAAGCATGTTCCAAACATGACTATTTATGTGTCACATGACACTATTTAGACTCTGAATGTAGAATACAAAAAAAAATTCTGGTTTTCGTCCTATGGATTTTGCACATACCGCAGACAATATTTTTGCTGTCATTCTTTCTGTTTTAGAACTTATGGCATAACTCATCGCATCCTCTCCATCACATTAGATAATGCATCGGCAAATACTAAGTCTATTGCATTGTTTACTAAAAGAAACATCCCGCAAGCTGGGGGTTATTTTCTTCCACCAACGCTGTGCATGTCATATCATAAATTTAGTTGTACAGTCTGGTTTGAAGGAAGTAAGCGATCGTATAGAACGCATCAGAGATGCCATTTCTTGGATCGGTTAGCTCTAATCCAAGATTTCAAGAATTTGGCAGACACTATACATTAAACGGTCTACGACCCCGACGATTCCAAACTGATATGCCGGTAAGGTGGAACTCTACTTACTTAATGCTAAAAATTTGTTTGGAATATGATACAACTATTTCAGGTTTTATAACATGAATTGGCCGAAGTTGCTGTCCACCTGCTCAATCACTGACACCAGACGATTGGTATGTGGCAAAGATTTTTTGTTGAATTTTAAAGGTTTTTTACAATGCCACTGTAACTCTTTCTGGGGTCTATTACCCCACATCTTCCCAGGCAATCCATCAGATTGTGGAAATGTCTGACATGTTAAACACTTATAGGGAAGATGACATGCTTGGCCCTGCAGTTGTTGCCATGGAGACCAAGTTTAAAAAATACTGGTCTGAAATGCCTTTCCTTTGTGCCTTAGGTGTTATAGTAGATCCTAGAATTAAATTAGCTGGTTTAGAATATTTGCTTGAGTTTATTGGTAATAAATTGTCAGTAGATTATTCCGACTAGATTACTGACATTCGAAACAAGTTGTTCAAAGTTTTTAGTATTTATGAGCGCAGGTTTGGCGGCGTTGACACGGAACCATCACCAGAACCGAACACACACCGTTTCCGACAAGTTGGAGCATTCTCAAACGCCGGGAAAAAAAAGACAAATCAGCAAGTTCTTCTTCTTCAACTACACGATCTGCTGCATCTTCTGGTGCCGAACTGATAGGTTCCTTGAAGCACAGTTTGATGCCGACGAAAACACGGAGAATTTTGATCTGTTGTTATGGTGGAAGACCTATAGCTACAGGTATCCGGTCTTGTCACACTTAGCACGTGACATAATGGTTATCCTCCGTGTCCACTGTGTCTTCAGAACAGGCATTCAGTACGAGGTGGACGAATTATTGAACCAAGAAGAAATTGTTTGACTCCAGAGATTGGTGGAGGTATTATATGCGTTCGGGATTGGGAGCATGCTTGAAAAGGATGCAAAATGAAGCGGTAGACGAACAATTATTCAAATTTCTCCAATTTATATGTTGATGAGGGTTCCGGTAGTAACCATGTCCAGAACTAGGTTGTACATGTACATTTACTTGTAATACGATTGCACTCTTTTTCCCATACCAAGTTTTTATCCCACTGGGTTTTCTTGGTAAGGTTTTTAATGAGGCAATCATGTAAATATGTAATACTGAAAATCCGAAATAAATAAAGAATTCTTCATTTCATATTTTTATCTACTTTTATTTTCTTTCATGTTTTATCTTTATTTATTCTTTGAATTAATTCATTAAATAAATAATAAATGTATCTATAATCTATATTATAAGCATTTTTTTTTATTATACTAAAATAATAATATATAAAAAAATTAAAATATATAAAAAAAACTGGGTATGGCCGGCCCCTTTGGCCCACCTAATTGGCCCACGGGCCGGCCCGGCACGGCACGCGGCAAGGCACGGAAGGGCCGTGCCGGGCCCCCATTTAGGGAAAACGGGCCCTGGGGGGCCGTGCTGATGTAGGCCTGGGCCGACCCCCTTTTACACCACTAGTCTAACCCTCGTTGACCTAATAGAATTCCTAAAAACCTTAATGGAATTGGACGGCAATGACTAAAATATAGATTTTAGTAACTACAGGGACCTGTCAACTTAATACTTGAAATAAACTCTAAATCATGTGTCTAAACAACCTAGCGGGGGAGGGGGGAGGGGGGAGGGGGGGGGGGGGGGGGGGGGGGGGGGGTGGGGGGAGGGGGGGGGGAATGGGTGGTAATCGATTATTACCAACTTTTTTCGTATTAATTCATATTAATAAGCAAAACCCAATTTCAAACAATAATAAAATCAAGTAAAGTGCGGAAATTAAAGACTATTTGATTTTTTACTTGGAAACCCTTCAACAAGGGAAAAACCACGGGCTAGACACACACGATCACAGAAATCCACTATATGAATAATAAATTACACCTTCAAGTGATACTCTCACTCTCACTCTCGATAACTCAGGATATGGACACTACCACTGCCACTCTTAGTTCAATCCAGTGATATCCCCTGATCCACTACTCTTGGCGTGAGCACTCCTACTCTAACTTGCGGGCCTTTTACAGTGGCACTTCACCAATGCTGCCAACCACACATTGGTTGCAAGACTTGAATGCTTGTGCAATTTCACCCCGAAGCCATAAGACTTTAACTCTAGGAGGAGTATAAGGTTTAAGCGAACAATCAATGAATGCTCAATATAAAATATGCTAGACCAAACATACAATACTTAACTAGATGTAGATAATGCAATACAACATCCTAGTTATCAAATAATGCCTACATGTACACATGAGGTCTCAATTAGTTGTATAGAAATTCTCACAACTTAATTGTCAAATAAACTCACAAAAACATTCATAAACTTGACTAGATGAACAAGCCAACCTAATTCATCAATTAAGTATACATGAATATTTATGGATTAGCTATTTAGGCATAAATGGCCTAATAATGCAAGCTAACACAAACAAACCCAATCATGCAATTTAGACTCATAAATATAAGCAACAAAGTCAGTCAAGGTATTTAATCAAGCAATAAATACCTAGTCTATAGTAAGTAGAACAATAAATGATATTTAAGGGAGTTCTTACTTACCTAGTCATGAAACTATAAAGACCCATGCTCATATGATGTTGAATGATGCAAGATGGAGATGGGTTTTGGGTTTGGAGAGTTTAACAAGCTTGAATGGAGCTTTCTTTCTCTAGACTCTCTCTATCTCTCTCTAGGGTTTCTTTAAATTCAGAGGAGTTAGTGAAGAAGAAGAGATAAAGGAGATTATATAGTGGGAGACCCGAGCTGATGGGAAAAGACATTTTTACCCCAAAATCAGCCCAGTGCGATAGTCCAACTGTGCGGGTGCCTACCCGTGCACATAAGGTTTGCTAGTTCGACCAGCGAACACACCAGCGATCCAGGGATCTCCATGCACCAGGGCCAACTGCGCTGGTCCACTACGCGGGTAGGGACCCGCGTACTGACCCACTCACAAGCCCTATCAATGCGTAAAAATTCGCACCAAGACGTGCGAGCATGGACACAACAACCACACATAAGTCTAGAAATGAAGTGCAAGTGTGATTGTGAAGAATGCACACAAGGGCAATAAGAAATAGATGCATGTCAATATAAATGCATGTAAGTGTGTGTGCAATGTGTAAATGATGCACACATATAAGATGATAAACACAAATGCAAGATGAAGCAAATCATGCATGAAGTGTGTGTGTGCGCCTAAACTCTTCAAGAGACAAAGTCAAGTGAGTATATCTTTTGCTCTTGAAGTCATGGAGATGCTTGGAAGCTTGCCAACAAGGACCTAAGCTACCCATTACACAATCATCCCTAATGTGGTGTGGTTTGTCATGAAATAAGTCAATCATAAAATAGAGGTCCGTACAATCTCCCCCTTTGGCTCTTTCATGACAGAACAACCACTCACAAACACTACCTCACAAAAACAAAAAACAATCTAGTTGTTCGCCATGAGAGTCCATTCTACATTACAAAAAGAGATTCCTAGAATCTAAATCTTCAATATCTTCAATCTCTTTGTAGAATTATCATTGTACCTACACACAATAGCAAGAAGTACTTTCCAAGAAAAAATGCATGTGAGATGAACAAATATAAAAAACAATTGCACTTAATAAAGCAATATAAAGAATACATGTGCAATGCTCCCCCTAAACGGTTACTCTCTCTCAAGACTTCTCCCCCAAAGCATAAACAATGCTCCCCTTATATCTCTCAAGACTTCTCCCCCTTTTTGTCATGAGATAGGCAAAGGAGCTCCCCATATTGGGTTGCTTTAGCAAAGAGAGCTATAAGCACAAATACGATGCATAATCATATACACAAATTTTATGCAACTTTAGTAATTGAGAAAGATTCAATGAATTTTATTTAAAGAAAAAAAATGTGTGAAATTGTTGCTTTGCATGCAAGACATATAACATTCAAGTTCAAGCAATGGTATTTGGCAAAGTAAACATCAAAAGGGTTTCCAAAAGAACTCCAACCAATTTGTACCCTTTTGTCATAAGCAAACAAGATACTGTTTTTCAAAAGAATTTCAATTTAAAGAGCAACTATATCAAACTTTATAAGCGAAACAAGACATGAGTGACTTTTGCACCCTTTTTGATTTTTCCGGGTAGGATACCCATATGATAGTAGCCTTGTTCAACTAATAAAGAGAGAGAGAGAAGACTAAATTTGGATGGGACATCCTTATTTATTGAATGGACACAAGGTCCTTATTACTTTTAGTCTTCTCATTTGCTTTCACGCATCTTTTGCATATAAGCAATCAAAAATATTTCATGCATATCATTTAAAGCATGAAATAAAAAATCAAGTTCACATGTCATGGAGATAGATTATAGGTCATTCAAATGTACTTTCCCAATCAAATCTCCTAGTCCAAAAATGCATTGTTGAATCAAAATATGACATGGATTGTGTTGACGGTGATTTTTGGATTGTGTAAAGCCGATCACGCGTCACACAAAGTATGTAAAGTTTGCAGCTGTATAATGAATCAAAAGAAATAAAAGAAGTTGTGCAAGCAAGTTTTACGTGGTAAAACCTCAAGGTAGGGAAACATCCACGGTTGCCAGTGACGGCGAGGAAAAGAATTCACTATGGATAATATGTTTACACACTCAACCTTACTTGCTCTCTTGAATATCTAATGATTCGTGAACCCTTGTTGGGTATTTTAAGGTCTATTTATACATGTATAGAACCCTAATTCTTTTTGTACAAGTAAAGGAAAGGTGATAGTGATTTAACAAAACTCTGACTTGTTGGAGTCGTTTCAATCGCATTAGGACTTTGACTGTTTCGAGCTCTGATAACTCTTAAGGAAATATGTTTCCCTATCAGAGTATGCTTCTTGCAACCATATTTGAGGAGGATTCTTCTTTACGTGTTTGAGTCGTAATAATGTTATCAACATGCTAAGCATCTGAATGTATCTAGACATTGTCCATGTGTCGCTTAGCCGACCGTCTTACAAACCCGATCAGATCTCTTTTACCCCCGACCAGGGATCTTCACCTGATCAAGTAATTATACCCGATCATTTAGGTTTCCCCCGATCGTTGTTTTGATAACCCGATTAATCTAATTACCTTGGCCGGGTATTCCCAACCCAACCATCTAAGTAACTCTAATCAGTATTGTAGGGTTAATTTCTAGTCATCTTAAGTTGACTTGATTTAGTTGACATTTGCTGACATCCCATTGGTCATCCTCACGTAACACGATGTCTACGCTAACTTGTTATCTTTTCAAATTATACCAATAACAATACCCCCATTAAACATTCAAACTGAGCATTGGCTTTATGACAATGATTCGCTCGGTGAGATATGTTTAACTCGGGAGCCTTTTGTCGTATAGCTCATAAATGCTAACTCATGGTGAACAACTAGCTTTTAATTTCAGCCACAAACGGTTGATTTGCTCAGACAATTTGACACAAATAATGCAACCAGCGGCGTTTTAAATTTCAAACGGCGCGTGATCTCCGAGATTCGCACACCAACCACCACTCTCGTATAACATCATCACCGCTTATAAATACTTTCAAACTCTTTCATTTCCCCTCTCACATCAACGTTTCTTTTAAACTCTTCATCTTCCAAGTTTATTTTCTTCCCCAACGATCTTCTCAGAGTTCTTAGTTTCAACTAAGTCTTCACCGTCGTCAGAGTTCTTATCCCACTTACTTTTAACATCAGGTATGGATCCTGCTACTCGTCATCGTTATGTTGAATTGTTGATTCACTACATTGCAATAGATGATAAAGAGAATATTGCTAGGATTGAATCTATATTAGGGGGATTTTTTCAAGATTTTTCTTCTCGCCAGTTCATCATGTACCCCTTAACGTTGATTATTCAGTGGCTTTTCCTGAATTTAAACATTCTTCTTTTGAATCAAACATTGCTAACCCAGATGCTTCTTCTCCCAACATATACCTAGATATGTCGAAGACAACCGGATCTGGTCGGGGAAGCAGGCCAAGCTCTAGGGATTCTTCTGCTGTCGACTTGAAGATCCCATCTGAACTATTGAAGATAGGAGATGTTCCCAGGGTGCGACAGACTTTTCTTCTGAAGTTCTCAGTAGAGCATCCCAGCGCCTTTGATTCAGAAATAAATGCGGTAGACGAACCAGAATTAGTGAAATATAGCTAAAGGTTTGATCTCCCCCGATTGGCTAAACTCTTCCTAAATGACCAGCGTGCAATCTGGAACTCCCCTCAAGGTGCATTGGCCATTTATGAGACAATGCTAACGTCTAGGGTCACACTACCCCTTCAGTCTTTCATTGCCTGATTCCAAGATGAGACCGGTATCGCTCCTACTCAACTTTCACCGAACTCATACCGAGTCCTTATGAGTTTATGGCACCTGTGGAAGCAAATAGGTGCCAAATACCCCCCGACCCCATATGAGATTCATAATTGTTATACTTTGGGTCGGTCAGACAATGGAGGTACCTTTTACCTTAAATCTAGTTCGATCAGCCATTGGATTCCTGAAGGGTATAACCAACGACCCACATCTCCATCTAGCAAAGATCATAAGGGCTTTATTTGTGGCTTCCCCTCCTCTAATAAGTATTGGAAGAACAGCTGGTTCTTCATTCCAGGTGAATGGGGTGAGATTGTGGTCGCCGATCCTCGATAGAAGCTAGCTAGGAACATCGTTCCTAGGCACTACTGTAGTCCTGAGTAGTGGAACAGGACTCCTACAACACTAACGGAGGATCAGGCCAAGAACGTTGTTAGAGCTGCTCAGACAATGTGAGAGGCCAGAGATCGGCACGCTCTTTTCGTCGAGAAAGACCTTCTTGAATTGGGACTATTTCCTCTAATCTCGAATCGACGCAAACGTTGTAAGTACGCCTTACTTTTTGCTGAACCTCAAATTTTCTGAACTTTGTTCCATTCATTATGATTCTTATTTTTCTTTTTCTTTTTTGGTTCAGTGTATAAGGTGGACATCGTGGCGGGGGAACTGATCGTGCCTAAATTGTTGTATATTTCGGCCCTCATTCCTATTCATTTGTCTCGTTCTTGTGTGTATTTTCTATATATTTTATGTCTAATAGGCTCGTTGGTGCTAACTGCAGGCAATAGATGTAATTCTGGTGTAAGAAGCTAATTGCGGTGGTTCCGGTAGAAAAGGGGCAAAAGGAATGACAAAGGATCATAAGCAGCTCTACAGTGCGGGTCAAGTGCGGGTCGCAACCGCAGTCCTTCCCACAGCCGGGACCTGAATCACGAAGGAAAGATAAAGTGCGGGTAATCCAACCGCACTCCACCCGCACTGTTGCTCAAGACAGAGGAGCTGATTTGCACCTGACACTAAAGTGCTGGTAAAGTGCGGGTAATCCAACCACACTCCACCCGCACTATTGCTCAAAATAGAGGAGTGGATTTACACCTGACACCAGAGTGTGAGTACAGTGCGAGTAAAGTGCGGGTAATCCAACCGCACTCCACCCGTACTATTGCCCAGATCTGAGAACTGAAGATGAAGACAACCCATATAGTGCGGGTACAGTGAGGGTAATTCACCCGCACTCCACCCGCACACTGCGCGCGACAACTTCTGTTTTCAAGCTTAAGTGACCTATTTTTCCATCCTCTATAAATAGAAGAGGATGGGAACGAACCAAACAACTTCCATATCTCCCAACACTTGTAGTCTAAGCTAGAAACACATCTCCCTATCATCCAAACCATCTCTACTCAATCAAAGGCAACTAGGAGACTTGGATTCAAGCTTCAAGGAAGGAGATCAATCTTCAAGGGTTTACTCTCTACACTCTCTCTTAGTTTATTGGTTTGTAATAGAACATGAGTAGCTAAAATACCCCACTATGGGGTTGATGTTATTTGCTTGATGGATATTTGGGCTTTGTAAATAAACTCTATGTGTTATATTTATTCTATCTCTATGTTTTATTCCAGTGTTTGAATTGATTTCCATTATTGATTTGCTTGGATACACCCTCTTTGCATGATTGATTTGGATTACTTGAGTAGGCAATTAGGTTGTCTAATGCTCCATTGAATGGAAGGATTTCCAAAAATCCGGTTCTACAACCATGCCCTTAGTCTAATCTTGAATTAGTGGCTTTCACTATACACCCTAGGTTAGCCACTTGTGATAGAATTACAAGCCTCCACTATACACCCTAGGTTGGTTACTTTGGTGATTTTACGAGAACTAACCTTCGAGTAGAATTCGGTTGACAACCTCGAGCCTCATCCAATCTCAAACGGGTGGCCTTCACTATACATCCTAGGTCGGCCGCTTGTGAGGGAATTGGAAGCCATCACTATACACCCTAGGATGGCTACATTAGTAATAGGTTGAGCCATAGCTAGATAGATGAGCATTCATGGAAAAAGTCCTGATTGAGTAACTAGCCATTGTTGGTTGCTTATGAGGGATTAATCGCTAGTAGGAGGTCTTCGCTATACACCCTAGGTTGACCTCTTGCTAAAGATATATACCAACACTATACACCCTAGGTTCATTACATTTGTCAATATGTGCTTAATTGAGAGTTTGTTGCAATTGCCCCTATATTCACTTACGAGTCCATCAACTCCGTAGTTCCATTATCATTCATTCATCACTCTATTGTCATCCCATTTTATTTGCTTTCATAGTTTAGTTTATATTGTATTTTCATTCACCATCACTTTACTTTTATGCATACTAGTTATATTAATCCTAATCTTATCACCGCTACCCCAATCTCAGTGGACGACACCCGTGCTTACCGCTTTACTTGTATTTCTACTTGTGAACACATCGCATAGGTTTTATAAATTGTTTTGACGGACGGTTTTCTGACGGCGAAAATCTTCCCATCAGGAACAAGTTGAAAAAATTAAAAATCTTGATAAGGTCAGCCGAGCTGAAGCTGCTGCCCAACTGGCTCAAGGAATTGCTCCTCCCCAGCAGGTCATGGTCGAACATTCTGACGAGCCAGACCCCAATACGTCTTCCAAAGTTCCCGATCGGGAAAGAGAGAAGAAATCTTCTGATCGGGGTGAGCAGAAAATGTCTCCCAGAGGTTCAAAAAGGAAACTTACTAAAGAACAGCTGGTCGACACCCTGACCATACCTTATGGGAGATCACCGGTCAGCAAAGTGACCAAAACTGTTGCAGCCATCATCTGCTTCCAATGTTGCTCAAGGAAAAAAGAAATCTGAGCCAGCTAAAGACCTTAGAGGCTCAATAGAATGGAGTCAGACCAGTCGTTCTTGGAGAGGATGATGAAGATCAAGATACGCTGACTGACTTGATTCGTAGGAAGCACCTACCGAAGAAGGGAAATGATCGTTCTTCAATTCCATCTGCCATTTTGCCACCTAATCAAACCAAAACAGATGATCGGGGCTACCGCTGAAGTCGGCTCCCATCATGCTCAAACCTCCATCTTTAGCCAACAAGTCTTCCTGCAAAACCGTCCACCCAGTAACCAAGGCCAGTCTGGCTCTCTAGCTCATTGCGCTGGCAAGGCCCCAATGTAATGTTTTGTTAAACGTCAGATAGTCTCATTGACTCAGATTCTGAAGAAGGAAAACCAGCCCCAAAAAGTATCAACCAACACCGCCTGCTCGTGAAGACAACTTATCTGATCATGAGACAGATCATGTTGACAAAGTCTCTTTACGGTTGAATCGTCCCTCTGGGCCTTTACCAATGCTATCCTGGCTCCCATTGTAAGTGGTGCTGCAACAGGCCTATCGGGAAGCCACTAACGAATAAATTCAGGAGCAAACTGCGGCCATACCTCCGGTGGTTGCTCCTAAAACCGTTCTGATTTCGCGTTCAGTCCTGACTGACCAATCGCCTCACTGTCTAGCGATCACAATACTTCCTACTGTGGCCGTATTCCTGGCTCGTATGAAACATTTCCCGCTCCCCCTCGACATGCTGAAATCCATGTCTACTAGAAAAGGCTATGTTGGTGAAGGCCCTTTACTGGACTGACTTTCGGAATGCTAGTGACGCGAAAAAAAGTCTGTGCTATTTATAATAACGGCGTTTATGTATGTATTTTTCATCATCTTGCTCATTTCTTTACACTTCAAGTTATATATAATCCTAACCTATTTTATTTCTCTTTTCAAGGCCATAGAGGAAATGACTAGGGCCATGATGGCTCGGAAGAAACAAGCTGCTGAAATCTCTCAGCTGAAAAAAGAGCTTGAGAGGAGAAAGAAAGCTGTCAGTTCGGTCTCAGCAAGTGAATCAAAGTTGAAAACGTCTTTCGAAGAAGAAACTGAAGCAGCGCGACGCAACTGAGGCAGCTTTGAGAAGGCCTGTCGCTGCTGCGGAAACTAAAGCTGGACAATGCCATAACTAACCTGACGAAACTCACTGTAAAATGTATCAACTTGAAAGCAAATATGGTTTAGAGCTGAACAGCGGTAGTGCTGAGCTGGAAAAAAAAGTTACTTCTAGTTGAACGTGCTGCAGATAATCAGAAGGCAGAAGATCGGGTAGCCAAAGAAGTTCTGGCTGCCTCCCAACAATCTATGCTTGAAGCCCGTAGGGATCTGAGGAGGCTAAACTTTTTTACGAAAGGTTGGTCGAAGATCTGAAGAAGCAGAAGGTCAGTATGAAGGTGCTCTCTCAAGAGGCCAAACTAGCCCTTGAGGTTCAAAGCGTTGATCACTACAAGGGTCTCTTGCTTTCAAGGCAATTATTTTGAGAGAATTGGAACGTGAGTTCACTACTGCTCAATGTTTTTTGGGGGTAAGGAGAGATCTACTAGAGAGGCTTGCCGCAAATGGGTTCGAACGATCGAAAAGTATAAGGCTGAGTCTCTCTGTGCCATAAAGAACCAGAGGATGTGATGGAGGGTTTATTGCAATCTATCGGGAAAGAGCCTCATATCATGCATCTGGTGCTCCCCTCTAATTCCTCCTTAGTTACCTTTCATACGGCGGGAGGAGGGTGGTCAATATCCCAAGAGCATTGATTTTAGACCTTTGCTTGAGGTCGACTATTCTCCCTTCATGGTTGAACGATTGCGAAGATGACATTAGTTGGCCAGATTTTTGGAGATCTTGACCAAGGGCTATGAAGAAGCGGAATTCAAACCTCCAGGCACCTTCGGACCTGGTGGCCCCTCAAGAGCTCCTACAACTTGATTCTTCCATCTTCACTGTGCATTATACTACACATCTTGTGAAATTTCCCAGTAACATTGTATGACTGATTCACTCTTTAATGATAAGGATATTCATATATTTCTCTACATGGTTTTTATTTCTTTTAATCAACCCCATTTGATGATTGTCACTTCTGATTTAATCGGCTATCTTATTAACTGATAGTGACTAATCTTGATTGATTAAGCCTACAACTGATAGAATTCGATTTGACTTTCAGCCCGGTCAGCCATCTCTCTTGGCTAAATGATCTCGGCTGAACTGACTTTTAATCATTTTTGATTAGTTCAGTTATCTTTTTGACTACTCGTCTTCGACCTAGTCGATCATCTTTTTGATCGGCTGAACTTTAGTCTGGTCAGTTTATATATTGTCTAGCCTTTTGTTATTCCGATCGGTTATCTAATCAACATACCGGATCTGGTTTGGCTTGTAGTTGCATTGCATGTTCGTTCAAGTAGTGTTTATTTAAAGGCCATTTGCATGGTAGTCTAATTTATAGACTTTGTCTTTATCTACAACTAAGTCACTGGTACGTCTCCCGGTAGTCTATTGCTCAAGATTCGTACAATGAGGGTTTTCTTATCTCACTAACTTAGCTCATCTTAGCAACGTTTCTGGTTGGCTGGCATTCAAGTGTGAGAGTTTGATTACCTCATCCAACTTTCAGTTCATCCCATCAGATATCTAATCACCTGAAGGCGCTCTACCAGTGCTTTTAATGCACCCGGTTAGTTTCGGTGAAAGTGCGTTGTCTTTGCAACATACGCTTTCGGCCCCATCACTGGGCCCCTCGAGAACCCTTTTAGGGTTCACGAGACTTGCTTTTGTAAAGAAAAGCGATGTTAGAACACTTTTTCTTGAACTATGCTCCCCTCGAAGGGTTTTTATTGATATCTTCAACCAAAACTATAAAAAGTGACAAATGATTAGAGAATAAGGATAAATCTGTAACTACTCTAGACTTAATAGAATATCTAAAAATCCTGGTAAACAATAGAAAGAAAAACCCCTTAGGGTAGAATATCTTCAAGTACTTAGCGTTGCATGGCCTGGGCAATTCTCCTCCTCTGGTCGGACAAGGCGATATGCTCTATGCCCAGCTAGTCCGACCATCTGATAAGTGTAGGAAAAATCGATATAAAACGCAGCAGAAGAAATAAAAAATAGATTTCTTATGGTTTTAAAATTTTTCTCAAAGTTGAACCTTAACCTTTTAATTAATTAAACTCAAATATATACGGTTAGAGTTAAATACCTCTTGACGCGTGATCCGATTGACTTACGTCGATTAGTTATCCGCAAAATCTTTTCTGATGCCCGTGAACAGTACCCACGTGAACAGTACCCGCATGAACAGTGATCATGAACAGTAACCCGTCGTGAACAGTACCCCCGTCGTGAACAGTGATCGTGAACAGTACCGCGAGATCTTCCAATCCGAACACGTATGTGAATCACCTAGGAGCGTGGTCT
>CM065637.1:48893835-49423904 GCA_033220585.1 Dipteronia sinensis | reverse complement strand
TTATATTCTTGATATATTAAAACCAATTCTAGATGGACCCTTAAATCGGCCCGGTAGAATATATCAAGTGATCCATGCAAATACGTGTGGATTGGGGATCTTGGCGGGCTATCTAAATTTAAACTTCAATAGACACAACCTAATCACAATCAACAAATGATTCACTTAGGTCCAATCTATTAATTTTAACTCATTCCACTAAAGAGCTAAAATTGAACTCTTAAATAAAGATCGAATAAGGAGATGTTTCTCATTCATACCCTAGACAATCTTATAGGAGATGGTGTATCCTCGTGAATAATATCAGTAATCGCCAAGAGCTCATAGACCGCCTATAGCTCTCCAAGTTACCATATTTCCTCATATGACCACATTTCGAACTTGGATACTTTGACTTGTCCAGAAGCCATGTTTTCAATAATCATTATTGAAAACTCAACGTTGAGATTTAATATCCAATACCTCAAAACATCCATATGATGATATTATTCTCTCATTTAATAAATGGAGCCACGATGTCCATATCTATAAATGAAGTCCTCTATCGATTAACAAATGTATACCACCAAACTATCGAGGATAGACCATGCTATATAATCGTACTCATTGATAGCTCTAATGATAACACTTGCAACCATAAGTCCATCATTTATCTCAGGATTAAGATAGACTCTCCGATTGTCCTCTTTAATGAAAAGACTTATATCTAGTGACGGTTCTAGATAAAGTATTTCATTGTGATCCAGTTCAATGCACCTAGTGCACTAGATTCTTTTACTCGAAAACCTTCCATGATTTTAGACTCATCATATTCATTTTATCCCACTCAAATGCTAGTAAAAGAATTCTACAACTTTAACAAGATAGAGGTGCCCAACCTTTAACTTAAGTTGTGAACGTTATTCAAGACTAACTAAAGAATTGTGTCTACCTCATACATATCCGGATGTATGAACAATTCTTCATGTCTCATAGTCTTTTGACCTTATGATTATTTACCTTGACAATTATAATAATAAATGCTATAAGTAATTGTAAGAATCAGAATTCACTTTATTAATATGAGAAGATTGTCAATTACAATATTACACTCTTGCCATTGAGCATAATCCTAACAATAAGGTCCTTCCCATTTGTCCGCTAGTGACCCGGCCGCCTTATCCCTCGTATTTGGGAATACCTTTCTAAGAACCAGATCTCCAAGTTGGAATTTTCTTTCTCGGACATACGAGTTGTAGTACCTCGCGACTCTTTGCTGGTAAGCTGCATTCCTCACCCTCGCTATATCCTTTTTTTCTTCCAACTCATCTAGATTATGTTCTAGGGTCTCTACATTGGTATCCTGCTGATATAGCTGGACTCTAGGGGAATGACGACTTCAGTCCCAAATGCCAGGAAATAAGGTGTCTCCCCGGTTGATGTTCTTTGAGTTGTTCGGTAAGCCCAGAGTACTTCATGCAATTTATCTGCCCAGTTTCCTTTTTTACCATCGAGCTTGGCTTTCAAAGTGTGCTTGATGATCTTGTTGACAGCTTCAGTTTGGCCATTGGTCTGAGGATGAGCCGGCGTAGCATAATAGTTTTTAATGTGGTACTTTCGGCACATTTCTCTGAAGTTATCACTATCGAATTAAGTCTCATTATCAATGATAATTGTGTCAGGGATCCGAAACCGATAAATGATGTTTTTCTTTACGAAGCTGGTGGTGTTAGCTTCGGTTATATGTACCAGTGCTTCTGCCTCAGCCCACTTTGTGAAATAGTCCACTGCCACAATGGCATGCTTTGCACCTCTTTTAGTTCCTGTCGGCATTAGGCCGATCAGATCCAATCCCTACATTGTGAATGGCCATGGTAAAGTCAGGTTCTTCAAGTTCTCGGCTGGCTATTTGATGTCATTTGCGATTCTATGACAGGTACCGCATTTCTCAGCCACCAATTTGGCGTCTTGAAAAATAGTTGGCCAATAAAAGCATTGCCTGAGGGTTTTATGGGCCAAACTTTTTCCCCCATAATGGTTTCCACATATGCCTATATGTATACTATCTAGAATTTTACCCCCCTCATCTTGACTGACACATCTCTGTAGTGCCTTAGAAAACCCCCTTCTGTAGAGTTCCCCGCCTACTATTCAATACCTGGCTGCCCTGTATCTGATGTGTTTTGCTTCAGCTGTGTCTTCAGGGAGCGTGCCATCTTCTAGGTATTGCCTGATTGGGGTGATCTAAGTGATCGACCCTTCTTCTACTATTTCCACTGCTAGTGTTTCTTCTTCTTTAATGCTAGGCTTCTTGAGATGAGCCACTGGAATCATTTTAGACCAGATACCAGCGATTGCCGATGCCAGTCTTGATAATGCGTTAGCTTTCTCATTTTTCTCTCTCGGGATCTGAGTGATTCTATAGTCCTTGAATCTCTGAGAAGTATCCTGGCTATCTCTAGGTAGGCCATCATATTAAAATCTTTTGCTTGGTATTCTTCCAAAACCTGGTTAATCACAACCTGCGAATCACTGAATATTTCCACATCGTCTGCCCCCAGTGTTGTGCATACTCTGAGTCCAGCTAACAACGCCTCGTATTCGGCCATGTTATTGGTGTCTTTGAAATCAATCGCAAAGCACACTCCACCTGATCGCCTTCTGGCGTTGATACTACTATGTCAGCCCCGCTGCCGTGTGTGTTTGATGATCCATCAACGTGTAGCTTCCAACTGAAGATCTTCCTTTCTTTTTCTTCTAGTATCCTAATCACCTCACTATTTGCCTTAGTGAACTCGGCAATCAGATTTGCTACTGCCTGACCCTTTATTGCAGCCCTAGGCAGATAAGTGATATCGAACTCACTTAGTTCAACCGCCCACTTTGTCAATCTTCCTGACATTTCCGGCTTCGATAAAATCTGTTTTAATGGACAATCTGTATATACCTCTATCATGTGGGCTTGGAAATAGAGTCTTAGCTTTCTTGCAGTTGTCACTAAAGCTAGTGCCATCTGCTCGGCTGCCAAGTATCTTGGTTCTGCTGGCAGCAAGGCCTTGCTGATGTACTACACTGGTTTCTACACTCCTTCGTCCAGTCTGACTAATACTAATCTTGTAGCTACGGCAGTAACTGACAGGTATAGATACAATGTCTCTATTTTAAGAGGCTTTAATAGGATAGGAGCCTTGGCCAAGTATTCTTTGATCTTCTGGAACGCCTGTTCACACTCCTCATTCCATTCTACTCCCTTGTCTTTCCTTATTGCTTTGAAGAAAGGTAAACATCTATCAGTTGACTTGCTGATGAATTGGTTTAATGAGGCTAAGCAACCTGTCAACCTTTGGATATCTTTCAGGGTGACCAGAGACCTCATCTTTTCTAGTGCTTTTATTTTTTCAGGGTTCGCTTCGATACCCCTTTGGTGTACTTGGAATCCAAGGAATTTTCCTGATGGCACCCTAAACACACATTTGTTTGGGTTGAGCTTCATCTCATGTCGTCTCAATATTCCAAATATTTCCTGGAGGTCGGTTGCATGTGGGACGGCCGTGACACTTTTGGTTAACATGTTGTCTATATAGACTTTCATGTTTCTGCCCATCTGTCGGGCGAACATCTTATTTACCAATCTTTGGTAGGTTGCCCCGGCATTTTTTAGACCAAAAGGCATTACCTTGTAGAAATAAAGCCCTTGATCCGTTATGAAAGCGATCTTTTCTTCATCTGGGCCAAACATCTCGATCTGGTTATAGCCTGAATATGCGTCCATGAAACTCAACAACTCATGCCCTGCAGTTGCATCAACCAACTGATCTATTCGGGGCAGAGGGAAACTATCTTTCAGGCATGCTTTGTTCAGATCTGTGAAATCCACACACATTCTCCACTACCCATCTTTTTCTTGACGAGTACCACATTGGCAACCCACTCGGGATACTGAACTTCCCTGATTGATCCTGTTGGTAATAACTTATGAACATCTTCTTTAATTGCTTGGCTTCTCTCAGGGTTGAACCTTCGCCTTTTCTGTATTACCGGTTTCTACTCGGGGTCAATAGTCAGGGCATGGGAAATTATTTTGGCATTGATTCCAGACATGCCTTCATGTTTCCAAGCAAATACATCATTGTATTCTTTCAATAGATTGACTAGTCGATCATGTACAAGTTTTGTCAGATGTGTTCGCAATTTTACTTTTTGTTCAGGATTCTTGTCGTTTATAACGACCTCAACGGTCGGCTCCCCTTCCTGATCTTTCTCATCTTCATCTTTCTCATCTTCTGGGGGTGACTCTCTTGGGTCCAGGTCGAACCGACTCGGCATTTTCTCCTTTTCCTCGCTCTCATCTTCTTTTGAGTATTTCTTTTGCTCGGTGGATTCTATCTACATTACGTCTGGCTCAGCTTTTTCTTTGTAAACCGCCAGATTGGCTTTCCTCACCCATTTTTGGGATCCCTTTAATACTCTAACCCTAACTTTGGTCGGGAACTTGACGGTCAGGGCATAGGTTGCCATAACCGCCTTTGTTTTAGTTCAAGAATGGTTTGCCTAACAAGGCATTGTATGGCCAATTCTCGGTGTCAACAACCACAAAGTCAAGCAGTACTATTTTTTGGCATGGAAAACTTCCTACCTCAACAGAAAGTTTGATCGTCCCCAGAGATCTCACTTCTGCTCCTTCAAATCCTTTAAGCGGGATCGCCAGTGGTTACAAATCCTTCCTATGAAGCCCTAACTGATCGAACACCCCAGCGCTCAGGATATCCGCCGAGCTCCCATTATAGATCAATATTTTTCTTACTTCTCAGTGTCCGATACGAGCTGTCATAATGATCGCGTCATTTGGCTTAACCTCCAATCTGCAAGCGTCAGCTTCGAAGAAAAGATCGGATCCCACCCTTGCTTGAGCTTTTTCTGATCGAGACCCACCGAGTTCACCTCGAAGTTTCTCTGGCCATCTATCGCTTCACGAACTTCTAACATACTCTCCCTGCTACTCCTTCCCATACACGGCCCCCCAAAAATGGTGTTGATAACTCCGGCATCTGAACTTCCCTTTTGACTACCCATTCTATTCTAGTCAGGGCTTTGTGGGATCGTTCTGCCAATCATCATTTCCTTTAAGAACCACATCTTTTAGGTGCCCTTCTCTAATTAACTTTTCAATGTAATCCTTTAACTGATAACATTTAGAGGTTTCATGGACATTCTCTCGGTGGAAACGGTAATACTTCGAGGTGTCTCTCCGAGCAAAACAGGATTGCTTTGGAGGCTTCTTATATAAGTTTTTGTCCTCGATTACATTCAGAACTTCTTCTTGTTTCTATGTCAGAGGAGTATAATTTGAATACTGCCTCTTATAGGTCTTGTTACCCTTTTGGTTATCTTCCTTGTGGCCTTCCTTGCCCTTCATAGAGTTATTCTTTTGGTCACCTTTGGGGTTTCCCTTCGAGCCATTATCTTTGGGTTTTTGACTCTCACTTGGTCGATGATGGGAAGGTTTTTGCCGTCAGAAAACCGTCCGTCAAAACAATTTATAAAACCTATGCGATACGTTCACAAGTAGAAATACAAGTAAAGCGGTAAGCACGGGTGTCGTCCACTGAGATCGGGGTACGGTGATAAGATTAGGATTAATATAACTAGTATGCATAAAAGTAAAGTGATGGTGAATGAAAATACAATATAAACTAAACTACGAAAGCAAATAAAATAGGATGACAATGGAGTGATGAATGAATGATGATCGAACTACGGAGTTGATGGACTCGTAAGTGAATATTGGGGCAATTGCAACAAACTCTCAATTAAGCACGTTTTAACAAATGTAACCAACCTAGGGTGTATAGTGTTGGTATATATCTCTAGTAAGAGGTCAACCTAGGGTGTATAGCGAAGACCTCGTACTAGCGATTAATCCCTCTTAAGCAACCAACAATGGCTAGTTACTAAATCGGGACTTTTTCCATGAATGCTCATCTATCTAGCTATGGCTCAACCTATTACTAATGTAGCCATCCTAGGGTGTATAGTGATGGCTTCCAATTCCCTCACAAGTGGCCTACCTAGGATGTATAGTGAAGGCCACCCTTTGAGATTGGATAAGGCTCGAGGTTGTCAACCAAATTCTACTCGAAGGTTAGTTCTCGTAAATCACTAAAGTAGCCAACCTAGGGTGTATAGTGGAGGCTTCTAATTCTCTTACAAGTGGCTAACCTAGGGTGTATAGTGAAAGCCACTAATTCAAGATTAGATTAAGGTCATGGTTGTAGAGCCGGATTTCCAGAAATCCTTCCATTTAATGGAGCATTAGACAACCTAATTGCCTACTCAAGTAATCCAAATCAATCATGCAAAGAGGATGTATCCAAGCAAATCAATAATGGAAATCAATTCAAGCACTGGAATAAAACATAGAGATAGAATAAATATAACACATAGAGTTTATTTACAAAGCCCATAGTGGGGTATTTTAGCTACTCATGTTCTATTACAAACCAATAAACTAAGAGAGAGTGTAGAGAGTAAACCATTGAAGATTGATCTCCTTCTTTGAAGCTTGAATCCAAGTCTCCTAGTTGCCTTTGATTGAGTAGAAATGGTTTGGATGATAGGGAGATGTGTTTCTAGCTTAGACTACAAGTGTTGGGAGATATGGGGGTCTGTTGGTTCGTTCCCATCCTTTTCTATTTATAGAGGATGGAAAAATAGATCACTTAAGCTTGAAAACAGAAGCTGTCGCGCGTAGAGTGCAGGTGGAGTGTGGGTGAATTACCCGTACTGTACCCGCACTATATGGGTTGTCTTCATCTTCACTTCTCTGATATGGGCAATAGTGCGGGTGGAGTGCGGTTGGATTACCCGCACTTTACCCGCACTTTACTCGCACTGTACTCGCACTCTGGTGTCAGGTGTAAATCCACCCCACTGTCTTGAGCAACAGTGCGGGTGGAGTGCAGTTGGATTGCCCGCACTTTACCCACACTTTAGTGTCAGGTGCAAATCAACTCCTCTGTCTTGAGCAACAGTGCAGGTGGAGTGCAGTTGGATTGCCCGCACTTTAGTGTCAGGTGCAAATCAGCTCCTCTGTCTTGAGTAGAGTGCGGGTGGAGTGCGGGTGGAATGCGGTTGGATGACCCGCACTTGACCCGTACTTTATCTTTCCTTCATGATTCAGGTCTCGGCTGTGGGAAGGAGTGCGGTTGGAGTGCGGTTGCGACCCGTACTTGACCAGCACTGTAGAGCTGCTTATGATCCTTTGTCTTTTCTTTTGCCCCTTTTCTGCCTGAACCACCGCAATTAGCTTCTAACACCAGAATTATATCTATTGCCTGCAATTAGCACCAACGAGCCTATTAGACGTAAAATATATAGAAAATACACACAAGAACGAGACAAAGGAATAGGAATAAGGGCCAACATATACAACAATTTAGGCACGATCAGTCGACCACCATGTATATACTCCCCTCCATGGGCTATTTGCTCTTCTTCTGCCATCGTGTATCCTCCCACATCGTCCACCAGATTAGCATAGGTGATTGGTCCCTTTTGTCTTAGACTGAGTGACAATTGGCTGTGTTGTAAGCTGTTGACAAATGCAGCCACAACCGCATCGTCATTAAGGTCCTGCACTTTTGAGACTTCTTACGAAAACCGGGCAAGGTAGTCTTTTAACTTCTCATCTTTTCTTTGCTTCAGGGTCGAGAGAACGGATATCGACTTCCTTCGTTGGATATTTCCCATGAACTGCCTAGTGAAGGCCTGTATCAATTCCTCAAAGTTCCCGACCGATCCGCTTGTAAGGCCACTGAACCATCTGGACCCCTGATCCCCTAGTGTCTAAGGGAACATTCTGTATAGGAGTGCATCATCGTAATCATATTGCGCCATTGCACTTTTATACCTTCTGACGTGCTCCCGAGGGTCGGTGTTGGCCTTAAATTGTTCCACATTCGGCATTCAGATTTTTTTTGAGAAAAGGGCCTATCTTATGGGTACAGTGAATGGACTGCCGGAATTATCGATCAAAAGGTTCCCTCATCCTTATCTCTGTTCCAGCGCTTCTATCATTCTTAGCAGAACTTCTCGTTCTCCTTTTGGTTTGCCTCGCTCATCAAACTTTTACCGGATGATGAGACCATAAGGGTCTTTTAAAGCTCGCCCTGTAACTTGGGTGTCTCGAACATTATATCTAGGAGCGAGAGTTGTTTCTTTGTACCTCCTTGGGGGATCCTCTCTATCCATTGAAGGTGAACGAGATCCCCTCATATGGCCGTCATACCTATTGCCCTGGTCATAACTCGTTTCATGTCCATGATCTCTTGTAACATCGTCATACGGACTGTGCTGCCTTCTTCTCTGGCTGGCTTGGTCCCCATTCCTCCTGTGATCCTGGTAATCTTGACGATCGTCGCACTTTTGAGATCGCTCCCTCTTTTTTATGGTGATCCACCTTATTCTTACCAGTTTTCTACAGAGCGTCAGGAGTTGGGACTATTATCTCATATCGTATCCTAGGGTCCCGTGCCACCGTTGGTGTAGATAACTAGAATGGTGAGGTCAAATTTGCAGTAGCGGTTATATTGATTCCTTGTTTAGCGGCGTCCTCGATGACTCTTCGCAGGGATTCCTGAACTTCCCGGAAGGCATTTGGGGAGATGTTGGGAAGGGTATTTTCAGAGGTGGTTACGTCTTGTATGATGGAAGGTGGAGTCTGGACGGCGGGTCCCCTCCGATGTTTACTATACCAGCATCGTCGGTATTATAGGGAGTACCAATTTCATGCGGGGACCGACTTCCATCCCTATTATCTGCCATGTTACTGCTTCATAAGCTTTCGGAGGTTCAACACACCCCCTCCTTCTAGCGCCAATTGTTGACGGTGATTTTTGGATTGCGTAAAGTCGATCACGCGTCACACAAAGTATGTAAAGTTTGCAGCTGTATAATGAATCGAAAGAAATAAACATATTTGTGCAAACAAGTTTTAAGTGGTAAAACCCCAAGGCAGGGAAACATCCACGGTTGCCGGTGATGGCGAGGAGAAGAATTCACTGTGGATAATATGTTTACACACTCAACCTTACTTGCTCTCTTGAATATCTAATGATTTGTGAACCCTTGTTGGGTATTTTTAAGGTCTATTTATACATGTATAGAACCCTAATTCTTTTTGTACAAGTAAAGGAAAGGTGGCAGTGATTTAATAAAACTCTGACTTGTTGGAGTCGTTTCAATCACATAAGGACTTTGCCTGTTTTGAGCTCTGGTAACTCTTAAAGAAATTTGTTTCCTTATCAGAGTATGCTTCTTGCAACCTTATTTGAGGAGGATTCTTCTTTATGTGTTTGAGTCGTAAAAATGTTATCAACATGCTAAGCATCTGAACGTATCTAGACATTGTCCACGTGTCGCTTAGCTGACCGTCTTACAAACCCGATCAAATCTTACCCCCGACCAGGGATCTTCACCTGATCAAGTAATTATACCCGATCATTCAGGTTTCCCCCGATCGTCGTTTTGATAACCCGATCAATCTAATTACCTTGGTCGGGTATTCCCAACCCGACCCTCTAAGTAACTCTGATCAGTATTGTAGGGTTATTTTCTAGTCATCTTAAGTTGACTTGATTTAGTCGACATTTGTTGACATCCCATTGGTTGTCCTCACGTAACACGATGTCTACGCTGACTTGTTATCTTTTCAAATTATACCAATAACAGATTGCCAGTAAAGCAATGTTGCACACTTATTAAGAAAAAAAACATATAAGCATATGTACAACCAATCATCTCAAGCAATTATCAAAAGAGCATAAAATTAATCAACTTTTTGCACATGACAAATCATGCAAGTTCGCTATCTTTGCTTGAGCTCCCCAAATGGGGTCAAATCCAACCAAGTTAATGGGAGACATGTGCTCATATAGACCCACCAAGTCCAATGGACCTAGTTGCATCTACAGGAGTCACATGGGCACTAAGGCAAGTGGGTTCATTCTTTCTAACCCACCTAGGTTCCACTTTAATATTTTTAGTGGTCATAGACATGCTTCTAAATTCCCTAACATCTAAACTCTAACGATAGGGGAGGCCATTGTCAATTTTTTGATAAAGTTGTTTCCGAATATAAATTGACAAACCTCATGTAGATAGTCGGAAATTATTTCTATAACTAATAACAACTTCTAATAATTTGAGTAGCATACATACAAGCTTAATGGAAATTTTATATGATGGAAGTAGAGAACAACTTTGTATTCTAAAGGCCTGTTTGGTAGATGTGATAGGATAGGGTTAGACTTATATTTAGTCCAATTCCCATTTGACTAGATACGATTAATTAATCCCATTTAGGCTACGTCATGTAAGCGTTTTTCATTTACGATTTTTCGACAAGAAAAATGTAAATGAAAACACTCGAAAATATCAAACGTTGTAACTTTCCTATTATTTTGTTCTCTTATAATTTTTTAATTTGAGTAAAAAGTGGGTTAATAATTCATCACAAATAATTATCAATTAATTCATAATTTTAAAGAAAATAATTTTTTACTAAATATGAAAAAAAAAATTAAAATCTTTTAAAAGAAAAAAAGAAAAAAAATTTAATAAAGGAGCCGATCTGCTCTTGTAAGAGTAGATCGGCAGCTCTAAGGCCGGAGTTTCATGGAGAATAGGAAGAAGAAGAAGAAAAAAGAGGAGGAGGTGGAGGAGGAAGAAGAAGAAGAAGAAGAATAAGAAGAAAAAGATCTGCTTTATTGTAGGATTCTTATGCTATTAGAAGCTTTGATTCTTCCGGTGTGATGTTTTGTAAAAGTTTATAGCTTTTGCCTTTTGGTATGGTCTCAATATCAATTCATGATTTTCTTATCTACATGCAGGTCGAAGTTTTTGGTGACAATTGTTGATAAAGACCAAGCTCTAGAAAATCTATAATATATAACGGATGAGATGGGAATAGCCGAATATCTTGTGCAATACATATATATCTGTCAATTCATTAGAGCATCTCCAATGCAAATATGCATTTTTAAGTTTCTAAACAGTGCAACATCAACATTTCTATTTACTATGGGCTCACTTTTGAAATTTTGTTAGAGAAATGCATATTCACATCTCCAAAGCAATTATCTAAAGTCAAATATGTATCTATTTTATGACCAATCATAATAAAACAATTATTGCATTATCTCTCCTATTTTATTTTACAATTAATAAGCTTTAATATTATTGGTGAAAATAGTTAGAAATCCTAGTCAGCATTTCTAAGAGAGTTTCTAGAATTAGAAACTCAACTCCATATTCTCTAAATTTCTTTTTGCCACATCATCTCCATATTCAACTTAGATAATTGCATTAGAGAGAGTTTTTCTAACTTCTTTAGTATCTATCCTATGTGGCACTCCATTTTTTTCAAATGCTTAATAGCATTGGAGATACTCTTATAATGTGATGATGTGATTCTCTATTGTACTAGTGAGGAATAACATTGTGCAATATATATAGGATTACTTTATTTTTAATCCTCTAAACCGTACAAAGCCAAAATGAGTAAATAAGTAAATCTATTCCATTTTTATATAAAGGTTACTGTGTATATGTGTAGTGTGTACCACGAGGAAAGGACTTGTAGATTCCTTTTGTCTGTACATGAGATCGGTTTTGGATTTTTTTTCTTTTAATTTAGTTTTTAAAAAACATTGGGGGCCTTTAGTTAATTTTTTATTTTTTTTTTATAAATATTTTCTTCAAAATCTGACATTAATTAAGTCAAAAGTTTTGTCAATCTAATGAAATTAGATTGAAGAGAGCTATGGTCATTTAGTGAAACGGTGCGTTTTGCAGGTTCAGGTACGCAGCTTTATGCAATATCGCTGCATAGACTGCGACCCAGGTAAGTGACCCGGACCGCGGTAGGGCACAAATTTGTGTCCCTATTTAAGAAACAGTAGGTACGTAATTCTCTGCTCATTATCTCTTCTCACTCTTCTCCCAATTTTCATTCTTCTTGTTTAAACTAAGGTATGAGTCTCTTTCTATTTTCAAATTTCATGTTTAGGTTATGTGTTGTTTTGCCGAATCTTTCCCTATTTGTCTTGCACTTCAATTTCAACTTTGAGGACAATGTTGGGTTTAGGTTTGAGGGTGCGAATTCGTGTTTATTTTTTTTTTATTTTATTTTTTAACCATTTGTTGAAATCTGCCAAAATTCGTGTTTATTTTATTTTTTTTCATGTTTATTTTATTTTTATTTTTATTTTTTTTGAACTATTTGTTAAAATCTGCGAAAAAAGTGACCTGTTTTGAAATTTTTTGAGGCAAATATTTTGTTAAAACTGTATTCATTGGTGAGGAAATAAATGTCTAACACCAGGTTCATCGTTTTTTCGATACGAATCTAAAAGTATAAAGAACGTAAAATTCTGGGCGGTAGTTTAAAAGTTATGAATGTTTCTTCGACCAAAGGTCATGGGTGATGCCCTGTTTTTAAAATTCTGCACATGAATGTTTTTCGTCGTCTGTTTTCTCACTTTTCCAATTCGAATTTTGAAGTGTTTTCTAAATGTAAAGTGTTTATTGGCATGGCTGTTATTTTGTGTTAAAATTTAGTTAACTTTCGTTTAGTATTTTGAGAGATATGCATTAAAGAACAGACATACGTCAATTTCAAAAGTCACCAGTTTTTGAACTTTTGTCCTCCATTATTTAGATGCTTCTTTTGTGTGCTTTTAGAGCCGTAATATATGCTTTAATCACTGAGTTTAGAGTAAATTCTTGCCACTTAGAGTATTGCATTTCATTTTTCAAAATTTATGACATGCTCTTGATGTGATGGTGGATATGATGCTTAGTTGAATTGTCATGATTAATAGTGGAGACTACCATTGTGAGTTCACTAAGCCAAAAAGCGTTACATAAATACCATATAGAGGGTTCTTTTGTTTCTACTCCTAAACACTCATTAGGTTCTTAGCATTAGAAATTGATCTCAATAGGTTATGCATTTGATATTAAAGAACATTCATCATAAAAAGATATCACATGTGGACTTTGCTCTTGTTTTAATTGAACCATTAGAAGTGATATAGGCAACGTGTGCTTGAACTACTTGAAAGGCCTTAAATATTTGCTACCTTTATATGTGTGTGCTCCATAGCCAATTTTGAAGCCAAACACTATAAGCCTTTTTCTTTCATCACCCACATTAACTTAACCCCAATTAGCTATATTTTAGCCATACCTTATAGCTTGGGATCATATTGAAATGATGAAGATGATTGAAGAGAGTTCGAAATGGGTGACTCGTGAAGTGCATGTACTAAGGAAAAAGTAAGAAGATCAAATGCAAAGAAGGTTTTTGAAGAATTATGTAATTGATGTAAAATTCTCATCTCAAAAAAAAAAAGTTGAAAAAAAAGGGGTTAAAAAAAAGTTGAAAAAAAGGGGTTAAAAAAAGATAAATGAATGAGATGATGAATTAAATGAAAATGAAAAGGAATAGAGCTTTACAATGAAGTGATGAGAAATCAATGTCAACTCAAGAAGGAGGGTGAACGAAAATTGTTCAAGAAGCCTAGATGCAAGTGGAATGAAGAATTCGAAGAAATTCGGCCAAGTTTGAAGATTGCCGAAGAATATCTTGATGTGATCCTAGATTTGTTTGCTATCCTTTTTCCCTTTCTTTCTTAACCTTCACCCAATGGCCACATTACAATCAAAGAAAAGACCTAATTGATCTTTTGGGAATGCTAGTTCGAGGGTAAAGGTAAACATGTGCTCTATTTTGTTCTTAATATCTGATTCCGTTCATAAGATCCTTTGCATAAAAATCAAGCGTTCTTTTTATTATATATTCATATGCGATAATATTTTGAAATTTCTTGTGCATAAACTCCTTTCACATATGCTAGATGAGTGTATTTGCCTAGGTTCCGTGCGATATTAATGAGCGACATCCTGTGAGAATTAGAGTCTAGGCGAATTATATCTATGGCGTTTTGTGATGTGTTTTTGAAACTAGAGTTTCTTGAGTATGGGCTTTTCATTAAAGCCAAGTAATGCATTCAAATTTGTGGCATAATTTTAATCTTTATTTAGTGGCTCGAGCATGCATTGGTTTTGAATGGTACATGTGAGTTTGCATCTTGATTATTTGATTTTTCACAGAAATTTATGTTTGTGTGTAGCATAGCTGTAAACCCTCAGGAGACAAAACTCCTCCTACTAGGGACACCTAGAGGTTTAATGGCTTGTAGCATACGCTCAATGCTATCGTGTTCCCTACGAAAGTGGCTTAGTTTATTTTTGTTTTATTTTTAGATTTTTGTTTGTTTTTAGTTTTTTGTTTTTATTCTAGTTTTGCTTGAGGACTAGCAAAAGATAGATTTGGGGGTATTTGATCGGTCTATTTCTATACATATTTAGGTCCCCATTTCCTATTATTTGTGCTTTGTTCTTGAGTGAAATTAGATATTTTATGTGTTTGTTGAGCATTTGTAGGTCACATTCCATCTAAGAGGTGTTGGAAGTTATTTTTGGAGAAAAGAAGCAAAAAGATGAATTTTGGCTGTCCAAATCACTCATATTGCGGGCCCCATATCTCTCTCCTTAGTTTGAATTGTGTGTCCTACCAACTATGGATGGAAAGCCCCAGAATTCTAGTTTTCGGCACTCTTTTCGGATCGCAATTCCGATATTCCTAGAAGACGTTATGCCTAATTTAGTAACCAAAGGCCAGAGCTGGAGAAGTCTACCGCGAGCTAGGCCGCGGTTTGTGCAATTTCCTACGTAGCGGTCTACGTAGCGGTAAATATCAGTACATCACTGCAGTACTGACCGCGGGCGACCTGTGGAGCGACCTAGGCCACGATTTTGATGTACATTTGGCGGATTCCATTCCGAATTGGTCCAGAACTGTTCCAAAATTTCCCAAATCAAATTCTAATGATTTTGGAAGATCAAAACATGTTTGGGAAACTTCCTAAACTCAAATTAGGAGACAATTATCAAGAAAGGAAATCTAATTTAGGAAAGGATTCCAATTCCTTCTCTCATTCTACTTTCCTACTTTGTGAGTTTCCTACAACAAAGCAAATTGGGAGTTCACAAGGAATTATCACCTATAAATATCATGAGTTTCTTGAAGAAAATGGTCCTACTCGCCATCACTCCATCACCACACATCACCACAAGACCTATCCATCCATTGTAGAAGAATACGAAGAAGAAGAAGAATTGGATGAGCTCTTTGATGATCATCTCGGGTTTTCTCTACTCAATCTCTTTTCTTTTCTTTTTCCATGATGTGTAACTAATCTCATAACTAGGAAATCAATGTGAACCTTTTGTGAATGCTCATGAATGGATTAATTATTATTTCATCAATTTAATTCTTGATTTATTCATTGTGCTTAATTACTTAATCCTCATTAGTTTTAATAATTATTCACACCATAGACCAAGGGTGGATGATTATTTGGCTTGATTTCAGGGTTAAGACTATCTGAGAATTAGGGTTAGAGTATAGACCAAACCTAATCTTGATTAATGCTCTTTTGAATGAATGAATTTTATCTTTAGCATAGGCCAAGCAAAGTATAGAATTTGGTTCTTATTTCTTGCGCTTAAAGGGTTTTCGATTGTTGTTCACACCATAGACCAAGGGTGAATAGTGGTTGGGAACACGTGACTCATCCCATGATCATACGGTAATAGTCATATTAAAGACAAAGAATGAACCCCAGAATTGATTGAATCTTGTTTACAAATTAATTCTATACATTGAGTGTTCATAATTGGGGATCATTGATGACCTAGTACTTTCTCTCCATTGATCACAACCATATTCTTTTTAATTGTTTTCTTTAGTTTAATTTAATTTAGTTTAGATTAATCAATCAATCAACAATCTCTTGGTTACTTTTAATTTAACTTTAATTAAAATTAGTTTTCAATCAATAAATCTCTTTTCCTCGTGGGAACGATCCTTACTTGGCACTGTACTTATCTTCACGGTTCATGCACTTGCGAGTGAAGATAACCAAAACTAAATTTTGGGGTTATCTAACATTAGTGTTTCACTAAATAATCAAAACTCTCTTCAATTTTAATATGTATGGCTTTTTTTTTACCTGTATTGTTAATTCCCCTGTATCGTAAATAGTGGTGGCAATTCGGGCAGGCCCGGCCCATTAGGCCCGTATGTTAAACGGGCCGGGACCAGACCCGGACCGGTATGGAAAACGGACCGGGCTGGGCCGGCCTGTTAGACAAAAAGGGGAGCCCGGCCTGGGTCCAAGGCCCGTGTAGGGGCAGGCCTGTAACGGGCCGGCCCGTTAAGGCTCTAACGGGCATGTAACGGGCTGGCCCGTTAAAGGTCCGTCGGGCTTCGAATTTTTTTTAATTCAATATTATTTTTTATACATTGTAATAATTTTGAGTAATTAATGTAATAATTTTAATATGAAATATAATATTATTCATTTCATACAACACTTTATTAGTTTTCGATGAATAATATTTTGTAATTCATATTAAATTTGTGGTGAGATACTGAAATAATATATTTTATAATAGTATATAGTATATAATATATAAATAATATATAGTATTTTTTATAATAGTATATAGTGTATACTATATAAATAATATATTAAATAAATAAAATAAATTTCAAAATAGTTGAAAGAGTGAGTGAGAGATGTTGGAGATTGTAGAGAATAGAGAGCATAAGAGAGTAGGGAAGTAGAGAAAATGTAGAGAATGAGGTGAGGGTGATGGGGTATTTATAGGAAAGAGTTTGGTAAGGGTATAATTGGAAAAAATTGTAAACGATTTAAAAAAATGTAATTTTTAAAAGTTTTGAACATTTTTTCCCCCTAACGGTCACCAACGGTAACCTGGCTAATTACAAAAGCCACCCTTCAATTCAAATTTAAAAAAAAAAATCAAAGTTTTGAAATTTGAAAAAACAAATTTTGGGCCGCGGGCCTTATCGAACCCGGCCCGGTATTTTTCAAATGGGGGCCCGCCCTGGACCGCCAGCGAAACAGGCTTGGACCTTGCCCGTTTCTCTAACGGGCTGGGCCGGCAGCCCACGGGAGCCCGGCCCAAATTGCCAGCACTAATCGTAAATTCTAGAAAAAAATATCATTTAGAAACATTTGGAAAAGATGAGAAGTTCTGAAGGTCAAACATTTTTCACGTATTATTGCAGTTGGCCCCGTAAAAGTACAAATGTTTGAAGAAATTGACAAGATGTTTGATAAAAGTTAGAACTTTATTGACTAGGAAGAAACCAAAGAGAAATGGTGGTATGGAAATCAACTTTTTCATTGAATAATTGACGGTTACAAGAGGCCATAAATGTATACTTGAATCCTTCTAACTAACTCCAACTTGATTTCTGACTCTATCCTGAAGTTTTGATCAGCCAATGACGTGTAAGCATCTCCTGGCACGGATTGCTCAAGCATGGTTCACAGTTCGTAAAGGATGTAGTACAATTCCTTGTAAAGCTGAGCATGTGAGCTCTTGCTTTGACGAGGCTTGAGCTTGAGCTAGTGCAGTATTGACTATTGGAAAATTTGTGATAAACAAGTGGTTTGAGGGCGTTATTTGAGTATGATCGAGTATGATCGGTTCCATAAAAATGGAAGATCAATCTATGTTAGAATTCTCCTTCGTGAGAACATCGAAATGGTATACTCAAACTCACAAATCGATTAATAGGTGAATGAGAAATTGAGTCTATGCCCATTGTGTAGGGAAAAATGTACATCCCACATTGGTTGGGTAGAACACTTATATATAGTATATAAGTAATTGTGTGATAGTTATTTATTAACATGTGTAGTATAGAGGCTTTCTCTCGCGTGCGCAGGGGGGGGGGGGTGCAAATCATGGACCCCGAACCTTCGGTTGGATGACTTGTGCGTGGGCACGAATGCCGCATCGATTGGATCGTCATAGTACAACTGACCTTTTGCTACTTCGTTGAATTTATTTTTTCCTAAGTCGGTGTTTTATATTGATATGGAAATAATTAATTCAATTTAATTTCCCCTAAATCATAAGGAAATTCAGTTTTGGATTCTAGATACTTACTTGATCACTAAGTAAATAGAATCAGTGATTAATTAGAAATAATTCTCTTGGAGATTGACTTTTAATTAATATCCTTTTCATTAAAACGTAATTATCAAGTATTTTTCAAAATAACCCTCTTGAATTCAGTTTTAAATAAACCCTAGTCTATTCTTCGGAATACACATTCTTAGATATCACGAAATTAAGAGAAGTTAATCGTTCTCCTTACTTTCTTTTCTTCTTCAGTTCTTGGCAAGTTCGAACTTGATTTGAGTTCGCTGAGAGTGTTTATGCCTTTCACGATCACTGTTAAATCATTGTATATTGGGAGACAACGCTATACACATACAGTGTTATACGACGAAATTGTCTTAAAAACACCGTGTGAAACACGGGCCACGATTTCATTTCTAACGTATTGTTTTTTGGTGGTTTTCACTTTCTGTTTTCTTGCAGATTCGAACCAGATTGTTTTTGAGTAATACAAACAACAATCTTAAGACAATTTAATTTTTTTGGTTTTCTAATAAAATCATTTTCTTCTACTTCTATAAACTTTCTGGTTTCTGATCTGGTGACAGATTGTGAAGAACATGGTTTAAATCAAACAATACGGTTTCGGTTTTAATAATAATAAGAACTGTGGAAATTGGGTATGTATTCTAGACACTGATTTCAAATAAATAATATATATATATATATATATTTGTGGAAAATTGGGTCTGTTTATCAGACATTGATTTGGAAATCAATCATGATTTCGACTGGGTAATCGGGTCTGTAATACCAGACACTGATTGCGATTTCAATTGTGAAATCTGGAATCCATTTGTTAACGGAAATTTTGCTCAAGGTGCGAAATCTCAGTTAACACCCTCAAGACCACTACCACGTAGGTGGTGGCCAAGATTGATCGTATATGTCAACAATGTGTTTCGAAATGATCAAGAACAATGAAAGAACAATGATACTGTTTAACATCCAAAAGAGAATAATAATATTTTCTTTATTGAACATGTATGATATACAAATTTCTCTCTAGGGTATAGTTGAATGTTTGTCGTATGCCTGTCGAATAGTAGTCTCCTCTTTTTCATTTTCTTTCTTTTCTATTTATACATAGTTTATAGGTCAAACAGACTAATTCTCCCCTTGATTTTCTCAGTCTCTCCCCTCCTTATCGGGCGGGATTTCTCGTTTTAATGTCATTGACTTTGCCGAATTGAGAGTATCGTGGTGGAGAACAGCTTATTTCCTTTTTGGATTCTATTACTTGTTCTGCATATAGGTAACGTTTCTAGATATGATTCAGTGTATCCCTCGTATCCTTTCAGCATGATCCTTTATAGAAGGTCGTTGAATATGGCATGGTGTGGTGCACCAACCAGTGAGGTTGATTAGTGTTCTGACCCTAATATCTGAGAAGTTTCATCCAGCTTGGAGCTAGATCTGGCTTCCCTTGACCCTTTCAAAGCTAGGTGTGGCTTTCCCTGACCTTTCGAAGCTAGGTGCGGCCTTCCTTCATCCAGCTTGGAGCCAGGTCTGGCTTCCCTTGACTCTTTTGAAGCTAGGTGTGGCTTCCCATGACCTTTCGAAGCTAGGTGCGGCCTTCTAGGGACATTCTTCTGTGTTAATCGAGGTACATGCGAGTCTCTGGAGCATTTGCGAGGTGACCTCGACTTCGGGGAGCTTCTAGCTTTGGTGATGCGGGCTAGATCTGATCAGTTCTGGGCTCTATCCCGGATGTTTCCGGAGCCCGTCCTTGTTCCTGGGGTGGTATCGTAGTTCGGCTCTGGATAGAGAGGTCTCCTGGTGGAAACTCTCTGGTATGGAACCAGGTCTGGGAGGTGGAAAATTTTCCTTTGGTCCTTAGCCAATTTTAGCTATTAACAGAAGTCCCCTCTGACTTGAACACCAGACGTCGAGCTCGGGGTTGGGGTCAGATTTTTACTTTATTTGGGAAATCTTCCTCTTTTTACCGTTACCGAAATATTGGGGAAATTTCTTTATTTGAGTGACGTGATACGAACTGACTAATTTATCTTCGCATTAATCTGATTGCGTTATGGCAGTCCCCGAGATTTTTTACCATTACCAGAATCTTGGGGAGATCTTATTCTTAACTGCGTAAGTGATGTGGCGTGATATGATTAGCCCGCTATTGAGTTTAATCCGGTAACGTTACTGTAGTCGATTTTTTACCGTTACCAGACGAGTATCCCGGTAGCTCGTGCTGTTGCCCTCCTGCCTATATATATGTCTATTTTCCTCTTCATCTTCCTCACATCTCTTCGAGCTAAAATTTTTTTGCTGAGAAATATTTCCATAGCCTTTCCTCTAAGCTTGCTTCATTCTTCATTCTTCGTCCTTTTTGGCTTTTACAATGTCGAAAAACAGTCATGACTCAGCTGATTCCATTGTCGACGGCGAGGAGGTCGTCAGTTTTACTCTGGGGAAACGGGCTAGGAGGAGTTCTGACGGCGACGATTCCCCGCCTACCTCGCAACGTCGGCGGTCGAGTAGGAATGTATCCATCGGGACTGGGTTCTCCAACCATCCCGACCACCCTTTGGATATTATCGACGAAGATTTTGACAAAGAAGCTGACGGTGGCACCGCGGGGGAGCGTCGGGTCTCGGCTCCTGGTCCCCTGGTGGAGAGGCTCCCTCCTTACGATTTCCGGGTTGTCCCAGATTCCATTGTTGACCCGGTGTCAATTGACCGCTTGAGGTCAAAGTTTGGCATCCCCGACAGCGTATCTGTTAATAGCCAAAACTGGCTAAGGACCAAAGGGAAATTTTCCACCTCCCAGAACTGGTTCCATACCCGAGAGTTTCACCAGGAGACCTCTCAATCCAGAGCCGAGCTACTATACCATCCCAGAAACAAAGGCAGGCTCTGGAAACATCCGGGATAGAGCCCGGACCCAAGAGCTTCCACCGGGAGACCTCTCTGTCCAGAGCCGAACTGCGATACCACCCCTGGAACAAGGACGGGCTCCGGAAACATCCGGGATAAAGCCCGGAACGATCAGATCTATCCCGTATCACCAAAACTAGAAGCTCCCCGAAGTCGAGGTCATCTCGCAAGTGCTCCAGAGACTCGTCTGCACCTCGATTATCACAGAAGAATGTCCCTAAAAGGCCGCGAGGTCAGTCGAAGCCACACCTAGCTTCAAAAGGTCAGTCGAGGCCACACCTAGCTTCGAAAAGGTCAAGGGAAGCCAGATTTGGCTCAAAGCTGGATGAAACTTCTCAGATATCAAGGTCGAAATACTAATCAACCTCCCTGGTTGATGCACCACACCATATCGTCATATCCAACGACCTCCATAAAGGATCATACTGAAAGGATACGAGGAATGCATTGAATCATATCTAGAAACGTTATCTACATGCAGAACGAGTAATAAAATCCAAAAAAGGAAACAAACTGATCTCCACCACGATACTCTCAATTCGAGCGTCAATCCAAAAGTCAATGACATTAACACAAGAAATCCCGCCCGATAAGGAGGAGACTGAGAAAATCAAGCGAGAATCAGTCTGTTGACCTACAAACTATGTATAAATAGAAAAGAAAAGAAATGAAAAAGAAGAGACTACTATTCGACAGGCATACGACTAACAATCGACCATTCCCTAGAGAGAGTTGAGAGAAAAGAGAGAAGACTCTTTGTATTTGTATACCATGCAAGTTCAATAAAAACATTCTTGCTTACTTGTCACTTTATAAATCACTGTTACATATATAATGAATTTTGGCCACCACCTACGTGGTAGTGGTCTCGAGGGCGTTAACTGAGATTTCTCATCCCGAGCAAAATTTCCGTTAACACTTTCTGGCGCCGTCTGTGGGGAATTCCTACACCCAATTAACCAATCGTTTGCATCTATATTTTCATTGTTTTACAGGAACTATGAGGCTCCGCTCCTCCCAAGGCCAACACAGAGTCCCGGAGCAATCTCCGGCGAGGCCAACCCGAAAAGCCCAGGAAGGGGGAGAAAGTCTGGATATATTAGTCAAGCTCCGATCCAGACAACCAATACGCGGGCTACTGGCCACCCCATAGTGAGCCAGGCAGCACTCGACCAATAAGTGGCGGCCTTCATAGAATCCATCCGCGCCGGCCTTCTCGCTGAAGGCATCATGATCCAGCCAACCAACCTGAATGATCAGGAAGAGCCGAGCAGGATCGGAGCTAGGGCACTTGCTGTCGATCGCCTAGGACCTCCTCTTCCAGAGCCGGCTCGAGATAGATCAGGGCCCCAACGTTCGATCCGGGATAGGCTGGGACCCATGCCCCCAGCTTCGGAAAGACTTTCACAATATCAACCCCGGCTAGTTAAGTCTGCCGCGGATGTTTTTACCCAGAAGCCGCGAGGGCTATCTCATCCAACTACATCTAGGAGAACTACCTGGGCCCTAGAGGAGGAAAGTAGACAAACTCTCCGAGTGGATCATGTCCAGGAGGAGGACCAGATAGACATTGCCAGTTCATCAGAAAGATTCGACAGTGAGGAATCTGAGGTTAACTCGAAGAGGCTTGGGAACAAGCGACTAAGGGATCAGCTGGCAAAGCTATAAAAAGAGGTCCAGCAGATAAGGAAGGGAAAAAGTAAGGAGGACAAAAAGAATCCCCTGAGCGAGATGAACACTCCCTTCACTAGGAGGATCGAGGAAGCAGAGCTCCCCCCAAAATTCAAAATGCCAGCAGATAAGTTCTCTGGAACGGAAGATCCTCTAAGCCATCTAGAGAGCTTCGTTCAATAGATGGAAGTCCAGAACACTACCAGAGCAGCTATGTGCAGAATGTTTCCAACAACCTTGACCGACTATGTGAAAACCTGGTTCAGAAAACTGTCCGTTGGTAGCGTGAGATTCTTTCACAAAACTGTCAACCGATTTTTGCTCACAATTCCAAGGAGTTAAACCTCGCCCGAAAGATCCCATACACCTCCAATATGTGATCCAGGAGTGGAGTGAAACTCTTCGATCGTACGTAGAGCGGTTTCACAAGGAGGTCATACAAATGGGAGTTTTCACTGAAAAAGAAACCCTCGCCAACTTCAAACGAAACCTCTGGGCAGGAAAGCTTTTCCGTTCTTTCGCCAATAGACCCCCCGAGACTTACCAGGAGGCCTATGACTGGGCTCTTGAGCAGGTCGAGATCGACGAACAACTCAAGGTCAAGATAGAATATGACGACATGAGAACGACAAAGCGTCTGAAGAAAGAAGCCCCCAAATTTGAGCCAGTGCAGAAAGCTCAGAATAAACCTCCCAACAGGTCGACCTATCACCTCCTTGCTCCTCCGTATAGGCAAGAAAGATATACAGCAAAACGAACCCCTCCTCGGGCTTCGCCGCCTCCCAGGACCGTGGCTCCAGTAATACAAGGGGAAAAAGGGTATGACCACTATACCCCCTTGAATGCTTCCAGGGAAACAGTCTACCTTGCCATACGAGATAAAGGGTTGCTCCAAAAGCCCACTCCCATGAAGGCCCCAGCTGACAGGAGAAACCGGTACAAGTACTGGGACTTTCACGAAGACGTGGGCCACAACACTTCGGAGTGCTATAGCTTGCGCCACCAGATTGAGGCCCTGATAAGGGGAGGATGCCTAATTGAGTTCTTACAACAGGTCAGAGATAATATCAGAACTGGAAGGGAGGTACAAGCTGAAATCCGTGAGGACGCAAAAAAGAGGAAAGGGGAGCAGGCTGACTTAATGCAACAGATCCAGGTGATACACACTATCAGCGGAGGTCTTACATTGGCCGGCGTTTCTAATAACTTCCAGAAAAACCACGCAAGAAAGGTTCCCCACCTCGGAGAGAGCCGAGGGATCTTCGAAGTCAGCCAGAGCCCGACAGAGCCCTACCAGCCAGCTCAGATCGTATTCACCGAAGCAGATGTCTTCAACACTGTGCAACCTCATGATGATCCTATGGTCATCACGATACAGATCTCCAACTGTCTGGTCCATCGCGTGCTCGTGGATACAGGTAGCAGTGTAGATATCCTCTTCAAGGATACCCTGGAAAAACTGAACCTGAAGTAACATTGTTACAACAGTTGTACCACTCTGCTTTACGGTTTCACTGGGAACTCGATCATACCAGTGGGGTTAATGATCCTCCCAGTAATCATCGGGGTCACCCCGCTTCAGCAGAATGTAATGTCCGACTTTGTTGTGGTGGACACCCCATCGGCCTACAACGCCATCTTAGGGAGACCTTTCTTGTCCTCCTTGAAGGGAGTCTTGTCCATATACGACAACGTCATGAAATTCCCGGTTAGAACCAAAGTAGGAGAGGTACGCGGAGACCAGCAGGCAGCTAGGAAATGCTACGCAGTATCTGCCAATCCTACAGCCCTAGCGAAGCAGTGTGTACAGGTGACATTGATCCAGGAAGACATGGATACATCCCGGATAATCCAGGAGGAGAAGGAGCCCGCTGAACATCCTGGGCATCCGGAGGATGAACCTATCATGCCCTACGAGGAAGAACGGAGTAAAGAATGGGCCAACGGGCAGCCAGTGGACAAACTAGAAGAAATATCCGTCAGGAATGACGATCCCTCCAAGGTCGTCAAGGTCGAAGCCACCCTTGACCCAGAAGTAAAAAGAGGACTGATTGATCTTATCAGGGAATTCAGCGACATCTTCGCCTGGAACCATGATGAAATTCCTGGAATTCTGGCATCGTTGGCCACCCACCGGCTAGCAGTAGATCCAACGGTCAAGCCCGTCAAGCAGAAGAGGCGTCATTCAACACTAATAGGAACGCGGCGGTGCAGGAAGAGGTTGATAAATTGATCAAAACGGGGTTCGTCAGAGAGGTATGTTACCACGAATGGATCGCCAACGTGGTCATGGTCACGAAGGCGAGTGGGAAATGGCGTATGTGTGTCGACTACACCGACCTTAACCGGGCTTGTCTGAAAGACAGTTTTCCTTTACCAAAGATCGACCAGCTTGTTGACTCCACATCCGGAAATAAACTTTTGAGTTTTATGGACGCATTCTTAGGATACAACCAAATTAAAATGCACCCGGCTGACCAAGATAAAACCAGTTTCATTACTGGGCAGGGCTTATATTGCTATAAGGTGATGCCGTTTGGTTTGAAGAATGCAGGGGCCACATACCAGCGGCTAGTTAACAAACTGTTCAAGCCCGAGATAGGCAGAACAATAGAAGTATATATCGACGACATGATCACGAAATCCCTAACCACAAAGGGACATCAGGAGGACCTTCACAAAACCTTCCTCATACTGAGGGAAAACCAGATGCGTTTGAACCCCTCCAAATGTGCTTTTGGGGTAACGGCAGGGAAGTTTCTGGGCTTCATGGTTCATGAGAGAGGTATAGAAGCCAACCCTGAAAAACTTGGATCTGAAATCCCCGACCTCGCTCAAGCAAGTACAGATTCTGACTGGACGGGTGGCGGCACTCAACAGGTTTATCTCTCGCTCCATCGATAAATGTCTCCCTTTCTTCAAGGCTATCAAACAAGGAAAGAACATGAAATAGAGCCAGGAGAGCTAACAGGCGTTTCAAGCTTTGAAAGAGTACCTAACAAGCCCCCCTTTGTTAGTCAAGCCGGTTCTCGGAGATGAGTTGCAGATTTACCTGGCTGTATCAGAAACTGCAGTAAGCGGGGCTTTGGCCAAGGATTGTAGCGACGGTTTTCAATGACCTATATACTATGTGAGTCATGCCTTGACCAAATCAGAAAGGAACTTCATTCTCCTGGAGAAGCTCGCTTATGCCCTAGTGATCTCAGCGAGGAAACTCCGTCCCTATTTTCAAGCTCACACAATAGCAGTGGTGACAGACCAACCCCTCCGTCAATTCTTGCAAAGACCAGACGTGTCAGGAAGGCTAGTTTTATAGGCACTAGAGCTCACTCAGTTCGACTAAAAGTATAAGCCCCGGACTACGATTAAGGCACAGGCTTTGGCCGACTTCGTGGCAGAATTCTCAGCGATCCCAGATCCAGATGATCCATCAGCATCAAACGAGGTCCCTGAGAAGATATCCGAGGTCGAAAATTGGCCGAAAGGCTGCAAGCTATGGATCCTCTTTTCAGACGGAGCATCCGAACGAGCTGGGGGAGGAGCTGGCATAGTTTTGATAGATCCGGAGGGGACTGAATTCTGTCACTGTTTCAGATTTGAGTTTAAAGCTACAAACAACGAAGCGGAATATGAAGCCCTCCTAGCCGGGATGAAGGTAGCCATCGAACTAAAGGCCGACTACCTGCAGATCAAGAGCGATTCGTTGCTTGTTGTAAACCAGGTGACTGAGGTCTACCAGGCAAAGGGAGATAATATGGTCGCCTACCTAAATCTAGCTCGGCTGCTGAAAAGCAAATTTAAGGGACTCAAGATCGATCAGGTTCCTCGACACCAAAACCATGGCGCAGATGTTCTGGCTAAAATAGCGGCGAACGGAGGCCAATCCCTACCAAGGGGAATTCCCCTCCAAGTGATCACCCAGCCAAGCATAGCCACAAATGGAGAAATTTGTTCCCTGGATCGCCTGTCTTTCTGGATGGACCCAATTGTCGCCTACCTCCTTGAAGGAGAGCTTCCTGAAGAGCCCGGACAAGCCCGAAGAATTAAGAGACTCTCAGTTCGATACTGTATGGTGGACGGATACCTCTACAGGAGGGGCAGATCCCTCCCCTTACTTAGGTGCTTGCATCCCGATGATGCTAAGTGGGCATTGAGAGAGGTCCACTCTAGGGACTGTGGGAACCACATAGGTGGGGAAGCTCTAGCCTATCAGATGCTTCGTATGGGGTACTACTGGCCGACCATCCATCAAGATGCAAAGAGTTTTGTGCAATCCTGTGAACCTTGTCAAAGAACCTCAAACATGAGCCACTAGCCACCAGAGCGACTGTCGTCCCTCAGTTCACCTTACCCCTTTGCCATGTGGGGAATCGACCTAATTGGGCCACTTCCTACCGCTCCTGGACAGATGAAACATGCTATCGTGGCTATCGACTACTTCACAAGATGGGTCGAGGCCGGTCCTCTTTCTCGAATATAAGAAAAGAATACAACCATGTTTATCAAGACTAGCGTGGTATGCATGTTCGGGACCCCTCTCATCATTATAGCTGACCTAGGAAAGCAATTCGACAACGCCCGATTCAAAGACTTCTGCAAAGGATTGGGGATTGACCTCAGGCTCGCTTTAGTGGCTCATCCCCAGACTAACGAGCTGGTAGAATCCACCAACAAGACAATCAAGAAACTCTTGAAAAAGAAACTTCAGTTGAAGAAAGGTAAATGGACCGAAGAGCTACCAGAAGTCCTTTGGGCATACCGGACTACAAAAAGAACAGCTACCGGAGAGACACCTTACTCCCTGGCTTTCGGGGTTGAAGCAGTCCTCCCCATCGAGCATAAATTAACCTCGTTCAGGGTACAACACTTTGAGCCCGAAAGTAACGAAGTCAAGCTCCAGGCTAGTCTAGACCTCTTAGAAGAAAAGCAAGACCGGGTAGTAGAGAAAGTGGCGATCTACCAGAGCAAGATAGCTAGGTACTTCAACCAAAAGGTTAGAACCCGAAAATTCAAGGAAAGAGATCTGGTACTTAGGAAAGTGACCCTGAACACTCGGAAAAGGTCGGATGGAGTCTTAAGTCCAAATTGGGAAGAGCCATATTTGATAAAGCTAGTTGTTCGCAATGGAGCTTATAAACTCGAAGACATGGACAGACGATCCATCAACAACACTTGGAATGCAGATTATTTGAAGAAATTCTACCCTTGAAAGAAGTCCTCAAGCAGACTACCCCCACTTAGTTTTCATTACAGGTCCTAATAAAGATGTACTACATCTCAATCATCAATAAAGTCATTTTCCTTTTCTCTTCCATCTTTGTCTCCAACTATGTTCAACGTTAGGGACTATACCCTTGTATGGGAATTCGATATAAACCTCTTGAGACCAGGAAATAGCTCGATAGCCCTCCTGATGCCTTGGTCGGGCTACCACCCCGAAGAAGGATCTGAGTGTAAGAGCATAGTTGCCCTCCAGATCTCGAGACCAGGAAATAGCTCGATAGCCCTTCTGATGCCTTGGTCGGGCTACCACCCCCAAGAAGGATCTGAGTGTAAGAGCATAGTTGCCCTCCAGATCTTGAGACCAGGAAATAGCTCGATAGCCTTCCTGATGCCTTGGTCGGGCTACCACCCCGAAGAAGGATCTGAGTGTAAGAGCATAGTTGCCCTCCAGATCTCGAGACCAGGAAATAGCTCGATAGCCCTCCTGATGCCTTGGTCGGGCTACCACCCTCAAGAGGATCTGAGTGTAAGAGCATAGTTGCCCTCCAGATCTCGAGACCAGGAAATAGCTCTATAGCCCTCCTGATGCCTTGGTCGGGCTACCACCCCCAAGAAGGATCTGAGTGTAAGAGCATAGTTGCCCTTCAGATCTCAAGACCAGGAAATAGCTCGATAGCCCTCATGATGCCTTGGTCGGGCTACCACCCCCAAGAAGGATCTGAGTGTAAGAGCATAGTTGCCCTCCAGATCTCCAAGAATAGGAAATAGCTAAATAACCCTCCTAATGTCTTGGTTGGGTTATCACCCCATAAAAATATATATATTGTTTGCTTTCGTGTGCAGGATCAAAATCACCATAATTCCCTACACGAATCTTAATTGCTGCTACAGATGTTACTCTAGATACCATTCAAGACCTAGAAACAGAATAAAGTTCTCAAAAAGGCGCTTCGATTTATCATTAAGGGCAAGGGGAGCCTATCCCCCGATAAGGCTACATCCAAATGAGGAGCCTAACCCCCGAACTCGGGCTACAAAAAGGAGAAGAAAAATGAAAAATTGATAATGGCAAAACAGGGTGCCCACCCCCTTTTCTGGGCAATCAAAAACAAGCCATCCGCTTCAAGCTTTGGGATTCTCATGGCTCCCCTCCGCTGGCCCTCCTTCTTCCTGCTGATCCTCGACATCAACCCCCTCTACAGGTAGCTGTCCATCTGGGTTATCCTCGCCGACCGCTCTTCCATCTAGAGGCTCCATCGGATGATCAACTGGATCTTCCTCTAATACTTCATTAATTACGTCCATAACCTCAAGAGGGAAATCCGCATCAAGAAGGGCAGCCAAGGACCCCATCTGGCTCCTGTCGACCTCCATCTCTATTAAAGGGGGATCCTCAGATGGGCTCCTAACCTATTCACCAGCTCCCGATTGGTCCTCCTCGGATCGAGAAGACATCACTTTGCTGGAAGACTTCCCAGGACCCGAGGTGATAAAGGAAGGAAGATGGAATGAGGGATCTGACCGAGCGGGCTGCTTCCCAGTTCCTGCCGGGCTAGAAGCTCGGCCGCCTTGAGCATTATTTCCTGTCTATCCCAGCCAGCAATGGACGAAAAATCAAAGGTAGGAGGAAGAGCTTCCGCGGCCTGAAAGGAAGCATAGAAATACCCGTCGCTGAAGGAGGTCTCCACATCAGCTTGTAGCTTGGCAACCTGAGTAATCAGAGACCGGTTCTCAAGGTCCAGCTTCTTAGCCTCAGATCTCTAGGAATCCCGCTGCCTAGCCCGCCGGAGAGACTGAAGATGCTCCTGATCGAAATATTGCTTCATCCTCTCATGATCGCAGCGAAGCTCAGCCATCTCGATCTCGATTTTTCCCTGGCTAAGAAGTCACCTCTTCCACTAAAGACTGAGCCTGCTTGAGCAGTTCCCTGGCTTTCTCGGCTTCAGCCTCGGTTTTTGCAGCCCGATCACGGAGGAGGGCTACCTGCTGGCCCATTACTACATTAACCTTAAAGGCCTACAAATACAAAACCCGAGTTAGAAACTGGACAAATTAACAAAAGTAGCGTGAAGGAAATACAATTACCTCAGCTAAAATAGCAGACCCCTTGGTTATAAGGACGTCCACAGGCATGGAAGCCATCTTGGAGATCCCGCCACCCGGACATGACGCTATGAACTGCTCCAGGACCTCATCCCGCGCCATGTCGAGCTCGACTGAGGCCGGGAGCGGTTGGAAGGAGCCTTCGCGACACCTTTCCCATAAGCGACATCTTTCCCAGAAACCGCCGAGGCTTTGGTTATTGGAAGCGCAGCGGAATCAGGTGTTTGAGTCGAAGGGGTAGCGACTTTAGCGGCCACGGCCGAGGGGGCAGAAACAGCCGGGCCAACCACCCTGGGGAGCTTTACCCAAAGCCCGGAAAGCCCGCGATACAAGAGTAGCCATCTTAGACCCAGCCGGAGAGATAGAAGAAGCCAGGGCAGGTTCGACCCCAGAGGAGGGAAGATAAGCTCCATCTTGAGGAGAGCGTGAGACGTGACGAGTGGCCGGCTCCACGACAAAAACTGTGAATAAGCAAAAAAAAAAGAGAAAATGTTAGAACCAAGCTAAATAATAAGACGAAGCAAAACAAGGATACTTACGAGGAATAGCGTCTGAAATCCTCAAATATTTGTTCACCCTACGAGGATCAAAAGCTTCAGCAATAGGAAACTTCGGATTCAGATAATTCCGGGCTAGAATAGCCTTTAAGACGGCTTCGATCTCAGAAGGCAGGGAGTCCCGGTCCCATGAGGGCTTGTCACTGAAAGCCGTAGAAACCTTGAATTCATGCCCTCTGATTAAAATCGAGCTCCCCCAGTCATCCCCCGCCAGGATCCATTCTTCTTTCCACACGGGATCCTTCTTCGAGGCACCAGGAACGATGAAATTGACCTTATTCTTGGCCTTGGCATAGAACTGACCCTGAGAAGCCCCAGACAAGCTCCCAATCTGGAAAAGATAAGCCAGCTCCTCTGCACCTGGCTCCTTCCCCACTTTACTCATCTGGCATTGTTCCCTCCATAATACAAGGAAACCAATCAGATGCCTCCAGAAGCCAGGCGTCAACTAGAGGGGAGCGAGCTGGATGGCATTGAGAGCCCGCCGAAAGGTCAGATGGAGGGGAAGCCTGACCCCGTTCTCAAGAGCGGCCACATGAATCGGAAGCACGCCTTTAGGGGGGTTAAAAAACTCGAAATTCTTGGGAGGCACCGAGATGGATACACTGTCGGGGATGCCAAACTTTGACTTCAAGCGGTCAATCGACACCGGGTCAACGGTGGAATCTGGAACAACCCGAAAATCGTAGGGAGGGAGCCTCTCCCCAAAGGGACCAGGAGCCGAGACCCGACGCTCCCCCGCAGCGCCACTGGCCGTTTCTTTATCGGAGTCATCATCGACGATATCTAAAGGGTGGTTGGGATGGTTGGAGAACCCAGTCCCGGTAGATACATTCCTACTTGACCGCCAACGTTGTGAGGTGGGCAGGGAATCGTCGCCGTCAGAACTCCTCCTAGCCCGCTTCCCCAGAATAAGATTGACGACCTCCTCGCTGTCGAATATGGAATCAGTTAAGTCACGACTGTTTTTCGACATTATAGAAGACGAAGAATGAAGAAAGAAGCAAGCTCGGAGGAAAAGCTATGGAGATATTTCTCAGCAAAAAGTGTTTAGCTCGAAGAGATGTGAGGAAGATGAGGAGGAAAACAGACATATATATATATATATATAGGCAAAAGGGCAGCAGCACCAAGATTCTCGTCTGGTAACGGTAAAAAATCGATTCCGGTAACGTAACCGGATTAAACTCGAAAGCGGGCTAATCATCTCATGCCACATCACCTACGCAGTTAAGAGGATGATCTTCCCAAGATTCTGGTAACGGTTAAAAATCTCGGGGACTGCCGTAACGCAATCAGATTAATTCGAAGATAAATTAGTCGGTTCGCAACACGTCATTCAAATGAAGAAATTTCCCCAATATTTTGGTAACGGTAAAAAGAGGAAGATTTCCCAAATAAAGTGAAAATCTGACCTCAACCCCGAGCTTGACGTCTGGTGTTCACGTCAGAGGGGACTTCTGTTAATAGCCAAAATTGGCTAAGGACCAAAGGGAAATTTTCCACCTCCCAGACCTGGTTCCATACCCAATAGTTTCACCTGGAGACCTCTCAATCCAGAGCCGAGCTACTATACCATCCCAGAAATAAGGGCAGGCTCTGAAAACATCCGGGATAGAGCCCGAACCTGAGAGCTTCCACCAGGAGACCTCTCTGTCCAGAGCCGAACTGCGATACCACCCAGGAACAAGGACGGGCTCCGGAAACATCTAGGATGAAGCCCGGAACGATCAGATCTAGCCCGCATCACCAAAACTAGAAGCTCCCCGAAGTTGAGGTCATCTCGCAAGTGCTCCAGAGACTAGTCTGCACCTCGATTGTCACAGAAGAATGTCCCTAAAAGGCCGTGAGGTCAGTCGAAGCCATACCTAGCTTCAAAAGGCCAGTCGATGCCACACCTAGCTTCGAAAAGGTCAAGGGAAGCCAGATTTGGCTCAAAGCTGGATGAAACTTCTCAGATATCAAGGTCGAAATACTAATCAACCTCCCTGGTTGATGTACCACACCATATCTTCATATCCAACGACCTCCATAAAGGATCATACTGAAAGGATACGAGGAATGCATTGAATCATATCTAGAAACGTTATCTACATGCAGAACGAGTAATAAAATCCAAAAAAGGAAACAAACTGATATCCACCATGATACTCTCAATTCGGGCGTCAATCAAAAAGTCAATGACATTAACACAAGAAATCCCGCCTGATAAGGAGGAGACTGAGAAAATCAAGGGAGAATCAGTCTGTTGACCTACAAACTATGTATAAATAGAAAAAAAAGAAATGAAAAAGAGGAGACTACTATTCGACAGGCATACGACTAACAACCGACCATTCCCTAGAGAGAGTTGAGAGAAAAGAGAGAAGAATCTTTGTATTTGTATACCATGCATGTTCAATAAAAACATTCTTGCTTACTTGTCACTTTATAAATCACTGTTACATATATAATGAATTTTGGCCACCACCTACGTGGTAGTGGTCTCGAGGGCGTTAACTGAGATTTCTCATCCCGAGCAAAATTTCCGTTAACAGTATCCATCTCGGTGCCTCCAAAAAATTATGAGTTTTTCAATCCCCCTAAAGGCGTGCTTCCGATTCATGTGGCCGCTCTTGAGAATGGGGTCAGGCTTCCCCTCCATCCGACTCTTCGGCGGGCTCTCAACGCCATCCAACTTGCTCCCCTCTAGTTGACGCCTGGCTTCTGGAGGCATCTGATTGGTTTCCTTGTATTATGGAGGGAACAATGCCAGATGAGTAAGGTGACGAGGGAGCCAGGTGCAGAGGAGCTGGCCTATCTCTTCCAGATTGGGTGCCTGTCTGGGGCTCCTCGAGGCCAGTTCTATGTCACGGCTAAGAACAAGCTCAACTTTATCGTTCCTGGAGCCTCGAAGAAGGATCCCGCGTGGAAAGAAGAATGGATCCTGGCGGGAGATGACTAGGGGAGCTCGATTTTCATCGGAGGGCATGAATTCGAGGTTCCCACGGCTTTCAGTGATAAGCCCTTATGGGATCGGGACTCCCTACCTTCTGAGTCCGAAGCTATTTAAAGGTTATTCTAGCCCGGAATTATTTGAATCTGAAGTTCCCTACTGCTGAAGCTTTTGATCCTCGTAGGGTGAACAAATATTTGCGGATTTCAGACGCTATTCCTCGTAAGTGTCATTAAGTTGTTTCGCCTTATTGCTCAGCTTGGTTCTAACATTCTCTTTCTTAATCTGCTTATTCACAGTTTTTGTCATGGAACCGGCCACCCGTCATGTCTCACGCTCTCCTCAAGGTGGAGTTTCTCTTCCTTCCTCTGGGGTCAAACCTGCTCTGGCTTCGTCTATCTCTCCGGCTGGGTCTAAGATGGCCACTTTTGCCTCGCGGGCTTTCCGGGCTTTGGGTAAAGCTCCCCAGGTGGTTGGCCCAGCTGCTTCTGTCCCTTCAACCGTGGCCGCTAAAGTTGCTACCCCTTCGACTCAAACACCTAATTCCGCTGCGCTTCCAACAACCAAAGCTTTGGAGGTTTCTGGGAAAGGCGTCGCTTCTGGGAAAGGTGTCGCAAAGGTTCCTTCCAGCCGCTCCCGACCTCAGTCGAGCTCGATAGGGCGGGATGAGGTCCTGGAGCAATTCATAGCATCCTGTCCGGGTGGAGGGATCTCTAAGATGGCTTCCATACCTGTGGACGTCCTTATAACAAAGGGGTCTGCTACTTTAGCTGAGGTAATTGTACTTCCTTCGTGCTACTCTTGTTAATTCATTCAGTTTCTAACTCGGGTTCTGTATTTTGTAGGCCTTCAAGTTTAACGTTGCGATGGGCCAGCAGGTAGCCCTCCTCCGTGACCGGGCTGCAAAAGCCGAAGCTGAAGCTGAGAAAGCCAGGGAACTGCTCAAGCAGGCTCGGTCTTTAGTGGAAGGGGTGACTTCCAGCCAGGGAAAAGTCAAGGCCGAGATGGCTGAGCTTCGCTGCGATCATGAGAGGATGAAGCAATCTTATGATCAGGAGCGTCTTCAATCTCTCTGGCGGGCTAGGCAGCGGGATTTCTGGAGATCTGAGGCTAAGAAGTTGGACCTCGAGATCCAGTCTCTGATTACTCAGGTGACCAAGCTGCAAGTTGATGCGGAGACCTCCTTCAGCGACGGGTATTTCTATGCTTCCTTTCAGGCCGCGGAAGCTCTTCCTCCTCCCTTTGATTTGTCGTCCATTGCTGGCTGGGATAGACAGGAAATAATGCTCAAGGCGGCCGAGCTATCTCGCCCTAAAGGCGACAAGGTGGTCCCTTCGAGCCAAGCCGGAGCTGGGAAGCAGCCCGCTCGGACAGATCCTCCAATCTCTCTTCCTACCTTTACCACCTCAGGTCCTGGGGAGTCTTCCAGTAAGGTGATGTCCTCTCGATCCGAGGAGGACCATTCGGGAGCTGGTGAAGAGGTTAGGAGCCCATCTGAGGATCCCCGTTTAACAGAGATAGAGGTCGATAGGAGCCAGACGGGGTCCATGACTGCCCTTCTTGACGCGGATATCCCGCCTAAGGTTATGGACGTGATAAATGAGGTTTTGGAGGAAGATCCTGCTGATCAACTGATGGAGCCTCTAAATGAAGGAGCGGTCGGCGAGGATAACCCCGATGGACAGCTATTTGTAGAGGGGGTTGATGGCGGAGGTCAGCAAGAAGGAGGAGGGGTCAGGGGAAGGGAGCCAAGAGAGTCCCAAGGCTTGAAGCAGTTCATCATGACTTGTTTTTGATCGCCCGGAAAAGGGGGTGGGAGCCCCGTTTTTCCCTTTTCAGCTTTTTTTTTATAGCCCGAGTTCGGGGGTTGGGCTCTCTATTTGGTTGATGTAGCCTGATGAGAGAGTCGTTGTGCTCTCGTCAAAAGATATTTATAAGTTCAACCTCACGGATGCTAATGACTAATAACTAGTATAGCAGCAAGTAAGGGGATCGTCCACAGGGAGGTGGTATCCTTCAACCGTCTCAAGTTCTAGTGTTTGTTGAAAGCATGTAAATAGAATACGGATGTGTTGAGAATGGTGTGTGTGAAATGTATGCATATTGCGGTGTTGTGTGTGCAAGGGAAATGAGAAGAATGCAAATAAAATAAATAGAATATGAAAGGGTGAGAATGGTGTTTAAAGAGATAAATAATAAAAGGGTGGATTGGAGAGATGCATGAAAATGATCACACAAGGGGCAACAAACTCACCATACATAAGTGCACAATAGTGGTTGTTAGGTAATGAATGACATCTAATTAGTTAGGGGCTCGTTCTCACGATTAAGGGATTCTGAAACCAAATCATCTATTATTACGGATCATTCATTGATTAAGGAATACCGAAATCCAATCATCACTCCCCAAGGGTCATGGATAGAGCGACTGTGTCTTAAGGTCAAAGACCCATTAAGCTCATGACCGTAGAGCCAACCTAAGCATTAAGCACTTCTAATTTAAGTTAAGGGCTTGTTCTCTCTATTAAGAGACTCACAAACACGAATCACTCCCCAAAGGTCATGGATGGAGCAATTGTCCCTCTAGTCCCTACCATTAAGCATATGAACATATAGCCAAAACCTATTCTAGTACGGTCATGCATAAAACAAGTTTCATCTATTCTTCAGAGCTAAGTGATTCCTATCATACCCGGATTGGTCCTCCTAGGCACAACCGAAACCTACAAACACTCAAATCCATCCATACAATGCATTTTGACATTCCAAAGACATATACACACAAATGGGATATTTAATTACAACTACTCCTATAATTAAATTAATCTACTCCTAATCCCATCCATAAGCACATATCAATTTCCAATCTCCACACACATGCATTTCAAGACAAGAGATTACTCAATAATATCAAGAATAAATCACAACTCAAATGAATATAAAACAACAATACATATATTGAGCACTAATGTAAGTTTACAATATTACCCAAATGGGGGTTACACATAAGGAAAACAAGAAATACAAGAGATTGAGTTAATAGATACAACCCTTGAAGAATCCCTCCAAGAGCCCCATCCATTGTATCCCTCCAAGAGCCCCATCCATTGTATCCCTCCAAGAGCCCCATCCATTGTATCCCTCCAAGAGCCCCATCCATTGCTTGTCCGAAATTGGTCCAAGGACCACTCCTAATCTCTGCAATCTACTCTCAAATGTGGTGGGTGATGGTTAGAAATGGAAATGGGAAGCTTTCCATGGAGGAAAACCTCCATGGAAGCTTGAAAGCTTCTCTCTCTCTTAGAAAATGAAGAAGATGAAGTTTGCAGCTGCTGTCTGGTCTGAAGAGAAGAGAGGAAAAATATGTATTTATAGTTAGGGAAAGTTTGGGGACGGATGGGGTGCGAAAGGACACATTTGCCCCTTAAAAAATGGCCTAAAACCTACTTGCCAGTGGTACAGAATCAGGTTTGTCGCGGTCATGCAAGACGGCATACCACGCGACAACAATTTTCGCGGTTTAAGTGTCGCTGTCTATCAAGACGGAGTCGCAGCCACGACAGTGTTTTCAGCCTCGTGCACCGTTACGAAAACATGCATATCTCTCTCTAGAAAACTCGTAATTATGATCCGTAAAAACCGCTGGAAAGTAGACTTCTGGAGCTTTCCAAATATATAAAGAACCCATCGTGATTATATTTTAGGAGAGAGATATGGCCCCCGAAAGTGGAGTGTTCTGCATGGGCATTTTACACTTTCAGCCCATCAACTTTTGGAAAATAGAGTTGACCTGTGCCGCGCACTCTATGTCATGTTCTAGCTCAACGGAGGATCCACCACGGAACAATGGTTTGCTTACCATGGTTGACCATGAATCACGCCGCGGTTTCGGTCGACGACGAGGCCACGACAACTCTGAATACTTTCCAATCTTGACTTTTTAGCTCATTTTGGCTTCCCAAACTTGACTTTAAGCTCAAAACCTTGAAATAGGGAATATGTACTTACACAAGGCTCAACAAACACTTATATACAAAAAATACGCTCGAAAATGAGAACAAACGATAGGAAATAGGGACCTCAAATAGGTACATAAATCGTCCGATCATAGCCTTATCGGGGGATAGGCTACCCTTGTCCTTAATGAGAAATCGAATCGCTTTTGAGAACTCTTATTTTATTTCCTGTCTTGAATGGGATCCAAAGTAGCATCTGTAGCAACAATTAAGATTCGTGTAGGGAATTATGATGATTTTGATCCTGCACACGAAAGCAAACATTATATATATATATATATATTTTTTTTTATATGGGGTGATAGCCCAACCAAGACATCAGGAGGGCTAATTAGCTATTTCCTAGTCTTTGGAGGGCAACTATGCTCTTACACTCAGATCCTTCTTGGGGGTGGTAGCCCGACCAAGGCATCAGGAGGGCTATCGAGCTATTTCCTGGTCTCGAGATCTGGAGGGCAACCATGTTCTTACACTCAGATTCTTCTTGGGGGTGGTAGCCCGACCAAGGCATCAGGAGGGCTGTCAAGCTATTTCCTGGTCTCGAGATCTGGAGGGTAACTATGCTCTTACACTCAGATCCTTCTTGGGGGTGGTAGCCCGACCAAGGCATCAGGAGGCTATCGAGCTATTTCATGGTCTCGAGATCTAGAGGGCAACTATGCTCTTACACTCAGATCCTTCTTGGGGGTGGTAGCCCGACCAAGGCATCAGGAGGGCTATCGAGCTATTTCCTGGTCTCAAGATCTGTAGGGCAACTATGCTCTTACACTCAGATCCTTCTTGGGGGTGGTAGCCCGACCAAGGCATCAGGAGGGCTATCGAGCTATATCCTGGTCTCAAGATCTGGAGGGCAACTATGCTCTTACACTCAGATCCTTTTTGGGGGTAGTAGCCCGACCAAGGCATCAGGAGGGCTATTGAGCTATTTCCTGGTCTCGAGATCTGGAGGGCAACTATGCTCTTACACTCAGATCCTTCTTGGGGTGGTAGCCCGACCAAGGCATCAGGAGGGCTATCGAGCTATTTCCTGGTCTCGAGATCTGGAGGGCAACTATGCTCTTACACTCAGATCCTTCTTGGGGGTGGTAGCCCGACCAAGGCATCAGGAGGGCTATTCAGCTATTTCCTGGTCTCGAGATCTTGAGGGAAACCATGTTCTTACACTCAGATCATTCTTGGGGGTGGTAGCCCGACCAAGGCATCAGGAGGGCTATTCAGCTATTTCTTGGTCTCGAAACGTTTATGTTCAGTTTCTCATACAAAGGTGTAGTCACTAATGTTGAACATAGTTGGAGACAAAGATAGAGGAGAAAAGGAAAATGACTTTATTGATGATCGAGATGTAGTACATCTTTATTAGGGTCAGTAATGAAAACTAAGTGGGGGTAGTCTACTGGAGAACTCCCTTCAAGGGTAGAATTTCCTCAAATGATCTGCATTCCAAGTGTGGTCGATGGATCGTCCGTCCATGTCTTCAAGTTTATAAGCTCCATTGCCAACAACTAGCTTTATCAAATATGGCCCTTCCCAATTGGGACTTAAGACTCCATCCGACCTTTTCCGAGTGTTCAGGGTCACCTTCCTAAGTACCAGATCCCCTTCTTTGAATTTCTGGGCTCTAACCTTTTGGTTGAAGTATCTAGCGATCTTGCTCTGGTAGATCGCTACTTTCTCCGCTACCCGGTCTTGTTTTTCTTCTAAGAGGTCTAGATTAGCCCGAAGCTTGACTTCGTTACTTTCGAGCTAAAAGTGCTATACCCTGAATGAGGTCAATTTATGCTCGATGGGGAGGACTGCTTCAACTCCGAAAGCCAGGGAATAAGGTGTCTCCCCGGTAGCTGTTCTTTTTGTAGTTCGGTATGCCTAGAGGACCTCTGGTAGCTCTTCGACCCACTTGCCTTTCTTCTGCTGTAGCTTCTTCTTCAAAAGTTTCTTAATAGTCTTGTTGGTGGATTCTATCAGCCCGTTAGTCTGGGGATGAGCAACGGAAGCGAGTCTAAGGTCGATCCCCAATCCCTTGCAGAAGTCTTTGAACCAGGCGTTGTCGAATTGCTTTCCTAGGTCGGTTATAATGATGAGAGGGGTCCCGAATCTGCATACCACGTTAGTCTTGATGAACTTGGTTGTGTTCTTTTCTGATATTCGAGAAAGAGGTCCTGCCTCGATCCATCTTGTGAAGTAGTCGATAGCTACGATAGCATGTTTCACCTGTCCTGGAGTGGTAGGAAGTGGCCCAATTAGGTCGATTTCCCACATGGCAAAGGGGTAAGGTGAACTGAGGGACGACAGTCGCTCGGGTGGCTGGTGGCTCATGTTTGAGGTTCTTTGACAAGGTTCGCAGGATTGCACAAAACTCTTTGCATCTTGATGGATGGTCGGCCAGTAGTACCCCATACGAAGCACCTGATATGCTAGAGCTTCCCCACCTATGTGGTTCCCATAGTCCCCAGAGTGGACCTCTCTCAATGCCCACTTAGCATCATCGGGATGCAAGCACCTAAGTAAGGGGAGGGATCTGCCCCTCCTGTAGAGGTATTCGTCCATCATACAGTATCGAACTGAGAGTCTCTTAATTCTTCGGGCTTGGTCGGGCCCTTCGGGAAGCTCTCCTTCAAGGAGGTAGGCGACAATTGGGTCCATCCAGCAAGGCAGGCGATTCAGGGAACAAATTTCTCCATTTGTGGCTATGCTTGGCTGGGTGATTACTTGGAGGGGAATTCCCCTTGGTAGGGACTGGCCTCCGTTCACCGCTATTTTAGCCAGAACATCCGCGCGATGGTTTTGGTGTCGAGGCACCTGATCCATCTTAAGTCCCTTAAATTTGCTTTTTAGCAGCCGAGCTAGATTTAGGTAGGCAGCCATATTATCTCCCTTTTCCTGGTAGACCCCAGTTACCTGGTTTACAACAAGCAATGAATCGCTCTTGATCTGCAGGTAGTCGGCCTTTAGTTCAATGGCTACCTTCATCCCGGCTAAGAGGGCTTCATATTCTGCTTTGTTGTTGGTAGCTTTAAACTCGAATCTGAGACAGTGACAGAATTCGGTCCCCTCCGGATCAATTAAAACTATACCAGCTCCTCCCCCGGCTCGCCAGGATGCTCCATCTGAAAAGGGGATCCATGACTTGCAGCCCTCCGACCAATTGTCGACCTCAGATATCTTCTCAGGGACCTCATTTGATACAGGGGGATCATCTGGATCTGGGATCGTTGAGAATTCTGCCACGAAGTCGACCAAAGCCTGTGCCTTAATCGTAGTCCGGGGTTTATACTTTAGGTCGAACTGAGTGAGATCTAGTGCCCATAAGACTAGCCTTCCTGACACGTCTGGTCTTTGCAAGAATTGGCGGAGGGGTTGGTCTGTCACCACTGCTATTGTGTGAGCTTAAAAATAGGGACAGAGTTTCCTCGCTGAGATCACCAGAGCATAAACGTGCTTTTTAGGAGAATGTAATTCCTTTCTGATTTGGTCAAAGCATGACTCACATAGTATATGGGTCTTTGAAAACCGTCGCTACAATCCTTGGCCAAAGCCCCGCTTACTGCAGTTTTTGATACGGCCATGTAGATCTGCAACTCATCTCCGAGAATCGGCTTGACTAACAATGGGGGGCTTGTTAGGTACTCTTTCAAATCTTGAAATGCCTGTTCGCTCTCCTGGCTCCATTTCATGTTCTTCCCTTGTTTGATGGCCTTGAAGAAGGGGAGACATTTTCTGGGTTGGCTTCTATACCTCTCTCATGAACCATGAAGCCCAGAAACTTCCCTGCCGTTACCCCAAAAGCACACTTGGAGGGGTTCAAACGCATGTGGTTTTCCCTCAGTATGAGGAAGGTTTTGCGAAGGTCTTCCTGATGTCCCTTTGTGGTTGGGGATTTTGTGATCATGTCGTCGATGTACACTTCAATCGTCCTTCCTATCTCGGGCTTGAACAGCTTGTTAACCAGCCGCTGGTATGTGGCCCCCGCATTCTTCAAACCAAACGGCATCACCTTGTAGTAGTATAAGCCCTGCCCAGTAATGAAACTGGTCTTATCTTGGTCAGCTGGGTGCATTTTAATTTGGTTGTATCCTGAGAATGCGTCCATAAAACTCAAAAGTTTATTTCCAGATGTGGAGTCAACCAGCTGGTCGATCTTTGGTAAAGGAAAATTGTCTTTCGGACAAGCCCGGTTGAGGTCGGTGTAATCGACACACATACGCCATTTCCCATTCGCCTTCTTGACCATGACCACGTTGGCGATCCATTCGGGGTAACGCACCTCACTGACGAACCCTGCTTTGATCAATTTCTCATCCTCTTCCTGCACCGCCGCGTTCCTATTAGCATTGAAGTGACGCCTCTTCTGCTTGACGAGCTTGAATGTTGGATCTACTGCTAGTCGGTGGGTGGCCAATGATGCCGAGATTCCAGGCATTTCATCATGGTTCCAGGCGAAGATGTCGCTGAATTCCCTAAGAAAGTCAATCAGTCCTCTTTTTACTTCTAGATCAAGGGTGGCTCCGACCTTGACGACCTTGGAGGGATAGTCATTCCTGATAGGTTTCTCTTCTAGTTTATCTACGGGCTGCCCGCTGGCCCATTCCTTACTCCGTTCTTCCTCGTAAGGCATAATAGGTTCGCTCTCCGGACTCCCAGGATGTTCCGCGGGCTCCTTCTCCTCCTGGATTATCCGAGACGTATCCCTGTCTTCCTGGACTAATGTCACATGTACACACTATTTCGCTAGGGCTGTAGGATTGGCAGATACTGCGTAGCATTTCCTGGCTGCCTGCTGGTCTCCGCGTACCTCTCCTACTTTGGTTCCAACCGGGAATTTCAAGACGTTGTGGTATATGGACAAGACTCCATTCAAGGAGGACAGGAAGGGTCTCCCTAGGATGGCGTTGTAGGCCGATAGGGTGTCCACCACAACAAAGTCGGTCATAACATTCTGTTGGAGCGAGGTGATCCCGATGATTACAGGGAGGATCATTGACCCCACTAGTATGATCGAGTCTCCAGTGAAACCGTAAAGTGGAGTGGTACAGCTGTTGTAACAACGTTGCTTCAGGTTCAATTTTTCCATGGTATCCTTGAAGAGGATATCTACACTGCTACCTGTATCCTCGAGCACGCGATGGACCAGACAGTTGGCGATCTGTATCATGATTACCATAGGATCATCATAAGGTTGCACAGTGTTAAAGACATCTGCTTCAGTGAATACGATATGTGCTGATTTGGAGGGCTCTATCGGGCTCTGGCTGACTTCAAAGATCCCTCGGCTTTCTCAGATGCGGGGAACCTTTCTTGCGTGGTTTTTCAGGGAGTTATTGGAAACGCCAGCCAGTGTAGGACCTCCGCTGATAGTGTGTATCACCTGGATCTATTGCATTAAGTCAGCCTGCTCCCCTTTCCTCTTTTCTGCGTCTTCACGGATTTCAGCTTGTACCTCCCTTCCAGTCCTGATATTATCTCTGACCTGTTGTAAGAACTCAATCAAGCACCCTCCCCTTATCAGGGCTTCAATCTGGTTGCGCAAATTATAGCACTCTGAGGTATTGTGGCCCACATGTTCGTGGAAGTCGCAGTACTTGTACCGGTTTCTCCTGTCAGCTGGGGCCTTCAAGGGAGCGGGCTTTTAGAGCAACCCTTTATCTCGTATGGCAAGGTAGACTGTTTCCCTGGAAGCATTCAAAGGGGTGTAGTAGTCATACCCTTTTTCCTCTTGCATTACTGGAGCCACGGTCCTGGGAGGCGGAGAAGCCCGGGGAGGGGTTCGTTTTGCTGGATATCTTTCTGGCCTATGCAGAGGAGCAGGGAGGCGATAGGTCAACCTGTTGGGAGGTTTATTATGAGTTTTATGTACTGGCTCAAATTTGGGGGCTTCTTTCTTCAGACGCTTCGCCATTCTCATGTCGTCGTGTTCCATCTTGACCTTGAGTTGTTCGTCGATCTCGACCTGCTCAAGATCCCGGTTGTAGGCCTCTTGGTAAGTCTCGGGAGGTCTCTTGGCAAAGGAACGGAAAAGCTTTCCTGCCCATAGATTTCGCCTGAAGTTGGCGAGGGTTTCTTTTTCAGTGAAGACTCCCATTTGTATGACCTCCTTGTGAAATCGCTCCACGTACGATGAAGAGTTTCACTCCGTTCCTAGATCACATATTGGAGGTGTATGGGATCTTTCGGGCGAGGTTTGACTCCTTGGAATTGTGAGCAAAAATCTGTTGATAATTTCGTGAAAGATTCCACGCTACCAACAGGCAGTTTACTGAACCAGGTTTTCGAGTAGTCGGTCAAGGTCGTTGGATACATTCTGCACATAGCCGATCTGGTAGTGTTCTAGACCTCCATCTGTTGAACGAAGCTCTCTAGGTGGCTTAGAGGATCTTCCGTTCCAGAGAACTTATCTGCTGGCATTTTGAATTTTGGGGGGAGCACTGCTTCCCAAATCCTCCTAGTGAAGGGAGGAGCGTTCATCTCGCTCAGGGGATCCTTTTTGTCCTCCTTATTCTTTCCCTTCCTTATCTGCTGGACCTCTTTTTGTAGCTTTGCCAGCTGATCCCTCAGTCCCTTGTTCCCAGGTCTCTTCGAGTTAACCTCAGATTCCTCACTGTCGAATCTTTCTGATGAACTGGAAATTTCTATCCAGTCATCCTCCTGGACATGATCCACTCGGGGAGTTTGTCTACTTTCCTCCTCTAGGGCCCGAGCAGTTCTCCTGGATGTAGTTGGATAAGATAGCCCTCGTGGCTTCCGGGTAAAAGCATCCGCGGCAGACTTAACTAGCCTGGGTTGATATTGTGAAAGTCTTTTCGGAACTAGGGGCATGGGTCCCAGCCTATCCCGGATCGAACGTTGGGGCCCTGATCTATCTCGAGCCGGCTTTGGAAGAGGAGGTCCTAAGCGATCGACAGCAGGTGGCCTAGCTCCGAGCCTGCTCGGCTCTCCCTGATCATTCAGGTTGGTTGGCTGGATCGTGATGCCTTCAGCGAGAAGGCGGACCCGGATGGATTCTACGAAGGCCGCTGCTTGTTGGTCGAGCGCTGCCTGGATCACTATAGGGTGGCCAGTAGCCCGCTTATTGGTTGTCTGGATCGGAGCTTGACTACTATATCCAGACTTTCTCCCCTTTCTTGGGCATTTCATGTTAGCCTCGCCGGAGGTTGCTCCGGGACTCTATGTTGGCCTTGGGAGGAGCGGAGCCTCATAGTTCCTGTAAAATGACTGAAATGTAAATGCAAATAATTAGTTAATTGGGTGTAGGGTAATTTCCCACAGACGGCGCCAGAAAGTGTTAACAGAAATTTTGCTCAAGGTGCGAAATCTCAGTTAACACCCTCAAGACCACTACCACGTAGGTGGTGGCCAAGATTGATCGTATATGTCAACAATGTGTTTCGAAATGATCAAGAACAATGAAAGAACAATGATACTGTTTAACATCCAAAAGAGAATAATAATATTTTCTTTATTGAACGTGTATGATATACAAATTTCTCTCTAGGGTATAGTTGAATGTTTGTCGTATGCCTGTCGAATAGTAGTCTCCTCTTTTTCATTTTCTTTCTTTTCTATTTATACATAGTTTGTAGGTCAAACAGACTGATTCTCCCCTTGATTTTCTCAGTCTCTCCCCTCCTTATCGGGCGGGATTTCTCGTTTTAATGTCATTGACTTTGCCGAATTGAGAGTATCGTGGTGGAGATCAGCTTATTTCCTTTTTGGATTCTATTACTTGTTCTGCATATAGGTAACGTTTCTAGATATGATTCAGTGTATCCCTCGTATCCTTTCAGCATGATCCTTTATAGAGGTCGTTGAATATGGCATGGTGTGGTGCACCAACCAGTGAGGTTGATTAGTGTTCTGACCTTGATATCTGAGAAGTTTCATCAAGCTTGGAGCCAGATCTGGCTTCCCTTAACCCTTTCGAAGCTAGGTGTGGCTTTCCCTGACCTTTCGAAGCTAGGTGCGGCCTTCCTTCATCTAGCTTGAAGCCAGGTCTGGCTTCCCTTTACCCTTTCGAAGCTAGGTGTGGCTTCCCCTAACCTTTCAAAGCTAGGTGCAGCCTTCTAAGGACATTCTTTTGTGTTAATCGAGGTACAGGCGAGTCTCTGGAGCGTTTGTGAGGTGACCTCGACTTCGGGGAGCTTCTAGCTTTGGTGATGCGGGCTAGATCTGATCGCTCCGGGCTCTATCCCGGATGTTTCTGGAGCCTGTCATTATTCCTGGGGTGGTATCGTAGTTCGGCTCTGGATAGAGAGGTCTCCTGGTGGAAACTCTCGGGTATGGAACCAGGTCTGGGAGGTGGAAAATTTTCCTTTGGTCCTTAGCCAATTTTGGCTATTAACACCATTATTGATTCACTTATTTGATATCTAATAAGCGATATCAGTGTTAATTTCGTGATTCTAATACAATTGTGTTTTGTTTCAGATATTATGGCAAATAAGTCAAACGTGAACTCGAGTGTTCCACTGGAGACTTCGAATTCGAGTGTGGGATTAGACACTTCGGGTGTGAATTCTTTGCTTGTGGGCAAAGTGCCTATTGTGTTGCCAAGTGTGGCCACAACGACTCCAGCGTGAGAAACATGCCAAATCCTATGATGGGCCAGTACGTGAGTCAAGGGAATTTTCCGATGGAAAATCCCTATATGAATTCGGTTCCATTACCGATGAATCATATGGAGAAGCCTGATAATTTCAGTGGACTGAACTTCAAGAGGTGGCAGAAAAAGATGCTGTTTTATTTGACCACGCTAAACTTAGCTAGGTTCTTGACTGAAGAAGCTCATAAACCTAATAGTGGTGAAGAGTGAGATGTTCATGTATTGAATGCTATAAATGCATGGAACCATTCAGATTTTCTATGCCAAAACTACATATTGAATGGGCTGTCAGATTCGTTGTATAGCGTATATACTTTAAAGAAAGCAGCCAAAGAATCGTAGGAGTCGTTAGACCGGAAATATAAAACTGAGGATGCTGGATCCAAAAAGTTTATTGTGGGCCGGTTTCTTGATTACAAGATAAGGGACTCCAAAACAGTCATGAGTCAAGTCCAAGAGCTTCAGGTGATTCTGTATGAAATTCATGCTGAATGGATGATCCTGAGTGAAACTTTCCAAGTGGCTGCTATTATTGAGAAGTTACCTCATTCATGGAAGGAGTTCAAGAACTATCTCAAACACAAGCGAAAGAAGATGAAGATCGAGGATCTTATTGTCAAACTTCGCATTGAAGAAGATAACAGTAAGTATGACAAGAAAGATGTTAGTCTGCCTGAAGCAAAGACTAATGTCAAGGAGCATGGGCAAAGTTCCAAATCTAAGAAGAACAAGCCTGGGAAAGGATCCAAGTTGGGTCCAAAGGGAGGAGTCTCAAAGAAGCCAAAGTTCCAAGGGAAGTGCTTCAAGTGTGACAAGATGGGTCACAAATCTTCTGAGTGTACGTTGCCAAAGAAGAAGAAGAAACCAGGAGGCAAACTTGGTTGTTGGGATTTCTAAAGATGTCTCAGAGATTAATCTTTCTGCAGTTGTGACGGAAGCAAACCTGATCGGGTCAACCCAAGGGAATGGTGGTTAGATACTGTGGCCACACGCCATATATGATTTGACAAGGAGATGTTCAATACGTTTGAAGCAGTGGAGAACGGGGAAAAGTTGTACATGGGCAACTCAGCCACATCCGACGTTGAGGGACGTGGTCAAGTCGTTCTCAAATTTGGCTAGGGACCAAAGGGAAATTTTTCACTCTCCTAGTCTGACTCCAGGCCCAAGGTCATCCACCAAGAGACCACGCTTCCCAAAGCTGAGCTACGATACCACCCTACAGAAATAAAAGCGAGCTCCAGAAACACCCAGAGTAGAGCCGGACGCGATCAGACCGAGCCCGCATCACCAAACCTGAAATTAGGGGGGCTCCCCCAGGGTCGAGATTACCTCGTAACCTCTCCAGAAGCTCGCCTAAACCCCGCTGTCATAGAGGGGTATCCGTAGGGGGCCGCATCAAGCTCCAAGAAATCACGGGAGGTCAGACCGAGCTCCTGGCTAGGTTAAGCACCTGAATACCAGAGCCAAGGCACTGATCTACCTCGCTATCTGATCTACCTCGCAATCTGATCTACCTCGCCATACATACCGTATTCAACGACCTCTATGAGGGATCATACTATGAAGATACGAAGATACACTGGATCATATCTGGTACATGCAAAACAAATAATAGAGTCCAAAGAAGAAACAAACTGATCTCCACCAAGATATTCTCAATTCGGCTATTAACACAAAGTCAATGACATTTAAATGATAAATCCCGCCTGATAAGGAGGGGAGAGACTGAGAAAATCAAGGGGAGAATCAGTTGATTTAACCTACAAAAACTATGTATAAATAGAAAGAAAGAGGAAGAGAGAAAGAGACTACTTTTCGATAGACATACGACAACAACCCTACTTCTCCTTAGAGAGATTGAGAGCAATTGAGAGATGTTTGTACACGATACACCATTAATAAAGAATGCATTCTTCTTCTCTTTTGATGGTATTAACATTAGTATTTTTTGTCATTTGAAGAACCACTGTTTAGAGTACATTCGACCTTGGCCACCACCTTCGTGGTAGTGGTCTTGAGGGTGTTAATTGAGATTTCTCACCCCGAGCAAATTTTCCGTTAATAGTAAATATGCATGTTTTAGAAAGAGATCGCACTCTAGGTATTCACATATATAATTACATTGGAATGTATGGATATATATGTTTTATATGATTTGTTATTGCTCGATTTTGGTCCCAGAATTTCAATGTAATTTTTGTTTTGGAATTGTAACAAGAAAGGTGGTCTGTCATCTCCATAATATGCTTCTTGATAGTTGCTAAGTTTTTTTTTATTGTTGTAATTGTTGTAATAAAAAAAACTGTTGTAATATATTCAAGTTTCGAAGAATCAAAGAATTGAAGAATTTGGAGCAGAAAAAGTAGCAACGGAGCAAGGTGCAACCCTAGGCAGCCCGTGCGTACCAAGCAACAAGCGTGCAACTGTGCTTGTTATGGTGCTACAATAGCACACTGTTCTCTAAGTAGCTGGGCGAACGGGCACGCTCATGGAGGCAGCAGATGTGCTGCATGCGGTGCTGCACGTTGAGTGGCCACGCAAGCCATCGGGCGCTCGTGTGGTGCTACACGTGAGGAAGCCACGCAAGCCTTCTGGTGCGTTCATGGTGCTATGCGTGGGGGTAGCCGAGCAAAGTTTTCGGGCGTGCAAGACTTTTGGACGACGGCCACTTGATCACTTGTTCGCCAAGTTAGGATTAAGGTTTCTTGTATTTCAAACAAATGTAATTTACTTGCTTTTCTAGAATGGACCAAAGTTGTGGCTATTTATTTTTGCTTAAATATTGCAAAGTTTATCATTGTTTAATAACATGTCATATAGAATAGGAGTGCCACTCATATATCTCTTTTGGTATGAGCATGCATTGAATGGTTTAGGTATCTAATTGGCATCTAGATAACTTGGTAAATCATTCTATGGAATTCAATCACACGCCTTAAACAATTGAGTGGGATAAGGTGTTTTGAACACCTATGACCTCCAAGATTAGTTGAGCTTTATGTTTCATGTGATAACCCCCCAAGGGGTATCCATGAATGGAATTTAGCAAGATACTTCCTTACAAGGATAGACTAGACAATTGACTCAAGTGATATCTACTCTCAAATGAGGGATTTTCATGAAGGAATACATTGAAGGTCGAAAACTTGGTAACACACTGAATGTGGTTTTATTGATATCCTCCCAAGAGTTCTTATCAATATAAATCGCAAGGCTAAATTGAAAACGCTGGTTGTTATATTAACAATTAGGTGGGACCTAGTCCAGCTAGTAAATGGTGCGAACTCCCAAAGGAGGCGTGACATTTATGGGTGTTGGATCACCATTGAATTTTACGATTGAATTATTTTATTTAATTCAAGATAAATATTTGAAAGTGCTTTATCATATTGTTTACTTATATAATTTTTGTTTTATTAATAAATCATGACCCCATCCCTAATCAACATCCTGAAAGATAATACTTTAACTGGTGATAATTATGTCACATGGAAAAGGAAAATTGGGATGTTGTTGCAATCTGAAAAGCATAAGTTTGTTCTGTCTACCCCTAAACCACCTGCTCCTACTGATGAATCTACTAAGGTTCAAAGAGATGAGTATAAGTAGTGGGAGACCTTAGATGAGTTGGCTAAATGTTACATTATGGCCACCATCTCCGACGTGTTGCAACAACAATATGAAGGAATGAGTACTGCTGCTGATATAATGATGTCTCTAGAGGATATGTTTGCTATGAGGTCTAGGATAACTAAGAGAGAGGCAGTGACTACTTTCATGAATCTTAGGATGAAACCTGGACAGGCTGTGAAAGATCACATGATGAAAGTCATAGCACATCTCAACATTGCTGAAGTCAATGGTGCTATGATAGATGGTGAGACGAAAATTGACTTGATTGTCAACTCACTATCAGATTCCTTTGATCAATTCAAGTTGGAATACACCTTGAACAATAAGGAATACACCTTGGAAGGCCTGATGAAAGATGTTCAAAGCGCTGAGAAGAACCTTGTGAAAGGCAAGGATCAAGAGATTCATACGGTTGGTAAAGTTACTAATGTTAAGACCCGTAAGAAGGTCAAGAAACAACAGAAGAAAAAACAAATTGGACCTACCAAGAAGGAGACCAAGAAAGTAAACAAGATCAAAGGAAAGTGTTTCCTTTGTGGTGAAAATGGACACTGAAAAAGAAATTGCCCAAAGTCTCAGAAAAAGAAGGAAGAAGGTAATATTAATTATCTTGAAACATGCTTTCTGGCAGATTCTATAGATTCTTGGATCATAGACTCTGGAGCTACTAATCATGTTTGTTATTCCTTGCAGGGGTTCCAGGAAAGGAAAAGATTGAATGAGAATGAACTTAAATTGCTTTTAGGCAATGGAGCGTTAGTGTCTGCCTGTGCAGTGGGAGATATTATAGTTAATTTAGATTCTAGTAGGTATTTGGATTTGATAAACGTTTATTATGTACCTCAATTCAAGAGGAATTTAATTTCAGTTTCTTGTTTAAATAAATCTGGATATTCGGTTACTTTTAATAAAGGTTTTATTATTAGTAGGAATGACAAATTTGTTTGCAAAGGTACATTGGAAAATAATTTATTCCATTTGTATAGAAATATCTCTCACTTTTTAGACAAGGAATCAACTGAACCTAATCATAAATGAGTGAAATTATCTAAAGATGAAACCTACCTATGGCATTTGCGCCTAGGTCATATTAACCTTGATAGGATTAAAAGATCGGTTAGTGATGTACCTTTAAGTGCTTAAAGGTCGATGATCTACCAACATGTGAATCTTATTTGGAAGGTAAGATGACAAAGAGATCGTTCACGACCAAAGGCACAAGAGCCACTGAATGTTTAGGATTAATACACACTGATGTGTGTAGTCCTATGACCATTCAAGCTGGAGGTGGATATGAGTACTTCATCACTTTCACGGATGATTACTCGAGATTTGGATATGTGTATCTCATGAGACATAAGTTGGATACTTTTGACATGTTCAAAGCATTTAAAGCTGAAGTAGAAAACCAGCTTGAGAAACACATAAAAATCTTGAGATCTGATCGTGGTTGAGAATATCTATCTGGTGAGTTTCAGCAATATCTTATTGATAATGAGATAATTTCTCATTTTTCTGCGCTAGGTACACCTTAACAAAATAGGGTGGCAGAAGGGAGAAATATGACTCTTTTGGACATGGTAAGGTCTATGTTGAGTTATTCAACACTTCCTCATTATTTTTGGGGATATGCTTTACAAACTGCCATGTACATTCTAAATGGTGTACCATCCAAGCCAGTTCCTCAAACACTGCATGAGTTGTGGACTGGGCCATAGCCTAGTTTACAACACTAAAGGATATTTGGATGTCCTACGCATGTGTTAAAAGGAAAGACAGAAAAGATGAAGTCTGATTTAGAAACATGCATATTTGTGGGGTATCCAAAAGGAACTAAAGGATATTATTTTTATAGTAATTCAGATCTTAAAATATTTGTTTCGACAAATACTAAATTTCCTGAAAAAAAAACTATATGAATAATTTTGTGCCTAAAGGTAGAATTGTCTTGAATGAGCTTTCAGGAGATACAATTCCACAAAAGGTTTCACAACCTAGCCCATTGTAAGTTCCGCACCATCACAAGATCAACAACCTACCATTCCTCATCGTAGTGGGAGGGTTAGTAGACAACCCGAGAGTTACATTGGTCTAGGAGAATCAGTTGAGAAACTCTCGGACGACGATGATCCCTACACGTATGAGGAAGCTATGGAGGATGTTGATTGTCGCTATTGGCAGAAGGCAATGCAATCTGAAATTGAGTCTATGTTCAAAAACAAAGTTTAGTCTCTTGTAGACTTGCCTAAAGGGATAAAAACCATTTGGTGCAAGTGGGTATACAAGAGGAAAAAATGTATGGATGGAAATGTGAAAACCTTTAAAGCTAGATTGGTAGCTAAAGGTTACACACAGAAGGAAGGTATCGATTACGAGGAAACCTTCTCTCATGTGGACATGCTTAAATCCAAAAGGATATTTTTATCCATTACAACATCTCTAGACCTAGAGATTCGGCAAATGGACATCAAGACAGCTTTCCTTAATGGAAGTCTTGACGAAAGCATCTATATGATGCAACCAGAAGGATTCATTGAAAAAGGCCAAGAGGAAAGGGTATGCAAGTGTTAGGATTATGCTCAATAGTATGAGTGTAATAATGTATTTGACAATCTTTTCATATTAATAAAGTGATTTTTAATTTAACAAATATTATAGCATTTATCGTTTAATTATTATAATTTTTAAAAGTAATTAATCATAAGGTCAAATTAGCATTTATAGTTTAATCAAGTGGGCATCAAGACAGTTTTTCTTAATTGAAGTCTTGACGAAAGCATCTATATGATGCAACCAGAAGGATTCATTGAAAAAGGCCAAGAGGAAAGGGTATGCAAGTTGCAAGGATCCATATATGGACTGAAGAAAGCATCCAGATCCTGGAATATAGGGTTCGATCAAGCTGTGAAAAGTTTTTGATTTATTCAAAACCTTAACTAACCCTATGTATACAAAAGGATCAAAGGAGACAAGTTGGTTTTCCTAGTTCTTTACGTTGATGATATACTACTCATCGGAAACGATGTAGGTGTATTGACATCAGTAAAAGAATGGTTAGCAAAACAATTTGATATGAACGATGTAGGAGAAGCAAGTTATATTCTTGGTATCCAAGTAATAAGTGATAGAAAGAATAGAACGATTGCATTATCCCAAGCTTCATACATAGATAAAATCTTGTCTAGGTTCTCCATGCAAGATTCCAAGAAAGGTATGTTACCTTTCAAACATAGAATCAAACTTTCAAAGGAACAAGTTCCTAAGAATGAGTATGAAGAGCAATTCATGAGTAGGGTTCCATATGCCTCGACAGTTAGAAGTCTCATGTGTGCAATGCTCTACACTTTACCAGATATTTGTTTTGCTGTTGGCATTGTTAGAAGGTTTCAATCGAAACCTTGTCTTGATCACTGGACGGCAGTCAAGCATATTATCAGGTATCTCATGAGAACGAAAGATCATATGCTTGTATACTCTATAGGAGATTTAATTCCCGTCAGGTATACAAATTCTTGTTTCCAGTCTGATTCTGACTCTAAGAGATCCACATTAGGATCTGTGTTTACTCTTGGAGGAGGGGCAGTCATATGGAGGATTATCAAGCAATCATGTATTGTTGATTCCTCCATGGCAACTGAGTATGTTGCCGCATGCAAAGCTGCTAAAGAGGTTGTCTGGCTCCTCCAATTCTTGATTGATTTGGAAGTGGTTCCTAATGCGAATAAGCCGATCACTATTTACTGTGACAACATTGGAGCAGTGGCTAATTCGAGAGAACCAAGAAGTCATAAGAGAGGGAAGCATATTGAAAGGAAGTATCACCTTCTAAGGGAAATTGTACATTAGGGAGACGTGACGATTACCAAGATCGCGTCAGCAGAAAATCTAGCGGACTCCTTCACAAAGGCTCTACCACATAAGAGTTTTGATGGGCATCTAGAGAACTTGGGAATGAGAGATATGACTCACTTGCTATAGCGCAAGTGGGAGATTGTCAGGATTATGCTCAATAGCAAGAGTGTAATAATGTATTTGACAATCTTTTCATATTAATAAAGTGATTTCTAGTTTAACAAATCTTATAGCATTTATAGTTTAATTATTATAATTGTCAAAAGTAAATAATCATAAGGTCAAAAGACTATGAGAAATGAAGAATTATTTGTACACCTAGATATTTATGAGGTAGACACAATTCTTTAGTTAATCTTGAACAATAATCACAACTTAAGATAAATGTTAGGGCGCCTTTACCTTGTTAAAGTTGTAGATTCTTTTGCTAGCATTTGAGTGGGATCAAATGTGTTCTGATGAGTCTAAAATCATCAAAGTGTAGTGTCTTTGGGCCAAAAAATCTAGTGCACTAGGTGTATTGAATTGGATCACGGTGAAATACTTTATCCAGAACCGTCAGTAGATAAAAGTGTTCACTTGAGGACATAAAGTCTATCTCAATCCTAAGATAAATGATGGACTTATGGTTATAAGTGTTATCATGTGAGCTATCAATGAGTACGATTATAAGCATAGTCTATCCTCGATAGTTTGGTGGTATTCATTTGTTAATCGATAAAGGACTTCATTTATAGATATGGATATCGTGACTCCATTTATTAAATGTGAGTAGAATATCATCATGTGGATATTTTGAGGTATTGGATAATAAATCTTAATGTTAAATTTCCAATAGTGTCTACTGAAACATGGATTTTGGACAAGTCAAAATATCCAAGTTTAAAATATGGTCATATGAGTAAATATGGTAACTAGGAGAGCTACAGGCGGTCTATGAGCTCTCGGCGATTACTGATATTTTTCATGAAGATACACTATCTCTAATAAGGTTGTCTAGGGTACGAATAAGTAACGTTGACGTTGTTAGTTCTTGAGTTTTGTGTTGGCATAATTCTATATCAAAACGACATTTGCTTTGTATTAATTAGTTGTCTAGGATTTGTGGATAATCAAGCTTCAAGGAAAATTGGACAATATTCAAGCAAAGTGGTTGCTACAAGAGGAATAAAGCTAAGTTGCTTATCAAAAGGTAATCATGACCTCTTCCCTCTTGCAAGGCCTACGCACATACATACATTGCATCCATATGTGTCCCTGCATAGTTGTACATAATTTGGTTTAACACAATACACACACTTATACTTGTATGCACATGCATTAGAGTTAAAGTTGACAATTTTCACAATTTGCATGTTCTAGGACTAGTTCTAAGAAATAGCATACTTGTGTGTTCTTATGTTTATATGTTAATGACCTTAATTTTGAGCTTATATAATTCCTCATTGAGTTCCAATTAATTTGGTTACTCATTCATTGAGTTTCAAGTTCAAATTAGGTGGTTAAGAAACTTTCTGTGATTTTATCATACATGGTTTTCATCCTTGATTTCCAAGTTGAATTCCATATTTTTTTGGAAAATATTCCTTGATGGCTTTTGTAGATGAGGGAGTCCCAGTTCGTAATCTGAAAACGGATTCAAAATCAGAGTTTTGAGGCCAAATATATGGCTGAAATAACAAGGGTGCGCAAGAGGGATGAGGGGTGCCAAGCACCTCCTTCCCGTGGATGCGCATGGCCTCCACATAATGGAGGGCTGCTAGTCTCGTGAGGCCCACGCACCTCAATGGGATTCCAGCATGGCAACCTCCCATTGGTTGGTTCTTTTCCTTCCTTATTTCACTCTTTAAATATCAAACTTCCCTCTCATTTCCTAAAAGAAGAAAATTTGAAAAAGACAAGTGCATAATTTTCTCTCCTAGTTTTCTCATCTTCCAAACGAAGCTGCACGTTTTTCATTCTAGGTATTGATTTTTATTTTGTTCTTGATCTTCAAGTCTTCAATTGCCTTGGGTTTTCTGCTCATATATATATATATATATATATATATATGCATGTTTGATGTGTTATCATTGATTAGAGAAAGGATCTCTAATAGACCTAGTTTGAGCTTCAATTGTTAACATGTTGAGTTAGGTTTTTACAAATCTATGTTTTCACATGTTCCAGATGTTGTATTGTGCTAGCTTCAAATCTAGGACTATCTTGTGTGTTTATTGACTTGATTTTGTTAATTGATAGTCTTTTCTTATGCTAGATCTTTTTAATTGAAGATTTATTGAAATAGCATATTTGATTGATGATTTAGAACTTGATTAGATTTAATTGATTATCTTGAGAATCTAAGTTCTATAATTTTGCTAGAGTTTCAATTTTGATTTTATCAAATTGATTTTAGCATTTTTAAGTGATTGAACATAATCTAGGTTTTGGTGTGTGTTAGTTGTTTCACATGCTCTAGGTTGTTTGTTCATGTTACAAGAATCTAGATACTATTGATTTGTGTTTTTGATGACAAATATCTAGTTCTTCATATTTTGTGTCTAATCCACACATCTCATATGTACATGCATCATTGAGTGTGATTGCATTGTTTTTAGGATTATAAACTAGAAAACATATGACATGGTCTTAATTGTTCATTTCTAGTTTCCATAGGATATATTGATCATATATAATATGTTGTGTGTGTTTGCATCATTTGCATTCACTTAGATCATTTACCTTGCAAAAGGTCGGAAGTCACATTCCTTAGAGTGGTTCTTTGGATTGTGAGTTGTAATTCTTAGCTAGAGTCAAAGTGACTTGGATAACTAAGCGGCGGAAGTCACATGTTTGGAGAGGGGATCTTCAACTTGTGCATGTAAGACTTGGCTAAGATTGGGGTGATCCGGATAGTCAAGCATTGGAAGTCACATGTTTGGAGAGGGGATCTTCAACTTGTGCATGGAAGTCTCGACTAGGATTGGGGTGATCGGGATAGTTGAGCAAAGGGGCATCTCATTCATTGTGTAGGGTGGAAGGGTAGATTTCTTAGTGAAGTGGTAACTTGAGAGATTGTATCTTTTTATCTTACTAGTGGATTTGTTTGCCGATGGTTGTGGTATCAACCCGTGGATGTTTCCTCTTAGGAGGTTTTACCACGTAAAAATCAAGTGTTGATTTTCTCTATCCTTATCTTCTTTATTTGTATATGTGTTGATATATACCTTAGTTGATATCTTTGTAACTGATATTCATTGTATATCATTTTTGTATATGTTGGAGTTGACTTTGTTTGAACAAGCATATCTTTATTTGAATTGATATTGCTTGTGGTTGTATTTGGAGTGTGATACAAGCTACTTAGAGGGACAAACTTGTGTTTGTTTCAAGGGAGCGAAAAAGGTGTTGTAACCTATTCACCCCCCTCTAGGTTAGCTTAAGGCAAATTAACAGTGTTCGTATTTTTCAGACTTATTTTATCTTTATTTAAAAGTTCAATTTTAGCTTTTTAGTGGAATGAGTTAAAATTAATAGATTGAACTTAAGTGTATCATTTGTTGATTGTGATTAGGTTATGTCTATTGAAACTTAAATTTAGATAGCCCGCCAAGATCCCGAATCTGCACGAACTTGCATGGATCACTTGATATATTCTACCGGACTAATTTCTGAGTCCATCTGGAATTGTTTTTGGATTTCGGAATCCAAAAGTTTTGGAGAGGTGCGGTCATGTGTGATCAAGACACGTGGTAACTCTTCAAATACCTGGAATGGATGGCCAAGGATGTGGGAATTCTTGGGCGGCCCTAATGGGGTGCATTTAGCATTCCATTAATACATTAAAAATATAATTTGCACATTTTAATTAAATGGGCTGTTAAATTATATTGATGTATTAATTTAAGGCATGTGGACTTGTTTCTTTTGTAGTAAGAATGGGTCTAGTTCACATGTGGACGTTTTATTAAAGTCCAATGGATTTAACAAAATGGAAAACAATATATTACCCAAATATATATACTTGGGCGGCAAGGCTAATAATATTAGCTTAATATATTGTTTTATTTCATTAATTAATCAAATGGAAATTAATTAATTGTTTGATTAAAAGTCAAAATCTTTTTCTAACTAGGAGAAGGATTCCTAGTGTCATACTATTATAAGTAGTTTACTAGGAGAATGACTCTTAGTGTCATAACTATTGATAGTAGTATACTAGGAGAAGGACTCTTAGTGTCATACTATTGTTAGTAGTATGTTAAGTATCAAATACTTTATTTGATAAGTAAATAAATTAAAAAGAGTTTTTATTTATCTAGTCAAATTAGGAAGTATTTGATATCTATCAAAACTCTAATTGATAATCAATTAGGAAGTTATTGATAAAGTCACAATTATTAATTGATATTCAATAATTTATTATTGGATAAATATACTCATGAGTTTGAGTAGGTTTGAACTACTAAGTTGATAAGGTTTTGGTGAAATCAAATCCTCCACAATGTAGGAGAATTTTGGCCACTCTATATATGTATAATCATCAAATTCGTTTTTGATGAGTTGTTAAAAGAAGAAGATTTTTTTGAGAAAATTTTTATTCTCTTGCTTTTGAATTAAAAAAAAACTCTCAACTCAAGAAAAGGGTGTAGAATTCGGCCAAAGAGAAGAAGAATAAGGAGCGTTTTATTTTCGATTATGCACTAGAAGCTTTTACATCAAAAGGCTTTATGCACAAGATCGAATTAGGGTTCACACGAGTTCTTGATTAAAAAGATTAAGAATTCACAAGTGACCAAACGTTCTTTATTTTTTCTAGGAGGATTATTGTGACTAACAAAAGAAAAGGGAGCCCATACTCCTAGGTGATTCACGTTCGTGATTGTATTGGAAGATCTTGTGGATTCAATTCAAAGCAAGTGGATTCAAATCGACGTAACATCAATCGTCACGTTAAAAAGGTATGATACTTTTAATTATATGTTAATTAATCAAGGGTTAAGGTTCTTTCTTTTAAAAGGAAAACTTTTGAAATATACATACCCAATTTTTCGCTTCAGCGGCGTGTTTTTTCCTTACAGCAAGTTGCAATGATCCATATATGGACTGAAGCAAGCATCCAGATCCTGGAACATAAGATTCGATCAAGTTGTAAAAAGTTTTGGGTTTTTTCAAAAACCTTGACGAACCCTGTGTATACAAAAGGATTAAAGGCGACAAGTTGGTTTTCCTAGTTCTTTACGTTGATGATATACTACTCATCGGAAACGATGTAAGTGTATTGACATCAGTAAAAGAATGGTTAGCAAAACAACTGAAGGACTTAAGAGAAGCAAGTTATATTCTTGGTATCCAAGTAATAAGGGATAGAAAGAATAGAACAATTGCATTATCCCAAGCTTCATACGTAGATAAAATCTTATCTAGGTTCTCCATGCAAGATTCTAAGAAATGTATGTTACCTTTCAGATATGGAATCAAACTTTCTAAGGAACAAGTTCCTAAGAATGAGCATGAAGAGCAATTCATGAGTAGGATTCCATATGCCTTGGCAGTTGGAAGTCTCATGTATGAAATGCTATGCACTAGACCAGATATTTATTTTGATGTTGACATAATTAGCAGGTTTCAATCGAAACCTGGTCCTGATCACTGGACTGCAGTCAAGCATATTTTCAAGTATCTCAGGAGAAGGAGAGATCATATGCTTGTATACTATGGAAGGGATTTAATTCCCGTTGGGCATACAAATTCTGATTTCCAGTCGGATTCTGACTCCAGGAGATCCATATCAGGATCTTTGTTTACTCTTGGAGGAGGGGCAGTCATATGGAGGAGTATCAAGCAATCTTATATTGCTGATTTCACCATGGAAGCTGAGTATGTTGGCGAATATGAAGCTGCTAAAGAGGTTGTCTGGCTTCGCCAATTATGGATTGACTTGGAATGTGGTTCCTAATGCGAATAAGCCGATCACTATCCACTGTGACAACAGTGGAGCAGTGGCTAATTCGAGAGAACCAAGAAGCCATAAGAGAGGGAAACACATTGATAGGAAGTATCACATTCTGAGGGAAATTGTGCATAGGGGTGACGTGACGATTACCAAGATCGTGTCAGTAGAAAATCTAGCGGATCCCCTTACAAAGGGTTTACCATAAAAGTGTTTTGATGGACACCTAGAAAATATGGGAATGAGAGATATGACACACTTGCTATAGCGCAAGTGAGAGATTGTTAGGAATATGCTCAATAGTAAGAGTGTAATAATGTATTTAACAATCTTTTCATATTAATAAAGTGATTTCTAGTTTAACAAATCTTATAGCATTTATAGTTTAATTATTATAATTGTCAAAAGTAAATATTCATAAGTTCAAAGGCTATGAGAAATGAAGAATTGTTTGTACATCTGGATATGTATGAGGTAGACACAATTCTTTAGTTAGTCTTGAAAAATACTCACAACTTAAGATAAAGGTTGGACGCCTTTACCTTGTTAAAGTTGTAGATTCTCTTGCTAGCAAATGAGTGGGATCAAATGTGTTATGATGAGTCTAAAATCATTAAAGTGTAGTGTCTTTGGGCAAAAGAATCTAGTGCACTACGTGCGTTGAATAGGATCAATGTGAAATACTTTATCTAAAACCGTTAGTAGATAAAAGTTTTCACTTGAGGACAATCAGAAAGTCTATCTCAATCCTGAGATAAATGATGGACTTATGGTTATAAGTGTTATCATTTAAGCTGTCAATGAGTACAATTATATGGCATAGTCTATCCTTCATGGTTTGGTGGTATTCATTTGTTAATCGATAGAGGACTTCATTTATAGATACAGTCATCGTGGCTCCATTTATTAAATGTGAGTAGAATATCATCATATGGATATTTTGAGGTATTGGATATTGGATATAAAATCTTAACGATAAGTTTTCAATATTGTCTATTGAAACATGGCTTCTGGACAAGTCAAAATATCCAAGTTCAAAATATGGTCAAAAAAGTAAATAAGGCAACTAGGAAGGCTATAGACGATCTATGAGCTCTTGGCGATTACTGATATTTTTCACAAGGATACACTATCTCCAATAAGGTTGTCTAGGGTATGAATGAGAAATATTAACTTATTCTATCTTTATTTAAGAGATCAATTTCAGCTCTTTAGTGGAATGAGCTAAAATTAATAGATCGAACCTAAGTGAATCATTTGTTTATTGTGATTAGGTTATGTCTATTGGAACTTAAATTTAGATAGTCCGCCAAGATCCCCCAAACCACACGAACTTGAATGGATCACTTGATATATTCTATCGGACCAATTTTAAGGTCCATCTAGAATTGTTTTTGGATTTCAGAATCCAAAAGTTTTGGAGAGGTGCAGTCTTGTGTGATCAAGACGCGCGGTAACTCTTCAAATGCCCGGGATGGGCAGCCCTAATGGGGTGCAATTAGCATTCCATTAATACATTAAGAATATAATTTGCACATTTTAATTAAATTGGCTGTTAAATTTTATTAATGTATTAATTTAAGATATGTGGACTTGTTTCTTTTGTAGTAAGAATGAGTCTAGTTCACATGTGGACTTTTTTATTAAGGTCCAATGGATTTAATAAAATGGAAAAATAATATATTGCACATGTTTTATACTTTGGCGGCAAGGCTAATAATTTAAGCATAGTATATTGTTTTATTTTATTATTTAATTAAATGGAAGTTAATAAATGAATTAATTAATTATTTAATTAAAAGTCAAAATCTTTTTCTAACTAAGAGTATGACTCTTAGTGTCATATTATTGTTAGTAGTATGATAAGTATCAAATACCTTATTTGATAAGTAGATAAATAAAAAGGTTTTATTTATCTAGTCAAATTAGGAAGTATTTGATATCTATCAAAACTCTAATTGACAAGTGGTCAAATTAAGAAGTTTTGATTAAGTCACAATTTAATTTATATTCAATAATTTATTATTGGATAATACTATAATGAGATGGAATAGGATTGAATTCTAAAGGTTAATAGGAGTTTAGGTGAAACACAATTCCACCTTATAAGAGGATCCTGCCACAAGACATGAATCCTCCTTGTGTGAGGATTCGGCCACCACCTACAAATACCTATCAAGAGAATTCGGTCTGGGGTGTATTTTTAAGGGAAGTTTTTTTTGAGAGAAAGAATTTTTATTCTTTTTCTTTTGTATAAAAAAAACACTGTCCAACTCATAGAATTCGGCCAAGAGGAAAATAAAGGAAGAGCGTTTTTTTTGTTTTAAATAGTGCACTAGTAGCTTTTATAGCAAAAGGTTTTGTGCACAATATCGAATTAGGGTTCACGCGAGTTTTTGATTAAAAAGATTGAGAATTCACAAGTGACCAAAACATTCTTTGTTTTCTTTAGGAGGGTTATTGTGACTAACAAAAGAAAAAAGGTTTTTGTTTTCCATCCTTAGGTATACAATTCAAAAAAGGGAGCCCATACTCCTAGGTGATTCACATTCGTGATTGGATTGGAAGATCTTGTGGATTCAAAGCAACGCAATATCAATCGTCACGTGAAAAGGTATGTTGGATGACTTGTGCGTGGGCTCGACCTGCGTACACGAATGTTGCTCCATTTGGACTGTTATAGTACAACCGACCTTTTGCTACTTATTTGAATTTATTTTTTCCTAAGTCAGTGTTTTACATTGATATGGAAAGAATTAATTCAATTTAATTTTCCCTAAATCAAATGTGTAATGATAAGGAAATTCAGTTTTGGATTCTAAATACTTACTTGATCTAAGTAAATAGAATCAATGATTAATTAGAAATAAATCTCGTGGAGATTGACTTTTAATTAATGTCTTTTTCATTAAAATGTAATTATCAAGTATTTTCGAAAATAATCTTCTTAACTTCGGTTTTAAATAAACCCTAGTCTATTCTTCGAAATACACATTCTTAGATATCACGAAATTAAGAGAAGTTAATCGCTCTCCTTGCTTTCTGTTCTTCTTCAGTTCTTGGTAAATTCGGACTTGATTTGAATTTGCTGAGAGTGTTTGTGCCCTGCACGATCACTGTTAAATCGCTGTATCCTTGGAGACAATCGCTATACACATAGGGTGTTATACGGCGAAATTATCTTAAGGACATCGTGTGAAACACGGGCCTCGATTTCATTTCTAACGTATTGTTTTGAGTGGTTTTCACTTTCTGTTTTCTTGTAGATTCGAACCAGATTGTTTTTGAGTAATACAAACAAAATTGACTCCAAACCTCACTCAGCCACTCCAGAATCCAGGTAATGTTGAGCTGGTTGAAGTACACAGCTTAGAATTTAAATGTCTGGTGCTTCAGTTTTTGTCGGCAGGTTCAGCTGTCTTTGAGCAGATAAGCTGCTGAGAAAATTACATTCTCTAACAAACCCCATTAAATTCGAGTCATAACCAAAATGGTTCTGCACATACCATTTTATGCTTGAATCTGGAAAAATTCCCGGTGTCTTCAATGTCACCATATTGTGCTACAATCAGTCCTTAAACTGTCCATGCCATAGGGCAAATGTAGTAGTACCATGTCCACCACTTTGAAATTCTCTACGGATTGTAAAATAGAAGAATGTATTAAGTGAATAAGATAAATCATGTTGACTTTGTTCAAAATTATATGATTTCGAAGGAGATGAACTTACTGGTTTTGGGATGAAAAAATTGAAGAAGAGGGTGAAAAGTGAGTAAAATGCTGATGCAAAGATGGCTGTTGCTTGCTGATTTGGTGTGATGGAAACAATCATCATGCCATAGTATGTGAAGTAGAGAAAGGTAAAAAAATAATGAAGGACTAGATGAAGTTTTTTTGATAGTGCCCATTCAAAGCTCACCATTGCATACACGATGAGAGAGTAATGTGTGGTTTGAACAAATATGTACTATATTTCAACAATCACCTGCCATAGACAATCGTTAAAACTTCATCAAGAGTTTCAATTTTGTGCCATTTCTAGATTTTTAGTATGAAAATTTTGTTAGTGAAGTATTTTCTCATGACCTGTGCTAAGGCATATGGTAAAATTGAGTACATTCCAACAGATATTTCACGATAAAAGATTGTTCGTTTGACTGCTACAACAAGATGTACAGTCTAGCAATTGTTGATTCCTACAAATAGAATAGCAACATACATGGCTTCAATTATCATGGTCCCTGAATATAGAAATTGAGTTAAAGTTCGTATAGTGCTACAGTTTTGCTTCGTTTAGGGAAAATAAAGCTATAGAATAGTCATGTATACGAACTTTTTAGTGCCAACTTGCCAGAAAATTGTGCCAAGAACAAGAGCAGCTACGAAGGTGTAGCAGAACTGAACAAGGTCGTAGTCAGAACTTTTCCGGTAGGTCCACCATTACTTCCAAAGGCAGGAGTTGAATTGCTCCCATGTGGATTGAGAGTATTGAGTAGAGAAGTAGAGATCTGTTGCCCCTTCTGGTGGTTCACTAGAGCATTAGTTTGCCTGTGCACAAATGCCACATATATTATGTATCAAAGACTAAAACAAGATGGTTCTGGTTTGATAGCTTATTATTACTACACGTAATGATACACAGCTGATGATTTAAAGGGCTCAGCAAAATCAATTCCAAGTTGAACTTCAGCTGCTTTTGAGCTTGCTTCAGCATCTATGCTGCTGGATTTTATTTTTCTCTAATTTTGGGAACTCCTGGAATAGCCTGCAATATTTCAAGAATGATTTGATTTAGAAACTGCATTTTCATTTAATCCAAATAATAAGCGAAGTTAGTGAAGGAAAAGTGATGCACCTCAAAGTATTCAAAGACTTTATAGGAATTCTTGCCTAAAGATTATGAGTAGATCACTTGTCCACCTATTTTCATCAACAACAACTCATCAAAGGCTTCAAAGATATCTATACTAGGCTTATAAATTGTGCAAACAATTGTTGTTCTGGTGTCCACTGTGTTCCTTACAGTTCTCATAATAATGGCTACTGCTCTTGCATCAATCCCTGAAGTTGGTCGATCCATGAAAATTATTAATTATTGAAGGACTGGAAAAAAGCTCAACTGCTATTGTCAATCTCTTCCTTTGTTCTGTTGATAAACCTGAGATTAATAGAAACCCAACTATGGCATTTTTAAGATAATTAAACTCAACTAGCTCCATCACTTCATCCAGAAAAACCTGCAATGCGTATCCAACAAGTCACGTCTGCTTCAAACCAAATCTTAACACCAAATCAAGTAAAAAAACAAGAGGTTTATCATTTTTCATTGTATCTCGCTTCTTTAGGAAGTCTTGAGAATACCGAATAAATCAAGGACTCTTTTACAATGACTTGAGGAGAGTGAATGTCAGTCTGCTCAAAGTAACTAGAAATTCTTGCAAATGTTTCTTTCTTCTTGGGTAACATGGAAATTCTGATATCGTGTTCAATGTAACCACCGGTTTTTCTTCTTGCTAGAACATCCATCAGTGTTGTTTTCCCAACTCCTCTGGCTACAGTTAGTGCAATTAGGACTCCTGGGCTAAATGCTTTGGTCACTTTGCGAAGAAATTGTAGTCTGCCCTCTGTAACTCCTAGAGCCTTCATTTCCTGCAAAGTATCGTAACATTAGGTATGCATATAGCGTAGTTTGTGATACTAACAACAGTTGTGAAGATAAATAGATTCTCACCGAAGGCATGTCCACAAAGTAATTTACACTGTCAAACGACATGGATAATGGTGCAAATGGAAGAATCATTCCCTTCTTCACAGCAGTCCCATCTTGTAATTCGTTGCTATCTTCACCAGCTGCATTGGACGGACTACTCGCTTTCATTATTTTCATTTCTGTTGAAATACTCTAAAGTAAACTTGGCCATACTAATTAAGTTCCTACCTGTATTATTCGCAGTACCTGTTGAACTCTTTGTTTTGCTTTCTGCCTGCCTCTTTGTTCCTCTCCAGTTGGATTGCTCATTTGCTTCCTCTTCTGAGATGATTACTTGTGATTTTCTAAGAGCTATGCAAAGAAAACAAAGTTAACTATCAATTTTTACCAAAAGCCCAAGTAGGATTCTGTAAAAAAAACTTATAGTAGTTGGATTAGAAATTAATCATATCGAGAAGTGTCTACACCTTGCAATTTAGGTATATAAGTGAAAAGGTGAATAGGACATTAAAGAGAATGGTCAGCCGCAAGAGGACTTCAACCCTAATCCAGTACCAATATTTCTTGGGGTCTACAATGAATTTTTCCAGAACAGCCTCACCTAAGCTTGTAACATTGCTGAGGCCTGCAAAGCAACGCAATTTCAATTTCTTTAGTGAATACAGATATAGTCACTGTATAAAAAACTGTTTAAAAAAGGGAAAAAAATGCATATATATGAGAATACATTAATTTCATTTTATTTATTTTTAAAATCTATAATATGAAACATAATTTTTGTTTTAAATAAAAAACATATTAGCTTCAATTTCACCAAACGGATTCTCGGATTTGATATATTTAATCAGATCATCAAGTTTAGCTCTGAAAATTCTAGACACTAAACCAGGTCTGTCCTCCACTTTACAACATGGCCTACGTCCAAGATTACTGAGAATTTCAGACCACTTTCAGTCTTTTTTTTTCTTTTGATACACCATTCATTTCTTCGAATGACACAAACATTTATACATTGAATCTTTACATTCAAGCCTATGCAATTACATTTACAATTCTACCCGAGAAACTCATTGGTTTCTTCCCAACTAAAATAGTAGTAACTACAAGACACCCCAAAAACTCAAAACCTTTTTCATCACCAAATGGTCCCAAGCTAATTAGGTACGGTTTCATTATACATAGTAGCTTGGTTCTTTGGAAGTGTGAGTAATGAAAGAACGGCTCATGTATTTGGCTTCAAATTGGCTTATGGAGCACACATATAGGGTAAGAGTAAGTGTTTAGGCCATATAGTATTTTAAGCACACATTGCCTAGCATCACTTCTCAAAGGTCAACCAACACAAAAGCAAAGCAAACACATATATGATATCATAAGAGGATTGTTCTTTAACATCCAATACAAAACCTATAGAGATCAATCTATACATTTGAGAACAAGAAAAGTGTATAAGAGTAGAAACAATAAAAAACCCTCTCAAATGAAACGTTAAGGCACAAAAATCACACAAGGGTAGTCTCCACTATTCTCTCGAGCTAAACAAACATAGAGGTCTCATCCACCTCAACATCAAAATATTGGCACTGTACATGCATATTTATAGTGATGCACATAGTTAAAAGCATACATGATATGTCTCAACCGGCACACGAAAGAAAAACAACTCAACATGGAGGCCAAAATTACCAAAACTGTCAAAATTCAACTTCGTCAAATGTCTGCTTTCTGGTGTATATCTTTGAAAGAACTTAAAATATTTTGACAAAATTTTACACCATAAATTAGATATATAAATACACACTTTTTATTTAGAAAATATTTCAAAATTTGAACAAGAAAAGTGTGAAAACGGACAATAAAAACAATGTATGTGCAGTTTTGAAAAACAGGGCATCGCCGAAATGGTCATAACTTTTGAACCGCCGCCCAGAAATTTACGTTCTTTATATATTTGGAATCAGCATGAAAAATCAAAGAACGGGGAGGCAAGGAATGTTTGCCTCAAGAATGGCTATGCGGGCAGAAAAATTAATTTCCTCACCAATTGGTACAGTTTAAAAGAAATGTTTGCCTAAAAAATATTCAAAACAAGGCATTTTTTTTTCGCAAAGATTTGAAATTTTCCTAAACATAACAAAAACACATATAAACAATAGAAGTGTCCACAGCCCCAAACCTAAACTCAACATTGTCCTCAATGTTGCTCAACTCATAAAGTATGGACAATGCTTTGCAAGATTCCGAGATAAAAACACAACATCATAAACACAACAAACATAGCATTCCTATCGTTAAGCGCATGGGCGGTTTCTGCCCAAGTCGACAACTACTCCACAAGCGCTCAAAATTAAGCTCAAAATGTAGAGGATACCTCTTATGGCCGTGACCAACGCGTCCGTCATGCCACTGTCGTTTCACTTGGTGGAATTGTTACGATGTAATACGCGCACTCTTACTGTTCTCATGAGCTGTGCAGTCCATAAAACCTGAAAATTTTCGTTCCTTGCACAAGCATAATTTAAAAACATCAAATGCATATGCTATAAATAAAAAAGAAAAATAATAAAGAAAAATCATACCGCATACATATATATATATATATATATATATATATCTGCCAAGCAATTAAATCTAAACATTTACAGAACCTAAGCTAAAACAAGAAACAATCAACAAATAGGCACCTCCCTGGTAGCGGCACCATTTTGATGAGATCGTCGTTGTGCTCTCGTCAAAAGATTTTGCATTTTGTAATTCAACCTTGCTAGTGCACGAGTCAAAGGACTGGTATAGCAACAAGCAAGGGTATTGTTCCACATGGAGGTGTCATTCATCTACCGTATCATGTTCTAGAGTTTATTGAAACCATGTAAATATAATGCGGATGTGGTGAGAATGGTGTGTGTAAGGTGTATGCATATTGCAGTGTGGTGTGTGTGAAGGAAATGAGAAGAATGCAAATAAAATAAGGGGAATATGGAGAGGTGAGAATGGTGTTTAAAGAGACAAATAATAAAAGGGTGGTTTGGAGAGATGCATGAGAATGATCACACAAGGGGCAACAAGTTCACCATACATAAGTGCACAAATAATGATTGTTAGGCAATGAATGACATCCTATTAATTAGGGGCTTGTTCTCATAATTAAGGATTCTGAAACCAAATTATCTATTATTACGAATCATTCGTTGATTAAAGAATATCGAAATCAAATCATCACTCCCCAAAGGTCATGGATAGAGCAATGGTGTCTTAAGATCAAAGACACATTAAGCACTAGAACATAGAGCCAACCTAAGGCATTCAACACTTCTAATTCAAGTAAAGAGCTTCTTCTCTCAATTAAGAGTTTCACAAACACAAATCACGCCTTAAAGGTCATGGCTAGAGCAATTGTGCTTGTAGTCTCAACTAAGTGATTTGAGACCCAAATCACTCCCCAAAGGTCATGGCTAGAGCAATTGTGCCTCTAATCCCTACCATTAAGCATATGAACATATAGCCAAAACCTATTCTAGCAAAGGTCATGCATAAAACAAGTTTCATCTATTCTTAAAAGCTAAGTGATTACGGTTATACCCGGATTGGTAATCCATGGAGGTACTACCGAAACCCACAAACACTCAAACCTACCCATACAAGTTAATTTCGACCTTCCAAATACATAAACACAAAAATGGGATATTTGATTACAACTACTCCTACAATTAAGTTAATCTACTCCTAATCCCATCCATGAACACATATCAATTTCCAATCTCTACACACATGCACATCAAGATAAGAGATTAATCAGTAACAACAAGAATGAATCAAAACCCAAATGAATATAACAACAAACATCACATATATTAAGCACAAATAGGTTTACAATATTTCCCAAGTGGGGATTACACATCTAGAAAACAAGATAAACAATGAGATGAGTAAATAAGAATACAACCCTTGGCGAAATCCCTCCAAGAGCTTCTTCCTTTGTCTAGCTCGAATTTGGTCAAAGAACACTCTTTCTTCTTGCTATCTACTCATAGATGTGGTGGATGATGGGTAGAAATGGTGGTGGAGAGACATCCATGGAGGAAAACCTCTATGGATGCTCTTGGAAGCTTCTCTCTCTCTTGATTGATGAAGAAATGAAGAAGATGAAGTTCTACAGCTGCTCTTATCTGAAGAAAAGAGAAGAAAATAGTGTATTTATAGTTAGGGAAAGTTTGGGGATGAATTGGGGTGCGAAAGGACCATTTTGGCCTTTCCAGGCTCCGAGGTGAGTGGAATGGTTGCCTCGCAAGTCGCCTTGCCTGATGCGAATTTTAGGCGGAAGATGAGGCGAGTGGAGAGGCGAGTGAGTTTGGTCGCCTCAACGGTAAACGCGCATAGGTACATTTATCGTTCGATCACGTGAGATGATTGGTTGCACATATGCTTATATGTTTTTTTTAATAAGTATGCAACTTTGCTTTACTTGCAATCCATGTCTCATTTATGATCAAACGTGAATTTTTGGAATAGGAAAATTTACTTTGGAAGTGAATTTAGAATGAGCTATGATTGATCTCCTGACGAGATCGTTTTTGTCGTTAGAAAATGCTTGTCAAAAATATTTATAAAAACGTTAACTGCCTCAAAATGTTTGCAAAACGAGTACAATGGCTGTAAGGGAAAAATTGCTTAAAACCGCAGCGGAAGACGAAAAAATCATTTTCGTATAGTTTAAAATTTTTCTAAAGATTTGAACCTTAACCCTTTAATTAATTAAACTCAAATATACGGTTAAAGTTAAATACCTCTTGTCGCGTGATCCGATTGACTTACGTCGATGGTAATCCGTAAGATCTTCAATCCTAGCACGTACGTGAATCACCTAGGAGCGTGGTCTCCCTTTTTCTTTGAATTGCTTACCTTAGAATGGATGTAAGGAATTTCTGATCTTGATCTTCAATAGTAAAACACCAAGAGCCTAAAAAAATAGTTCCGGTCACTTTTGAATTCACAATCAATATGATTGAAACTCGCGTAATCCTAAATCGAAAGTGTGCACAAAACCTTTTGATGTTAAAGGCTTGTAAGTGCACTATCGAATGAGAACTTATTTTCTTTTTCTCTCTTGGCCGAAAATCTATGTGTATTAGAGTAGGATTTTTATTTTCAAAACAAACAAAAATCTCTCTCTATTTTGCTTCTTGGTGGCCGAAAATTCATAACCTTATATTTATAGGTTGGCCGAATTTTCTCCTTCACCAAGTAGGGTTGGCCGAATTCACTGAATAGGAAATCCAGGGTTGGTTAATTTCCTTACTTGAAAAGGAATTATCCTTTTCCTTAATTCCTATCAATTCAAGAATCCTAACCCTTGTAGGACTAGTGGTGGCCGAATTCTTTGTATAATAAGGAGTGTATGTGGACTTAATCCTTACCACATTAGGACTCATATCACTTAAAAGAATTCCAACCCTATTCCAACACATATTATTTAATTTACTGATCAGGAAAAGATTTTGATTTAAACTATTAATTAATTAAATAATTAATTAATTCTCATTTAATCAAAACAATAAAATAAAATAATATCTTGGGCTATTTTATTTAGCCTCGCCGCCCACACCATGTATATATGGGCCCAATATTATTTTTCTTATTTTATTTAATCCATTAGACTTTAAATAAAAGCCCACATGTGAACCAGACTTATTCTTACTAAAAGAAACAAGCCTACATGTCTCCTTTTAATATATTAATATAATAGTGCAGCCCATTAAATAAATAATAGACATATTATATTCTTAATATATTAAATGCAATTCTAGATGGACCCATAAATTGGTCCGGTAGAATATATCAAGTGATCCATGCAAGTACGTGTGGATTGTGGATCTTGGCGGGCTATCTAAATTTAAGCTTCAATAGACATAACCTAATCACAATCAACAAATGATTCACTTAGGTCCGATCTATTAATTTTAACTCATTCCACTAAAGAGCTAAAATTGAACTCTTAAATAAAGATAGAATAAGGAGATGTTTCTCATTCATACCCTAGACAATCTTATAGGAGATGGTGTATCCTCATGAATAATATCAGTAATCGCCAAGAGCTCATAGACCGCATATAGCTCTCCAAGTTACCATATTTCCTCATATGACCACATTTTGAACTTGGATATTTTGACTTGTCCAGAAGCCATGTCTTCAATAATCATTATTGAAAACTCAACGTTGAGATTTAATATCCAATACCTCAAAACATCCATATGATGACACTATACTCTCATTTAATAAATGGAGCCACGATGTCCATATCTATAAATGAAGTCCTCTATCGATTAACAAATGAATACCACTAAACTATCGAGGATAGACTATGCTATATAATCGTACTCATTGATAGCTCAAATGATAACACTTGCAACCATAAGTTCATCATTTATCTCAGGATTTAGATAGACTCTCCGATTGTCCTGATAATGAAAAGACTTATATCTAGTGATGGTTCTAGATAAAGTATTTCATTGTGATCCAGTTCAATGCACCCGTGCACTAGATTCTTTTACTCGAAAACCTTTCGATGATTTTAGACTCATCATAACTCATTTGATCCCACTCAAATGCTAGTAAAAGAATTCTACAACTTTATCAAGATAGAGGTGCCCAACCTTTAACTTAAGTTGTGAACGTTATTCAAGACTAACTAAAGAATTGTGTCTAACTCATACATATCCGGATGTACAAACAATTCTTCATATCTCATAGTCTTTTGACCTTATGATTATTTACCTTGACAATTATAATTATAAATGCTATAAGATTTTGCAGAATCAGAATTCACTTTATTTATATGAAAAGATTGTCAATTACAATATTACACTCTTGCTATTGAGCATAATCCTAACAATCTCCCACTTGCGCTATAGCAACTGTGTCATATCTCTCATTCTCATGTTCTCTAGGTGCCCATCAAAACTCTTCTGAGGTAGAGCCTTTGTGAAGGGATCTGCTAGATTTTCTGCCTACGCGATTTTGGTAATCGTCACGTCTCCCCTATGAACAATCTCCCTTAAAAGATGATACTTTCTTTCAATGTGTTTTCCTCTCTTATGACTTCTTGGTTCTTTCGAATTAGCCACTGCTCCACTGTTGTCATAGTAGATAATGATCTGCTTATTAGAACTAGGAACTACTTCTTAGTCAATCAACAATTGGCGAAGCTAAACAGCCTCCTTGGCAGCTTCACATGCAACTACATACTCTGCTTCCATGGTGGAGTCAGCAATACAAGATTGCTTGATACTCCTCCAAATGACTGCTCCTCCTCCAAGAGTAAACACAGATCCTGATGTGGATTTTCTAGAGTCAGAATCCGATTGGAAATCAGAATCTGTATACCTAACGGGGATTAAATCCCCTCCAGAGTATACAAGCATATTATCTTTCGTGCTCCTAAGATACTTGAAAATATGCTTGACTGCCGTCCAGTGATCAAGACCAGGTTTCGATTGAAACCTGCTAACTATGCCAACAGCAAAACAAATATCTGGTCTAGTACAGAGCATTGCATACATGAGACTTCCAACTGCCAAGCCATATGGAATTCTACTCATGAATTGCTCTTCATGCTCATTCTTAGGAACTTGTTCCTTAGAAAGTTTGATTCCATGCCTAAAAGGTAACATATCTTTCTTGGAATCTTGCATGGAAAACCTAGACAAGATTTTGTCTATGTATGAAGCTTGGGATTGTGCAATCGTTTTATTCTTTCTATCCCTTATTACTTGGATACCTAGAATAAAACTTGCTTCTCCTAAGTCCTTCATATCAAATTGTTTTGCTAACCATTCTTTTACTGATGTCAATACTCCCACATCGTTTCCAATGAGTAATATATCATCTACGTAAAGAATAAGGAAAACCAACTTGTCACCTTTAATCCTTTTGTATACACAAGGTTCTTCAAGGATCTGTAAAAATCCAAAACCTTTTACAGCTTGGTCGAACCTTATGTTCCAGGATCTGGATGCTTGCTTTAATCCATAAATTGATTTCTGCAACTTGCATACCTTTTCCATGTGGCCTTTTTCAATGAATCCTGCTGGTTGCATCATATAGATGCTTTCGTCAAGACTTCCATTAAGGAAAGCTGTCTTGACGTCCATTTGCCAAATCTCTAAATCTAAAGATGCTGCAATGGATAAGAGTATCCTAATGGATTTAAGCATGGCCACAGGAGAGAAGGTTTCCTCGTAATCGATACCTTCTTTCTGTGTGTAACCTTTAGCTACCAATCTAGCTTTAAAAGTTTCCACCTTTCCATCCATACCTCTTTTCCTCGTGTATACCCACTTGCACCCAATGGGTTTTATCCCTTTAGACAGGTCTACAGTGGACTAGACTTTGTTATCGAACATGGATTCAATCTCAGATTGCATTGCCTTTTGCCAATGGTGAAAATCAACATCCTCCATCTCTTCCTTGTACGTGTAGGGATCATCGTCGTCAGGGAGATTCTCAACAGATTCTCCTAGACCGATGTATCTTTCAGGTTAGGTTCTAACCCTCCCACTACGACGAGGAATGGTAGGTTGTTGATTTTGTGTTGGAGTAGAAATTACAATTGGGTTAGGTTGTGAAACATCTTGTGGAATTGTATCTCCTGACATATCATTCAGGATAATTCTACTTTTGGGAACAAAATCATTCATATAGTCCTTTTCCAGAAATGTAGCATTTGCTGAAACAAACACTTTTAGATCTGAAAGACTATAGAAATAATATCCTTTAGTTCCTTTTGGATACCCCACAAATATGCATGTTTCCGAACGAGACTCCATCTTTTCTGTCTTTCCTTTTAACACATGTGCAGGACAACCAAATATCCTTATGTGTTGTAAACTAGGCTTTCGCCCAGTCCACAACTCATATGGTGTTCCAGGAACCGACTTCGATGGTACCACGTTTAGAATATATATTGCAGTTTGTAGAGCATATCCCCAAAAAGAAATAGGAAGTGTTGAATAACTCAACATAGACCTAACCATGTTCAAAAGAGTTCTATTTCTCATTTCTACTACCCCATTTTGTTGAGGTGTACCTGGTGAAGAAAACTGAGAAACTATCCCATTATCAATAAGATATTGCTGAAACTCACCAGATAGATATTCTCCACCACGATCAGATCTCAAGATTTTTATGCGTTTCTCAAGCTGATTTTCTACTTCAGCTTTGAATGCTTTGAACATGTCAAAAGAATCCGACTTATGTCTCATGAGATACACATAACCAAATCTTGAGTAATTATCTGTGAATGTGATGAAGTACTCATATCCACCTTTAGCTTGAATGCTCATAGGACCACATACATCAGTGTGTATTAGTCCTAAACATTCAGTGGCTCTTACACCTTTGGTATTGAATGGCCTTTTGGTCATTTTACCTTCCAAACAAGATTCACAAGTTGGTAGATCATCAACCTTTAAGTCACTTAAAGGTCCGTCACATACCAATCTTTTAATCCTATTAAGGTAAATGTGATCTAGGCGTAAATGCCAAAGGTAGGTTTCATCTTTTGATAATTTTACTCTTTTATGATTAGGTTCCGTTATTTCTGTGTCTAACGAGTGAGAGATATTTCTATGCAAAAAGAATAGACTGTTTTCCAATGTACCTTTGCAAACAATTTTGTCATTCTTACTAATAATAAAAGCTTTATTAAAAGTAACCGAATATCCAAATTTATTTGAACAAGAAACTGAAATTAAATTCCTCTTGAATTGAGGTACATAATAAACGTATATTAAATCTAAATGCATACTAGAATCTATAATAACTCTAATATCTCCCACTGCACTTGCAGACACTAACGATCCGTTGCCCAAGCGCAAATTGATTTCGTTCTTATTCAGCCTTCTTCTTTCTTGGAACCCCTGTAAGGAATAACAAATATGATTAGTGGCTCCAGAGTCTATGATCCAAGAATCTGTAGAATCTGTCGGAAAACATGTTTCAAGATAATTAATATTACCTTCTTCCTTCTTGTTCTAGGACTTTGGGCAACTTTTTTTCCAATGTCCTTTTTCACCACAAAGGAAGCATTTCCCTTTGATCTTGGTTACTTTCTTAGTCTCCTTCTTGGTAGGCCCAAGTTGCTTTTTCTTCTGTTGTTTCTTGACCTTCTGACGGGTCTTAACAGTAGCAACTTTACCAACCATATGAATCTCTTGACCTTTGCTTTTCACAAGGATCTTTTCAACGCTTTGAACATCTTGCATCAGGCCATGCAAGGTGTATTCCTTTTGTTCAAGGTGTAGTCCAACATGAACTGATCAAAGGAATCTGATAGTGAGTTGACAACCATGTCAATTTTGGTCTCACCATCTATCTCAGCGCCATTTAATTCTGCAATATTTAGATGTGCTATGACTTTCATCATGTGATCTTTCACAGCCTATCCAGGTTTCATCCTAAGATTCATAAAAGCAGTCACTGCCTCTCTCTTCGTTGTCCTAGACCTCATAGCAAACATCTCTTCCAGAGACATCATAATATCAGCAGCAGATCCCATTCCTTCATGCTGCTGTTGTAACACGTCGGAGATAGTAGCCATAATGTAACATTTGGCCATATCATCTGAGGTCTTCCAATACTCATACTCATCTCTTTGCAAAATACTTGATTCATTATTAGGAGCAGGTGGTTTAGGAGTAGTTAGAACAAACTTATGTTTTTCACTTTGCAGCAACAACCCAATTTTCCTTTTCCATGTGACATAATTATCTCCAGTTAAAGTGTTATCTTTCAGGATGTTCATAAGTGATGGGGTCATGATTTCTGAATAAAACAAAAAGCATATATAAGTAAATAATCATGATAAAGCACTTTCGAATATTTATCTTGAATTAATTAAATAACTCAATCGTGAAAAATTCAACGGTGATCCAACACCCATAAATGTTACGCCTCCTTCGGGAGTTCGCATCATTTACTAGTTGGACTAGGTCCCACCTAATTGTTAACATAACAACCAGCGTTTTCAATTTTAGCCTTGCAATTTTATTAACAAGAACTCTCGGGAGGATATTAATAAAATTACATTGAGTGTGTTACCAAGATATCGACCCTCAATTTTCTCTCACGAAAATCCCTCATCTGGGAGTAGATCTCGTTTGAGTCAATTGTCTAGTCTATCCTTGTAAGGAAGTATTTTGCTAAATTCCATTTATGGACGCCCCTCGGGGGGATTACCAATAAATAATAAAGCTCAACTAACCTTGGAGGCCATAGGTGTTCTAACACACCTTCTCCCACTCAATTATTTAAGGCGTGTGATTAAATTCCAAAGAATGATTTTACCAAGTTATCTAGATGCTAATTAGATACCTAAATCATTCAATGCATGTTCATACCAAAAGAGATATATGAGTGGCACTCCTATTCTATATGACATGTTATCATACAATAACAAATATTGTAATATTTATACATAAAAATAAATAGCCACAATTTTGGTCAATCCTAGAAAAGCATGTAAATTACAATTGTACGGAATACAAAAAACTCCTTTCTTGGCGAACAAGACTGCAAGCGACCATCTCCCGCAGTAACTCGCGCGCCCGAAGATCACCAAGCAGCCCATGCGCACGCCTAGCCCATGCAAGGGCATGAGCTTCCGCATGGCCAGCCCAAGCATGGGTTGCGCGCGCTACTGCACCGCAACAAGCGCAGCTGCACGCTTGGTTGCGTGCGCGCTTGTTGTCTCGGTGTGCACGGGTGCCATGCTCGATTCCGGATGCTCCAATTTCTTCAAATCTTCGAGTCTTCGAATCTTGAATATATTACAACTTATTTTATACAATAAAATACTGCAGAAATATATATATATATATATATATATATATTTTATTTAAACTACTGCAGTAATGTTTTTAATTTTTTTAATTTTTTTTTACAAATAAAAAACTGCACTTATTTTAATACAATAAAAAACTGCACTAAATTTTAATACAATAAAAAACTGCAGTATTTTTACAATAAAATTAATAAGAACTTAGCAACTACCAAGAAGGAATTATGGCGATAATAGACCACCCTTCTTGTTACAATTCCGAAACAAAAAATACATTGAAATTCTAGGACCAAAATCAAGCAATAACAATTCACTTTATAACAACATATATAAATCCATACATTCCACATGTAATTATATATGCGAATACCTAGAGTGCCATCTCTTTCTAAAACATGCATAATCACAATAAAAAGAAATAGATTCACGTATATATACGTTAATTAATTAAGGGTACAACCAAGGCTCTGATACCAATTGTAGGGAAAAATTGCTTAAAACCGCAGCGGAAGGCGAAAAAATAATTTTCGTATAGTTTAAAATTTTTCTAAAGATTTGAACCTTAACCCTTTAATTAATTAAACTCAAATATACGGTTAAAGTTAAATACCTCTTGTCGCGTGATACGATTGACTTACGTCGATGGTAATCCGCAAGATCTTCAATCCTAGCACGTACGTGAATCACCTAGGAGCTTGGTCTCCCTTTTTCTTTGAATTGCTTACCTTAGAATGGATGTATGGAATTTCTGATCTTGATCTTCAATAGTAAAACACCAAGAGCCTAAAAAAATAGTTCCGGTCACTTTTGAATTCACAATCAATATGATTGAAACTCGCGTAACCCTAAATCGAAAGTGTGCACAAAACCTTTTGATGTTAAAGGCTTGTAAGTGCACTATCGAATGAGAACTTATTTTCTTTTTTTCTCTTGGCCGAAAATCTATGTGTATTAGAGTAGGATTTTTATTTTCAAAACAAACAAAATCTCTCTCTATTTTGCTTCTTGGTGGCCGAAAATTCATAACCTTATATTTATAAGGTTGGCCGAATTTTCTCCTTCACCAAGTAGGGTTGGCCGAATTCATTGAATAGGAAATCTAGGGTTGGTTAATTTCCTTACTTGAAAAGGAATTATCCTTTTCCCTAATTCCTATCAATTCAAGAATCCTAACCCTTGTAGGACTAGTGGTGGCCGAATTCTTTGTATAATAAGGAGTGTATGTGGACTTAATCCTTACCACATTAGGACTCATATCACTTAAAAGAATTCCAACCCTAATCCAACACATAGTATTTAATTTACTGATCAGGAAAAGATTTTGATTTAAACTATTAATTAATTAATTCCCATTTAATCAAAACAATAAAATAAAATAATATCTTGGGCTATTTTATTTAGCCTTGCCGCCCACACCATGTATATATGGGCCCAATATTAGTTTTCTTATTTTATTTAATCCATTAGACTTTAAAGAAAAGCCCACATGTGAACCAGACTTATTCTTACTAAAAGAAACAAGCCTACATGTCTCCTTTTAATATATTAATATAATAATGCAGCCCATTAAATAAATAATAGACATATTATATTCTTAGTATATTAAATGCAATTCTAGATGGACCCATAAATTGGTCCGGTAGAATATATCAAGTGATCCATGCAAGTACGTGTGGATTGTGGATCTTGCGGGCTATCTAAATTTAAGCTTCAATAGACATAACCTAATCACAATCAACAAATGATTCACTTAGGTCCGATCTATTAATTTTAACTCATTCCACTAAAGAGCTAAAATTGAACTCTTAAATAAAGATAGAATAAGGGGATGTTTCTCATTCATACCCTAGACAATCTTATAGGAGATGGTGTATCCTCGTGAATAATATCAGTAATCGCCAAGAGCTCATAGACCGCCTATAGCTCTCCAAGTTACCATATTTCCTCATATGACCACATTTTGAACTTGGATATTTTGACTTGTCCAGAAGCCATGTCTTCAATAATCATTATTGAAAACTCAACGTTGAGATTTAATATCCAATACCTCAAAACATCCATATGATGATATTATACTCTCATTTAATAAATGGAGCCACGATGTCCATATCTATAAATGAAGTCCTCTATCGATTAACAAATGAATACCACCAAACTATCGAGGATAGACTATGCTATATAATCGTACTCATTGATAGCTCAAATGATAACACTTGCAACCATAAGTCCATCATTTATCTCAGGATTTAGATAGACTCTCCGATTGTCCTGATAATGAAAAGACTTATATCTAGTGACGGTTCTAGATAAAGTATTTCATTGTGATCCATTTCAATGCACCCAGTGCACTAGATTCTTTTACTCGAAAACCTTTCGATGATTTAAGACTCATCATAACTCATTTGATCCCACTCAAATGCTAGTAAAAGAATTCTACAACTTTATCAAGATAGAGGTGCCCAACCTTTAACTTAAGTTGTGAACGTTATTCAAGACTAACTAAAGAATTGTGTCTACCTCATACATATCCGGATGTACAAACAATTCTTCATATCTCATAGTCTTTTGACCTTATGATTATTTACCTTGACAATTATAATTATAAATGCTATAAGATTTTGCAGAATCAGAATTCACTTTATTTATATGAAAAGATTGTCAATTACAATATTACACTCTTGCTATTGAGCATAATCCTAACAATGGCAATTAAGGGTATCATCCTCAGTGTAAGTGCCTTACTTTATGATTGGCTTATTTCGTTGACAAAATCACAATTGGGGTTAATCATTGTAAAAAGGTAGATTAGGAATTGAAGATCCTCCATTGGACTCCAAGTACTTCAAGGAAGGTAAACTACTTGACTCTACTTTTACTTGATGGGATATAGTTGCACACACTCACTTGCATGCATTATATTATTGTTTACTTGTAATTGGATGATGCATTGTATGCCATTTATCACACTCCACACTTGCACTTGTTGCACATTCTTAGTGTGTTGAGTCTGCCAGGAAAGGAGAGTTTCTTCTCTTACTGCGGCCTAGACCGCTTGGCAAGCTCTGCTTGCACCGCGGCATACAGAGTTGTAAACATCAGTTGGCCCATGCTGCCTTGAACGCGTCTTGTACACATGTACGCCCAACAGTCCCTGACACGATAAACATCCGTAGGTCCCTGCTGCCTTGACCGCGGCCTGTGCACTGCATGCACAGAGGTCCCAACCGCGTTGTTGTCCAGTAGGCACACTGCTGCGTGTACATCGGTCTGGACAACTTGCCCGAGGCGCGGTATTGATGGGATTCTGTTACTATTTTTCAAAACGGTGTCATTTCATCTAGGGCTTCATATATATATGCCCTTTCCTCTTCCTTGCCTCTTCAGAGCTTCAGAATCCATTCTCTTTCATTCCTTTTAGAGCTCAAGAGTGTCTTGCAAAAAAAGGTAGCAAGAAACCATTTTTATTGTCCAAAACCCAATCACCCATCATTCATTCATGGTTCTATCATCATCTAGTTTCATCTAGGATGTTTCTAAGCATGGGTCTTCATCAACATAGCTTACATGGTATGTAGAACACCACTCTCATCCATCTTTGTGTTCTTGCTCAATAAGAAATCTCTTTTATGTTTCTTTTGCATCTAGATTATAATTGTTTATTATAAATAGAGATTTTTGTTGATGTTTGGGTTGTTGTATTGTGATAGCTATTGCATCTAGGAATGCTTTGATTTCATATAGCTAGGTTATATGTGTGTCCTATAGCAACATGATATCTAGGATTGTTTGAAGCATTCATACATGACTGGATAAGCATTAAATCGTCAATCAAAGTCATCAATTAGGCGATCTATATACGGATAAAAGGATAAACCAAAAAATTATGAGGGCCCTTCAATGCTCCAGTGAGCCACCTATGTCCCGTTCCGTTCGGGTAGAGCTCAAAGGCATCTCACTTTGCTGAGGCCGTCTATATACCGTGGCAAGCCTCGTGAGCAGCAGCCTCGCTGCATGGCCCAGTGGCTCCTTACTCCTTGTACCGGGCTAGTCATTGCCCAAGTGAGCCACTCTGTCCCGATTCATTCGAGAACGGTCAAGAGCCACATTTCAGTTGCTGGGGACTTCTAGGATCCCAAGCATGCCTCTGGACTAGCAACATACCGGTGGCTCCCAATCTCTTTTTTCATGTACCGGGCTCCTCAACGCCCTAGTGAGCCACCGATGTCTCGATCCGTTCGGGGAGAGCTCAGAGGCTTCCCACATTGCTATGGCCTCCTACATGCCTAAGCAAGCCCTTGGAGCAGCAGCCCCGCTGCTTGGCACAATGGCTCCTCACTTCTTCTATCGGGCTGGACAACGCGCAAGTGAGCCACTGTGTCCCTATTCATTCCAGGATGGTTCAGAGCAACATTTCAGTTGCTGAGGACTTCTAGGATCCCACTGCATGCCTCTGGACCAGTGTCATGCAGGTGGCTCCCTGTTTCCTATACCGGGCCCTTCACTGCCCCAGTGAGCCACATATGTCCCGATCCGTTCGGGGAGAGCTCAGAGGCTTCCCACATTGCTCTGGCCTCCTACATGCCTAAGCAAGCCTCTGAAGCAGCAGCCCCGCTGCATGGCCTAATGGTTCCTCACTCCTGGTATCGGGCTAGTCATCGCCCAATCGAGCCACTCTGTCCTGATTCATTCGAGAACGGTCAAGAGCCATATTTCAGTTGCTGGGGACTTCTAGGATCCCAAGCATGCCTCTGGAACAACATCACACCTGTGGCTCCCTACCTCCTGTACCGGGCTCCTTAATGCCCTAGTGAGCCACCGATGTCTCGATATGTTCGGGGAGAGCTCAGAGGCTTCCCACATTGCTATTGCCTCCTACATGCCTAAGCAAGCCTTTGGAGCAGCAGCCCCGCTGCATGGCCTTGTGGATCCTCACTCCTGGTACCGGGCTAGTCATCGCCCAACTGAGCCATTGTGTCCTGATTCATTCGAGAACGGTCAAGAGCCACATTTAAGTTGTTGGGGACTTCTAGGATCCCAAGCATGCCTCTGGACCTGCATCACACCGGTGGTTCCCTACCTCCTGTACCGTGCTTCTCAACGCCCTAGTGAGCCACCGATGTCCCGATCCGTTTGGGGAGAGCTCAGAGGCTTCCCATATTGCTTTGGCCTCCTACATGCCAAAGCAAGCCTCAAGAGCAGCAGCCCCACTGCATGGCCTAGTGGCTCCTCACTTCTTTTATCAGGCTAGACAACGCGCAAGTGAGCCACTGTGTCTCTATTCATTTCAGGATGGTCCAGAGCCACATTTCAGTTTCATAGGACTTCTAAGATCCCACGCATGCCTCTGGACCAGAATCATGTAGGTTGCTCCCTACTTCCTATACCGGGCCCTTCAATGCCCCGGTGAGCCACCTATGTCCTGATCCGTTCGGGAGGAGCTCAAAGGCTTCTCACTTTGCTAAGGCTATCTATATACCTTGGCAAGCCTCTGGAGCAGTACCCCTGCTGCATGGCCCAGTGCCTCCTCACTCTTAGTACCGGGCTAGTCATCGCCCAAGTGAGCCACTGTGTCCAAATTCATTCGAGAACGGTCAAGAGCCACATTTCAGTTGCTGGGGACTTCTAGGATCCCAAGCATGCCTCTGGACCAGCATCACACCGGCAGCTCCCTACCTCCTGTACCGGGCTCCTCAACGCCCTAGTGAGCCACTGATGTCCCGATCTGTTCGGTGAGAGCTCTGAGGCTTCCCAAATTTCTATGGCCTCCTATATGCCTAAGCAAGCCTTTGGAGCAGCAGTCCTGCTGCATGGCCCAGTGGCTCCTCACTTCTTCTATCGGGCTGGACAATGCCCAACTGAGCCACTGTGTCCCTCTTTATTCCAGGGTGGTCCAGAGCCACATTTCAGTTGCTGAGGACTTCTAGGATCCCACGCATGCCTCTGGACTAGTTTCATGCAGGTGGCTCCCTACTTCCTATACCGGGCCCTTCAATGCCCCGGTGAGCCACCTACGTCCAGATCCGTTCGGGTAAATCTCACAGGCTTCTCATTTTGCTAAGGCTGTCTATCTACCTTGGCAAGCCTCTGGAGCAGCAGCCCCGCTGCATGGCCTAGTGGCTTCTCACTCCTGGTATCGGGCTAGTCATCGCCCGAGTGAGCCACTCTGTCCCGATTCATTCGAGAACGGTCAAGTGCCATATTTTAGTTGCTGGGGACTTCTAGGATCCCAAGCATGCCTCTGGACCAGCATCACACCAGTGGCTCCCTACCTCCTGCACTAGGCATTGGGCTCAACAACGCCCTAGTGAGCCACCGAAATCTCAATCCGTTCTGGGAGTGGTCAGAGGCTTCCCACATTGCTATGGCCTCCTACATGCCTAAGCAAGACTCTGGAGCAGCAACCCCGCTGCATGGCCCAGTGGCTCCACACTTCTTCTTTCAGGCTGGACAACGCGGAAGTGAACCACTGTGGCCCTATTCATTTCAGGATGGTCCAGAGCAACATTTTAGTTGCTGAGGACTTCTAGGATCCCACGCATGCCTCTAGACTAGTGTGATGCAGGTGGCTCCCTACTTCCTATACCGGGCCCTTCAATGCCCCAGTGAGCCACATATGTCCCAATCCGTTGGGGAACAGCCTAAAAGCTTCTCACTTTACTGAGGCTGTCTATACCTTGGCAAGCCTCTGGAGCAGCAGCCCAGCTGCATGGCCCAGTGGCTCCTCACTCCTGGTACCGGGTTAGTCATCGCCCAAGTGAGCCACTGTGTCCCGATTCATTCGAGAACGGTCAAGAGCCACATTTCAGTTGCTGGGGACTTCTAGGATCCCGAGCATGCCTTTGAACCATCATCACACCGGTGGCTCCCTACCTCCTGTACCGGGCTCCTTAACGCCCTAGTGAGCCACCGATGTCTCGATCTGTTCGGGGAGAGCTCAGAGGCTTCCCACATTTGTATGGCCTCCTACATGCCTAAGAAAACCTTTGGAGCAGCAGCCCCGCCGCATGGCCCAGTGGATCCTCACTCCTGGTACCGGGCTAGTCATCGTCCAACGTAGCCGCTGTGTCCAGATTTATTCGAGAACGGTCAAGAGCCACATTTCAGTTGCTGGGGACTTCTAGGATCCCAAGCATGCCTCTGGACCAGCATCACACCGATGGCTCCCTACCTCCTGTACCGGGCTCCTCAATGCCCTAGTGAGCCACCGATGTCCCGATCCGTTCGGGGAGAGCTCAGAGGCTTCTCACATTGCTATGGCCTCCTACATGCCTAAGCAAGTCTCTGGATCAGCAGCCCCGCTGCATGGCCCAGTGACTCCTCACTTCTTCTATCAGGCTGGACAACGCGCAAGTGAGCCACTGTGTCTCTATTCATTCCAGGATGGTCTAGAGCCACATTTAAGTTTCTGAGGACTTCTATGATCACACTGCATGCCTCAGGGCCAGTATCATGCACGTTGCTCCCTACTTCATATACCGGGCCCTTCAATGACCCAGTGAGCCACCTATGTCTCGATCCATTCGGGTAGAGCTCAAAGGCTTCTCACTTTGCTAAGGCAATCTATATACCTTGGCAAGCCTTTGGAGCAGCAGCCCTGCTGCATGGCCCAGTGGCTACTCACTCTTAGTACCGGGCTAGTCATCACCCAAGTGAGCCACTGTGATTGAATTCATTTGAGAACGGTTAAGATCCACATTTAAGTTGCTGGGAACTTCTAGGATACCAAGCATGCCTATGGACCAGCATCACACCGGTGGCTCCCTACCTCCTGTACAGGGCTCCTCAACGTCCTAGTGAGCCACTGATGTCCCGATCTGTTCGGGGAGAGCTCCGAGGCTTCCCACATTTCTATGGCTTCCTACATGCCTAAGCAAGCCTTTGGAGCAGCAGCCCCGCTGTTTGGCCCAGTGGCTCCTCACTTCTTCTATCGGGCTGGACAATGCCCAAGTGAGCCACTGTGTCCCTATTCATTCCAGGGTGGTCCAGAGCCATATTTCAGTTGCTGAGGACTTCTAGGATCCCACGCATGCCTCTGGACTAGTATCATGCAGGTGGCTCCCTACTTCATATACCGGGCCCTTCAATGCCTCGGTGATCCACCTATATCCCGATCCGTTCGGGTAGAGCTCAGAGGCTTCTCACTTTGCTAAGGCCGTCTATATACCTTGGCAAGCCTCTGGAGCAGCAGTCCCGCTGCATGGCCTAGTGGCTCCTTACTCCTGTATCGGGCTAGTCATCACCCAAGTGAGCCACACTGTCCCGATTCATTCGAGAACGGTCAAGAGCCATATTTCAGTTGCTGGGGACTTCTAGGATCCCAAGCATGCCTCTAGACTAGGATCACACTAGTGGCTCCCTAACTCCTACACTCGGCACTGGGCTCATCAATGCCCTAGTGAGCTACCGATGTTCCGATCCGTTCAGGAGAGCTCAGAGGCTTCCCACATTACTATGGCCTCCTACATGCCTAAGAAAGACTCTGGAGCAGCAGCCCCGCTGCATGGCCCAGTGGCTCCTCACTTCTTCTATTAGGTTGGACAACGCGCAAGTGACCCACTGTGTCCCTATTCATTCCAGGATGGTCCAGAGCAACATTTCAGTTGCTGAGGACTTCTAGGATCCCACGCATGCCTCTGGACCAGTGTCATGCAGGTGGCTCCCTACTTCCTATACCGGGCCCTTCAATGCCCCACTGAGCCACATATGTCCCGATCCATTGGGGAAGAGCCCAGAGGCTTCTCACTTTGCTGAGGCCGTCTATACCTTGGCAAGCCTCTGGAGCAGCAACCCGGCTGTGTGGCCCAGTGGCTCCTCACTCTTGGTACAGTACTATTCATCACCCAAGTGAGCGACTGTGTCCCAATTCATTCGAGAACGGTCAAGAGCCACATTTCAGTTGCTGGGGACTTCTAGGATCCCAAGCATGCCTCTGGACCAGCATCACACCGGTGGCTCCCAACCTCTTGTACCGGGCTACTTAACGCCCTAGTGAGCCACAGATGTCTTGATCTGTTCGGGGAGAGCTAAGAGGCTTCCCACATTGCTATGGCCTCCCACATTCCTAAGCAAGCCTAGGGAGCAGCAGCCCTGCCGCATGGCCCAGTGTATCCTCACTCCTGGTACCGAGCTAGTCATCGCCCAACTGAGCCACTATGTCCCGATTCATTCGACAACGGTCAAGTGCCACGTTTCAGTTGCTGGGGACTTCTAGGATCCCAAGCATGCCTCTGGACCTGTATCACACCGGTGGCTCCCTACCTCCTGTACCGGGCTCCTCAACACCCTAGTGAGCCACCGATGTCCCGATCCGTTCGGGGAGAGCTCAGAGGCTTCCCATATTGCTATTGCCTCCTACATGCCTAAGCAAGACTCTGGAACAGCAGCCCCGCTGCATGGCCCAGTGGCTCCTTACTTCTTTTACTAGGTTGGACAATGCGCAAGTGACCCACTATGTCCCTATTCATTCCAGGATGGTCCAGAGCCATATTTAAGTTTTTGAGGACTTCTAAGATCCCACGCATGCCTCTGGACCAGAATCATGTAGGTGGCTCCCTACTTCCTTTACCGGGCCCTTCAATGCCCTAGTGAGCCACCTATGTCACGATCCGTTCGGGTAGAGCTCAAAGGCTTCTCACTTTGCTAAGGTTGTCTATATACCTTGGCATGCCTCTGGAGCAGCAGCCCCGCTGCATGGCCTAGTGGCTCATCACTCCTGGTATCGTGCTAGTCATCGCACAAGTGAGCCACTCTGTCCCGATTCATTCGAGAATGGTCAAGAGCCATATTTCAGATGCTGGGGACTTCTAGGATCCCAAGCATGCCTCTAGACTAGGATCACACTGGTGGCTCACTACCTCCTGCACTTGGCACTAGGCTCATCAACTCCCTAGTGAGCTGCCGATGTCCCGATCCGTTCGAGAGAGCTCAGAGGCTTCCCACATTGCTATGGCCTCCAACATGCCTAAGCAAGACTCTGGAGCAGCAGCCCCGCTGCATGGCCCAGTGGCTCCTGACTTCTTTTATTAGGTTGGACAACGCACAAGTGACCCACTGTGTCCATATTCATTCCAGGATGGTCCAAAGCCACATTTCAGTTGCTGTTGACTTCTAGGATCCAACGCATTCCTCTGGATAAGTATCATGCATGGGGCTACCTACTTCCTATACCGGGCCCTTCAATGCTCCAGTGAGCCACCTATGTCCCGATCCGTTCGGGTAGAGCTCAGAGGCTTCTCACTTTGCTTAGGCCGTCTATATACCTTGGCAAGCCTCTAGAGCAGCAGCTCTGCTGCATGGCCCAGTGGCTCCTCTCTCCTTGTACCGGGCTATTCATTGCCTAAGTGAGCCACTGTATCCCGATTCATTCGATAACGGTCAAGAGCCACATTTCAGTTGCTGGGGACTTCTAAGATCCCAAGCATGCCTCTGGACTAGTATCACACCAGTGGCTCCCTACCTCCTGTACCGGGCTCCTTAACGCCCTAGTGAGCCACGGATGTCTCGATCTGTTCGGGGAGAGCTAAGAGGCTTCCCACATTGCTATGTCCTCCTACATGCCTAAGCAAGCCTTTGGAGCAGCAGCCCCGCTACATGGCCTAGTGGCTCCTCAACTCTTCTACCAGGCTGGACAACGCGCAAGTGAGACACAGTGTCCCTATTCATTCCAGGATGGTCCAGAGCAACATTTTAGTTGCAGAGGACTTCTAGGATCCCACGCATGCCTCGTGACTAGTGTCATACAGGTGGCTCCCTACTTCCTATACCAGGCCCTTCAATGCCCCAGTGCGCGCCACATATGTCCCGATCCATTGGGGAAGAGCCTAGAGGTTTCTCACTTTGCTGAGGCCGTTTATACCTTGGCAAGCCTCTAGAGCAGCAGCCCGGCTGCATGGCCCAGTGGCTCCTCACTCCTGCTACCGTACTAGTCATCGCCCAAGTGAGCCACTGTGTCCCGATTCATTCGAGAATTGTCAAGAGCCACATTTCAGTTGTATGGGACTTCTAGGATCCCAAGCATGCCTTTGGACCAGTATCACACCGGTGGCTCCCTACATCCTGTACCGGGCTCCTTAACGCCCTAGTGAGCCACTGATGTCTCGATCTGTTCGGGGAGAGCTAAGAGGCTTCCCATATTGCTATGGTCTCATACATGCCTAAGGCAGCCTTTGGAGCACCAGCCCCGCAGCATGGCCCAGTGGCTCCTCACTCTTGGTACCGAGCTATTCATCGCCCAACTGAGCCACTGTGTCCTGATTCATTCGAGAATGGTCAAGAGCCACATTTCAGTTGCTGGGGACTTCTAGGATCACAAGCATGCCTCTGGACCAGCATCACACCGGTGGCTCCCTACCTCCTGTACCGGGCTCCTCAACGCCCTAGTGAGCCACCGATGTCCCGATCCGTTCGGGAGATCTCAGCGGCTTCCCACATTGCTATGGCCTCCTACATGCCTAAGGAAGCCAATGGAGCAGTAGCCCCGCAGCATGGCCCAGTGGCTCCTCACTTCTTCTATTAGGCTGGACAACGGGCAAGTGAGCTACTATGTCTCTATTCATTCAAGGATGGTCCGGAGCCACATTTCAGATTCTGAGGACTTCTAAGATCCCACGCATGCCTCTGGACCAATATCGTGCAGTTGGCTCCCTACTTCCTATACCGGACCTCTCAATGCCCCAATGAGCCACCTATGTCCCGATCCGTTCGGGTAGAGCTCAAAGGCTTCTCACTTTGCTAAGGCTGTCTATATACCTTGGCAAACCTCTGGAGCAGCAGCCCTGCTGCATGGCCCAGTGGCTCCTCACTCTTAGTACTGGGCTAGTCATCGCCCAAGTGAGCCACTGTGTCCCAATTCATTCGAGAACGGCCAAGAGCCATATTTCAGTTGCTGGGGACTTCTAGGATACCTAGCATGCCTCTGGACCAGCATTACACCGGTGGCTCCCTACCTCCTGTACCGGGCTCCTCAATGCCCTAGAGAGCCACTAATGTCCCGATCTGTTCGGGGAGAGCTCCGAGGCTTCCCACATTTCTATGGCCTCCTACATGCCTAAGCAAGCCTCTGGAGCAGCAGCCCAGCTGCATGGCCCAGTGGCTCCTCACTTCTTCTATCGGGCTAGACAATGCCCAAGTGAGCCACTGTGTCCCTATTCATTCCAGGGTGGTCCAGAGCCACATTTCAGTTGCTGAGGACTTCTAGGATCCCATGCATGCCTCTGGACCAGTATCACACCGGTGGCTCCCTACCACCTGTACCGGGCTCCTCAACGCCCTATTGAGCTACCGATGTCCCGATCTGTTCGGGGAGAGCTCAGAGGCATCCCACATTGCTTCGGCCTCCTACATGCCTAAGAAAGACTCTGGAGTAGCATCCCCGTTGCATGGCTCAGTGGCCCCTCACTTCTTCTATTAGGTTGGACAACGCGCAAGTGACCCACTGTGTCCCTATTCATTCCAGGAAGGTCCAGAGCCACATTTCAGTTGCTGTTGACTTATAGGATCCCATGCATGCCTCTATACCAGTATCATACATATGGCTCCTAACTTTCTATACCGGGCCCTTCAATGATCCAGTGAAACACCTTTGTCTCGATCCGTTCGGGTAGAGCTCAGAGGCTTCTCACTTTGCTGAGGTCGTCTATTTACCTTGGCAAGCCTCTGGAGCAGCAGCCCCGCTGCATGGCCCAGTGGCTCCTCACTCCTTGTACCAGGCTAGTCTTTGCCCAAGTAAGCCACTGTGTCCCGATTCATTCGAGAACGGTCAAGAGCCACATTTCAGTTGCTGGGGACTTCTAGGATCCCAAGCATTCCTCTGGACCAGCATCATACCGGTGGATCCCAATCTCTTGTTTCAGGTACCGGGCTCCACAACGCCCTAGTGAGCCACCGATGTCCCGATCCGTTTGGGGAGTGCTTAGAGGCTTCCCATATTGCTATGGCTACTACATGCCTAAGCATGCCCTTGGAGCAGTAGCCCCGCGGCATGGCCCAGTGGCTCCTCACTTCTTTTATTGGGCTGGACAACGCGCAATTGAGCCACTATGTCCCTATTCATTCCAGGATTTTCCAGAGCAACATTTCAGTTTCTGAGGACTTCTAGGATCCCACGCATGCCACTGGACCAGTGTCATGCAGGTGGCTCCCTACTTCCTATACCGGTCCCTTTAATGCCTCAGTGAGCCACATATGTCCCTATCCGTAGGGGAAGAGCGCAGAGGCTGTCTATACCTTGGCAAGCCTCTTGAGTAGCTGCCAGGCTGCATGGCCCAGTGGCTCCTCACTCCTGGTACCGGGCTAGTCATCGCCCAAGTGAGCCATTGTGTCCCGATTCATTCGAGAACGGTTAAGAGCCACATTTAAGTTGTTGGGGACTTTTAGGATCCCAAGCATGCCTCTGGACCAGCATCACACCGGTGGCTCCCTACCTCCTGTACTGGGCTCCTCAACGCCCTAGTGAGCCACCGATGTCCCGATCTGCACGGGGAGAGCTCAGAGGCTTCCCACATTGCTATGGCCTCCTGTATGCCTAAGCAAGTCTTTTGAGCAGCAGCCCCGCCGTATTGCCCAGTGGCTCCTCACTTCTTCTATCGGGCCGGACAACGCCCAAGTGAGCCACTGTGTCCCTATTCATTCCAGGATGGTCTAGAGCCACATTTCAGTTGCTGAGGACTTCTAGGATCCCACGCATGCCTCGTGACCAGTATCGTACAGGTAGATCCCTACTTCCAATACCGGGCCCTTCAATGCCCAGTGAGCCACATATGTCCTGATCCGTTCAGGTAGAGCTCAGAGGCTTCTCATTTTGCTGAGGCCGTCTATATACATTGGCAAGCCTCTGGAGCAGCAGCCCCGCTGCATGGCCCAGTGGCTCCTCACTCATGGTACCGGGCTAGTCATTACCCAAGTGAGCCACTGCATCCTGATTCATTCGAGAATGGTCAAGAGCCACATTTCAGTTGATGGGTACTTCTAGGATCCCAAGCATGCCTCAGGACCAGCATCACACTGGCTACTCCCTACTTCCTATACCGGGTTCCTCAATGCCCTAGTGAGCCACCGATGTCCCGATCCATTCAGGGAGAGCTCCTAGGCTTCCCACATTAGTATGGCCTCCTACATGCCTAAGCAAGATTCTGGAGCAGCAGCCTTGCTACATGGCCCAGTGGCTCCTCACTTCTTCTATAGGGCTGGACAACGCCCCAGTGAGCCACATATGTCCCGATCCGTTCGGGTAGAGCTCAGAGGCCGTCTATATACCTTGGCAAGCCTCTGGAGCAGCAGCCCCGCTGCATAGCCCAGTGGCTCCTCACTCCTGGTACCAGGCTAGTCATCGCCCAAGTGAGCCACTTTATCCCAATTCATTCAAGAACGGTCAAGAGCCACATTTCTGTTGCTGAGGACTTCTAGGATCCCAAGCATGCCTCTGGACCAACATCACACTGGCTACTCCGTACCTCTTGTACCGGGCTCCTCAACGCCCTAGTGAGCAACCGATGTCCCGATCCGTTCGGGGAGAGCTCCAAGGCTTCCCATATTGCTACGGCCTCCTACATGCATAAGCAAGCCTCTAGAGCCGCAGCCCTGCTACATGGCCTAGTGGCTCCTCACTTCTTCTATCGAGCTGGACAATGCCCAAGTGAGCCACTCTATCCCTATTCCTTCCAGGATGGTCCAGAGCCACATTTTAGTTGCTGAGGACTTCTAGGATCCCACGCATGCCTCTGGACCACTGTCATGCAGGTGGCTCCCTACTTCCTATACCGAGCCCTTCAATGCCCTAGTGAGCCTCATATATCCCAATCCGTTCGGGTAGAGCTCAGAGGCTTCTCACTTTGCTGAGGCCAGTCTATATACCTTGGCAAGCCTCTGGAGCAACAGCCCCGCTGCATGGCCCAGTGGCTAATCACTCCTTGTACCGGGCTAGTCATTGCCCAAGTGAGCCACTGTGTCCCGATTCATTCAAGAACGGTCAAGAGCCACATTTCAGTTGCTGGGGACTTCTAGGATCCCAAGTTTGCCTCTAGACCAGCATCATACCGGTGGCTCCCAATCTCTTGTTTCAGGTAACGGGCTCCTCAACACCCTAGTGAGCCACCGATGTCCTGATCTGTCCGGGGAGAGCTCATAGGCTTCCCACATTGCTATGGCCTTCTATATGCCTAAGCAAGCCTCTGGAGCAGCGGCCCCGCTGCATGGCCCAGTGGCTCCTCACTTCTTCTATCGGGTTGGACAATGCCTAAGTGAGCCACTGTGTCCCTATTCATTCCAGGAAGATCTAGATCCACATTTCAATTACTGAGGACTTCTTGGATCCCACGCATGCCTCTTGACCAGTATCATGCAGGTGGTCCCTACTTCTTGTACCGGGCCCTTCAATGCCTGGTGAGCCACCTATGTCCCGATCCATTCGGGTAGAGCTTAGAGGATTCTCACTTTTCTGAGGCCTTCTATAAACCTTGGAAAGCCTCTAGAACAACAGCCCCGTTGCATGGCCCAGTGGCTCCTCACTCCTTGTACAGGGTCGTTCAACGCCCTTGTGAGCCACCTATGTCCCGATCTGTTTGGGTAGAGCTCAGAGGCTTCCCACATTTCTATGGCCTCCTACATGCCTAAGCAAGCCTCTAGAGCAGCAGCCCCAGCTGCATGGCCCAGTGGCTATTCACTTCTAGTACCAGGCTAGTCATTGCCCAAGTTAGCCACTGTGTCCCTATTCATTCCAGGACGGTCTATAGCCATATTTTAGTTGCTGGGGACTTCTATAGTCCCAAGCATGCCTCTAGACCAGCATCACACCAGTGGCTCTCTACCTCTTGTACTGGGCCCCTTAATGCCCTAGTGAGCCACCGATGTCCCGATATGTTCGGGTAGAGCTCAGAGGCTTCCCACAATGCTGATGCCTCCTACATGCCTAAGCATGCCTCTGGAGTAGCAGCCTAGCTGCATGGCCCAGTGGCTCCTCACTTTTTTTTACCAGGCTAGTCAACGCCCAAGTGAGCCACTGTGTCCCGATTCATTCCAAGATGGTCCAGAGCTACATTTCAGTTTTTGGGGACTTCTAGGATCCCAAGCTTGCCTCTGGACCCGTTGTAGGGAAAAATTGCTTAAAACCGCAGCGGAAGGCGAAAAATTTTTTTTCGTATAGTTTAAAATTTTTCTAAAGATTTGAACCTTAACCCTCTAATTAATTAAACTCAAATATACGGTTAGAGTTAAATACCTCTTGTCGCATGATCCGATTGAATTACGTTGATGGTAATCCACAAGATCTTCAATCCTAGCACGTACGTGAATCACCTAGGAGCGTGGTCTCCTTTTTTCTTTGAATTGCTTACCTTAGAATGGATGTATGGAATTTCTGATCTTGATCTTCAGTAGTAAAACACCAAGTGCCTAAAAAAATAGTTCCGGTCACTTTTGAATTCACAATCAATATGATTGAAACTCGCGTAACCCTAAATCGAAAGTGTGCACAAAACCTTTTGATGTTAAAGGCTTGTAAGTGCACTATCGAATGAAAACTTATTTTCTTTTTCTCTCTTGGCCGAAAATCTATGTGTATAGAGTAGGATTTTTTATTTTCAAAACAAACAAAAATCTCTCTCTATTTTGCTTCCTCTTAGTGGCCGAAAATTCATAACCTTATATTTATAGGTTGGCCGAATTTTCTCCTTCACCAAGTAGGGTTGGCCGAATTCATTGAATAGGAAATCTAGGGTTGGTTAATTTCCTTACTTGAAAAGGAATTGTCCTTTTCCCTAATTTCTATCAATTCAAGAATCCTAACCCTTGTAGAACTAGTGGTGGCCGAATTCTTTGTATAATAAGGAGTGTATGTGGACTTAATCCTTACCACATTAAGACTCCTATCACTTAAAAGAATTCCAACCCTAATCCAACACATAGTATTTAATTTACTGATCAGGAAAAGATTTTGATTTAAACTATTAATTAATTAATTCCCATTTAACCAAAACAATAAAATAGAATAATATCTTGGGCTATTTTATTTAGCCTTGCCGCCCACACCATGTATATATGGGCCCAATATTATTTTTCTTATTTTATTTAATCCATTAGACTTTAAATAAAAGCCCACATGTGAACCAGACTTATTCTTACTAAAACAAACAAGCCTACAAGTCTCCTTTTAATATATTAATATAATAGTGCAGCCCATAAATAAATAATAGACATATTATATTCTTAATATATTAAATGCAATATATATTGTGAATGTTTATCATTGGTTTCTTGTGTAGATACATGATCTTTGCAAGATGTCTTTGTATTATGTATGAGTATTGCATCTAGATATACATCCTATTTAGTTGTTTAATGCTCTAAAGAATAGACGGAAAGTCATGAATTCCGACTCTTGAACCGCGGTTTTAATCTAACCTCAATCGTATTTCCGGCACTATACATCCTAGGTCGGAATCCGTGAGAGAGTTAGAAGTCATCACTATACATCCTAGGGTGACTCTTTGTAATCGGTTGAGTCAATGTTAGGTAGACGAGCTTCATTTCTAGAATCCGGTAAACAATCAACTCTATACATCCTAGGTTGGTAGTTTACAAGGTTTAATCCCTAATAGGTGGTCCGCACTATACATCCTAGGTTGGCCACCTTCTAGGGATAAATAACCGACTCTATACATCCTAGGTCGGTTACCTTGAAGAGCCGTGCTATTGACAAGTTTGTTACATTGCCCAGTATTTGCTTTCGAATCCATTAACTCCTTAGTTTCCATCATCTATATATCCTTCAATCCATATTCCCCCTTCATTTTATTTACTTATTTAGTTTAGTGTTATTTAGAGTTGGTTCACAATCTATAATTTCACCAATTCATGTTTTGCTATTATATATATATATACATACCATTGCTTTAGCTTTAACTAATTTGGCTAACTCCGCTCCCTGTGGACGACACCCACTTGCCGCTATATTTATGTTTGCAAACTGATTTAGGCTTGTGAGGTTTCTTAAAATATTATTGACGGACTGATCTTTTAAAACGACATAAAGGAAAAAACGTGTCTTCGTCAAATGGCGCCGCTGCCGGGGAGCGGCATGTTAGTTTAATTAGTTATGCATGAGTAAGGCTAGTCTAGTAATATTCCTGCTCTACCCTATCTGTTCCTCGTTTACGTTGTGCTTTATTTGTTGTGAAATTTCAAGATTTTAGGTATATGCACGGATGAAGATCGTTGAGAGGAACAGTGTTGCCAGTTATTGATAACATCAATCGGTTGGGTAGAAGAATAGAGCAGTTAGAGGGAAGTATGGACGATCATAATCAGCATGAGCAGCATGCTAGAGAGAATGAGCAATAGGCTCGAGAGAATGAGGGAAGTGTACATGGGGATGAAGAGCTAGGCCTCACCATGGGCGAGTACACTCTCCCATTTGTAAGGAATGTGCCCACTGCCATAGTGCTGGATGATGTAACAAGGCAATACGAGTTGAAAACTATGCACATCAGCCTCCTACCGTCGTTTAGTGGGCGAAGTACCGTGGATTGCCTCAAATTTATGAAACAATATGCGGCCACCCTAGAAACCTTCCCTGTAATGGCTCGCCAAGCAGTATTGACAAGGGAGCAGCTTCATCTGAGGTGTTTCCAATATTGTCTGAAAGATGCAGCCATGACTTGGTACATGAACTTGAGGCCGGGATCACTGGTGACATGGAGCCAAGTCTGCAAGGTTTTCTTCAACAAGTATTTTCGGTCACAGAAGGCTAAAGACCTAAGGTTGAAGATAGCTTCTTTTGTCAAAGAGGACGGTGAACCATTCCATGAGGCATGGGAGAGGTTCAACTTATTGTTAGCTCAAATGCCACCGCATACATACCATCCAGAACTGAAGGTTAACTCCTTCTATAGTGGACTTTCATCGATAACCCAAATGATGGTGGATAATGCATGCGGAGGTACCATTGCAGACAAGAGGGCAGTTGAAGCTTATGACATTCTAGAGAAGATTGCCCATAACTCACAACAGAGGACATCACATGTGAGGAGGGGTGGAAGAACAGAAGTGGGTCAGGATACCCAAGTGCAAATCCAGATGTCCAGAATGAACAAGGAGCTTCAATCAATCAAAGAGCTGATAACCGGAAAACCAGGGCCCTCCCAAGGAGTTAGTCAAGTCATAGGGGAGATTGAAGGGGGAGAAGGGCATTTCAGTCAGGAAGAGCAAGCCCAAGCCCTTGGAGAATTCCCAAGGCAGCCTAGGAATGACCCATATTCGAATACATACAATCCAGGGTTGAGAAATCACCCAAACTTGTCTTGGTCCAACAACAACCACCTAGGAGCAACCACTCATCAAGGTGGCAACAACAATTACCAAGGTGGAAACAACAACCAATGGTACTAAAATCAGGGGTACAATAGATACAATCAAGGGGGAAACAACTACAATCAATAGGGAGGTTCAAGTAGTAACCCACCATCCAACTTCAATTCCCACGCTTCCGCTAGCCAACCAAAAGACAAGTCTCTAGAGGAGATAGTAAGTACAGTTATCAAAACTGTTGGTATTGGGTCGGAAGCCCTCAAGAACACTTTGCATGCCTCTGAGCAACGAATGTCAGCTTACATGCAGTCCAACGATCAGAGAGCCAACAGTCATGGAGCGTTACTGAAGAAGATGGAAACTCAGTTGGCACAGATTTTTGATGCATTGATGAAAAACAAGGAAAAGGCATCAAGCTTCGATGAACATGTTAACGTGTTAGAGGTGGTCCAGTTGGGAGGTGAGGAAACCGAAGCAAGTATGGTAGAGGTCGCGGATAAGGAAGATAGGGGAAGTAACACATACTCTCCCATTAAACTTGAAGACCCCGGGAGTTTCTTCATAAATGTACAAATTGAGGATTCACCAAAGATGGGAGCGGTCCTTGATATGGGGGCTAGCATCAATATGATGCCATTAGAGGTCTATGAACAGTTGAAGATTCAGTCAATCAAGCCCACCTCCCAGACTCTCCTTATGGCTGACAATTCTCCCATCACCCCAGTAGGTATTGTGGAGGAAATTTATGCGAATGTGCACGGTTTGATGGTGCTGGCAGAATTTGTTGTGTTGGATTGCAAAAGAGGAGAATCCAGGGGTAGAGACTGGAAACTACTGTTGGGGAGGCCGTTCATGGCCACAGCAAGTATGGTGATCGATATTTGTTCTAGGGACATTTCCTTCAGCTGTGGAGGGAAGAGTGTGAACTTCAAGGTAACATCCCCCAGAACAAGCCAAGTTAGAGATTGTTTAGTCTTGGAGGCACCAAATTCCAGAAAGAAAAGGAGCCGGGTGCTCACCCTTGTGCAAGCCTTTGAAGGTGTCAAGGAGATGGAATTGGGAAACCAAGACTGCATCAAGGAGAGGCAAGAATCAGAATTCGAAGAGGAGGAAGCAAATACTGAACTCTTCGATCAATTAGGTGAGCTTGAACAAGACAACACAAAGCTCAAAATGGAGGTTTATTTGCTAAAGACAGAGAATGTACAGTTGAAGACTAAATCGTGTGATCTCTCATCAGTCAACAACGGGTTAACTGAACAAGTAGTGGAGCTTGCCACCAAAAAGGAGTTAGTCTCCAAGAACTTAGATACATTGGCAAAGCTCTCAGAAGAGTTTGAGGAAGACTACGGGAGAAGGACAAGGAAACTTCAACTAGGTGTGGAGGAGTCTGCAAAAGCGGTAAGGGAATTGCATGAACAGTTGACCACAAAAGATGATGAGTTGAATCGGGCTAAGGTCAATAAGGGGGATTTGATTGAGCAACTCGCCATGATGGAAAACAATGTCAAATCCCTCAAATTCGGACAACAAAAAGTGGCCCACGCCAACGATCGAACAGGGAGTTTCCCTAACCGTCCTATTACTTGCTACTTTTGTGCCAAAAAAGGGCACACTAAAGCTTATTGCTTTAGTTTCCAAAGATTGAAAGCAAGTAGAGTTAGATCTAGGATGAACCCACCAAAGGTTAAACAATTATGGGTTCGAAAGGACCTAGTGGGACAAATGAGGAGAGTAGGGAGAGATGCAGTGCATAGGCATTTGGCACCGGTTTGGGTGGCCAAGTTGAATGTGCTCCCCATTCAGGTCAAACCTCCTTTGGTTGACCGGGTCCCACTTTGAGTGCATTGCACTCGTTTTTGAATTTATTTTATTGTTTTTATTTATATTTTTACTTTTCGGATGGTTAGTTTGTTGTTGTAAACTTTTGAGACTGTTTGAGTTTGTTTTGGTGCAGATAAAGTTGCAGGGCAGAATTCAGGAGTCTGTCCAGGGGAACAGTGCGGTTAGAGTGCGGGTCAGTAACCCGTACTCATCCCGCACTCTGAGGGCATCAGGTAATAGAGTGCGGGTAAAGTGCGGGTCATTCACCCGCACTCCACCCGCACTTTTGTCGCGCAGTATATATATGCCTGTCGTTTTCTAGGGCTCCACTTGCCACAAAAGAGCAAAACCAACTGCAAACTTCAAATTTTTCCCTCTTCCCAACTAAAGGTATTCCGTGTGTGCCACGTTTTCGATTTTTCGGCAACTAAGGTATCAATTCTTACTCTAATTTCATTTCACATATCTCTAATCCAAAACCCTAACCCTTTTTATCACAATTTTTTTTGCCTCTTATGCATGAACTTCATTAGTTAGGGTTTTGACCCCTTGTTTTTGCTTTTGCTAATGTCTAAGAGAGTGGAATGTTAGGTGTTATCTATTTTGCATGTGATGTAATCATTGATAATTGATTTTCTATTGCAATTAGATTTTCAAACTATGAATTGGGTTTATATGGTTGAATGGAAGCCTGTACATGAGTTAGAGTCATTTTGTTGTTGATTCGTTCGATGATGAACTGGAATTTTGAGATGTATACATGAATTGAACTCTGCATTTGCTGGTGTCTGGTGACGAGTTAGAGTGCGGGTGCAGTGCGGGTCACTCACCCGCACTTCACCCGCACTTTATCCTCTTGGCAGAATTTTGTCCTTTCAAATTTCTCCATCATAACCTCTTGTTTCTTTGATCCGAATATTGCCTTGAAACTGTGTTTAATGTGCAGATGTCAGGAAGACCCAGGAGAACGCCTAGGCAAAGCAGTCAGGGTTCCGAACGAAGACCGAGGCGAGGCCCCCAAGTTCCACCACCGTGCATCAGGCACCCGGATTTCGAGGAACGCTTAGAATATTTCAGGGAGCGAGACATAGTGGTGGAGAGAGGGATAGCGGTTGAAGAACTGGAAGGCACCCCAATTCCTCTAATGATTGAAGCAAGGGGATGGGAAACCTTTGTTAGCCCCCCTAGATGTATTGTCGACGTGTGGTCGAAGAGTTCTTTGCTGGGTTGGTACCTGAAGCTTTTCAATGCTCTTCTTCGGTTCTGGTCTGTGGGGTAGAAGTCCGGATGACTATAGTGGACATTAACAGGTATTATAGGACTGAGCTTCCAGTTGATCCCGAAGCAGTCGGACGTCTAAGGTAAGGGGTGACTTGGAGCGAATTTTTTGTGACCCAAAATGTGGACTTTGCAAATCAGTTAGTGATCCGTCCGATGGATTTTTGGGTGGCCCCTGATCATCGTATGAAGCACACCAACTTAAGGAGTGAGTTGGGTTTCTGGCATGTATTCATCTCTCATTCCTTGATCCCCAGAAAGCACAGGACCTCAGTGAACTTCAATGCAGCCATGATCCTGTACTGTATACTGCAGAATCAGTTGGTTGACATCGGCTTTCTGATCATGAGAGAGATCCTTGAAATGGGAGGGGTCAGGGTAGACAAGCAGCCACTCATTTTCCCTAGCCTCATCACCGCATTCTGCAGAACCACCGGAGTAGATTTTGGATCCGATCCTTTCGAATGCGGTTTGGGGCCAGTTGGGCGATTCACATGGAACGACCAGGTCAGAGAGCGGGACCCCTCTGGTGTCAGGGTCCGAACAGGGAGGATAAAACCTGCTCGAGGGGGCAGCACGAGCAGGCAGCCGGAAGACATCCCGAAACCACCAGATGTGGAGCCAGTTTACATCGATTATGGTGATTATAGACCCGCTGCTTCCTCACCCCTGCAGGAGACATATGGAGAGGTTCCTTGGCAGACTTTGCTTACCGGATTGGAGAACCTCAGGACCGAGGTCACCGAAAATAGGAGGCAGATCACTGAGAGCAGGGCGGAAGCAAATGAGTACTTCACGGACATTTGGGGCAACCTCACAGACATGAGGAAGGCACTCAGTCTTCCGAGTTATCCATAAAAAAAGAAGAGGTCAGCTGCTTTCTCACCTCCTTCAAGGGGTCCAGCCATTGACCCATATGGGGAAGAGCTCAGAGCTACTATGGAGAGATCCAGGAGGGAGCAGGAAGAGCGGATCAGATGTGAGATCGACCCCAAAGGCAAAGGGATCGCCAGTGAACCGGAGATGGATTTTTCCGACGATGATTGACCATCCTTTCTTTTTCTTTATTATTGATCAGAACTTTTACTGCTTGTATTTATATTTGTATTATCTTTTAAACGGCTTAGACTTATTTTTCTTTTCTTTTCGCATTTAATTTTCGTTGGTAGAGTTGTTGTGTGGTTTTAAGCTAGGTTGTGCATCTTTTGGGAAGCACACAACAACACGAATGGACATCGACCGATCTTCCTTCTAAAGGGAGTTTTCTACCTTCGGTTTTGTACTTAAGTTTTTAATGAATGCGATTTAGTTTTTGTTATGATGAATGAGCTTGGTCGAATGTATGTCTAGATTCGGTTTGGGGGTGTTGATCCCTCATTCCGCCATTTATTGCGATTATGCTTATTCTTTCCAATAATGGGGACATTGTTGAGTTTTGGTTTGGGGGTGCATCACGCCTCCGCCGTGTACAGTTTAGTGTCCAATTTTTCAATTTTGTCGCTTGTCCATTTTTCAAACTGTAATCCAGTATGGGTATGATGCCTCTAGAGTGTGTTTTTGATGAGTCTCTTATATGTGCTCTGACCTTGTGATATAGTTTGGTGCCACTTAAGGCTTAGCTTGCACCATCATGGGTTAGTCTCACCCGTTGGTATGAAGTATTGGGGACTCATTGTTCCCATGTCTTGTTCTAATAGTGGAGATACCCGTGAGATCACAAACACAAGCATGAAAGTGCGTTTTCTAAGTGCATTATTGATTATTCTTAAACACGCCTCTCGTCATGTATGTCATGTGCCATAGGACTTGCATTATTTTGTGAATGCGTGATGGATGTTTTCATTCCCTTTTTAGATGGTTGTGGAAGTGATAGTAGGGAATGCATGTTTATTGAAGTACCTCTATAGCCTAAACACCACTTACCATATTGTGTGTTCCAAAGCCGATTTGAGGCCAAACACTTACCTCTTCATTTGGTACCACATTCAACCATATACCCAATAGCCCAAACACATGCCTACCCTTGTACTAATCATGTTAGGATGGGAAATGGTAGTGAGGAAAAGGGTTAAAATGGTCCCACAGTGGGTAAAATGAGATAGATGTTGAAAATATGAAAGAAAAGGGTAAGTTATGCACTCTAAATGCCTAAGAAAGGGAAAATGGTAACAACTCAAATGGAGTACAACATTGTTATTTGGAAATTGTTAAAAGAAAAATTTAAAGAAAGATTGTACTTGAAGTGCCATAATGAGAGTGTTTTATGCTAAACACGCCCAAACGGAATGCAAATGTTGAGGGAAAAATGTGGGTTAAATGGTTTCCTAGAGGGTTGCATTTAAAGCAAGAAAAGAACATGGTGTGGGAGTAGGGATTTATTCTAGCATGATTGGTGAGTTGAACTCCTAAATTTCCATATTCTTTTTTGTGTAAACTCATTCAACCCCACAACCATACTATAACCGGTTGAAAAGCCCTATTTGATCCATGTAAGTCTAGTTTGGGAATGTAGGTTGAAGCACGATCTTTCGCATTCATGGCATGGTGACTCGTTCCTAGGATAGTTCATTGCTTAAATCTTATGCAGAATCTTCTTTGCATACTTGTTGTGTGGAACATAGGACTCTTGAGGAAAGAAAAGAGGGAATCCATGTGAGCTTTAGAATTGAAGCGAATTATGTTCAAGGTATGGGAGTAAGTGGTCCTAAATTCATGAATGCCTTTAGGTGTGGGATTCGTGTTCGTACGAGCCTCCCTTGGGTGTCTCCAAATTGCTCTTGATCTTGTGCATATGTTTTTCTCCTCTCGATCACATCTATTTGTATCATATCACACATGGGACTTGCGACATTGTTGATGTATTGTTTAGGTATTTAGAAATTACTTTCAGCTGGCGTCTTACTGTTTTGAATAGATTTGCTCGAGGACGAGCAAAGGTTTGGTTTGGGGGTGTTTGATCGGGCCAAATATGTACTATATTTAGGCCCTCAGATCCTTACCTTATGTTTTGTTTTCATGCGTTTTTGTGTCTCTTATGGGTTGTTTTGTGCTTATTTGAAGGAAATGATGCAGAGACAGGCTTGGAAGCATATTGTGGTGATTCCAGCAGAAAAGGAGCACAAACAGGTCTATAGTGCGGGTCTAGTGCGGGTCCAGTGCGGGTCGCAACCGCACTCCAGCCGCACTCATGTGCATAGCCGGGGCAGAATGCAAGTACAGAGATAAAGTGCGGGTACAGTGCGGGTCAGCTAACCGCACTCCATCCGCACAATTGCCAAACCAGAGAAGCTACTCAGACACCTGACATTAGAGTGCGGGTGCTGTGCGGGTCAGCAAACCGCACTCCACCCGCACTTGCACCAAGAACAGAAGAACAGAATCGCACCTGACATTAGAGTGCGGGTGCTGTGCGGGTCAGCAAACCGCACTCCACCCGCACTTGCACCAAGAACAGAAGAACAGAATCGCACCTGACATTAGAGTGCGGGTGCTGTGCGGGTCAGCAAACCGCACTCCACCCGCACTTGCACCAAGAACAGAAGAATAGAATCGCACCTGACACTAGAGTGCGGGCACTGTGCGGGTCATCAAACCGCACTCTACCCGCACTTGCATCAAGAACAGAAGGTAGATTTTGCACCTGATAGGGAAGTGCAGTCACAGTACGATGCCAAGTGCAGGCCAAGTGCGGGTCAAGTGCGGGTAATTCAACCGCACTCCACCCGCACTAATGTCCTGATCCGAGAACTGAAGTTGCAGACAACCCATACAGTGAGGGTACAGTGCGGGTAAATCACCTGCACTCCACCCGAACTCCGAGTGCGCCAGTCTGATTTTCAAAGCTTAAGTGACCTATTTTTGTATTTAGTATAAATAGAAAAGTATAGAAACGTTTTAACCAGCTTTTTTTCCGTTTAGGACAGATTAAGCATTCTTAGATCTAGTTTCTCTCTCTACCTCTCATCCTTACATTCTCTACTCAACTTCATGGAAGTTAGGAGATTGGAGCCACTTCAAGGAAGGAGATGTTCTCCAGGGGTTATTTCTTTCTTCTCTCTACTGATTTCCTAGTTGTAATGAGTAGCTAAATCCCCTTTAAGGGGTTGATGGAGTAGTTAGTTTAATATTGGGCTTGTACATAAACTTGATATTATATTGATATTCATGTCTATCTTCCATTGATCTATTCTTTTTGTGAATGTTTATCATTGGTTTCTTGTGTAGATACATGATCTTTGCAAGATGTCTTTGTATTATGTATGAGTATTGCATCTAGATATACATCCTATTTGGTTGTTTAATGCTCTAAAGAATAGACGGAAAGTCATGAATTCCGACTCTTGAACCACGGTTTTAATCTAACCTCAATCGTATTTCCGGCACTATACATCCTAGGTCGGAATCCGTGAGAGAGTTAGAAGTCATCACTATACATCCTAGGGTGACTCTTTGTAATCGGTTGAGTCAATGTTAGGTAGACGAGCTTCATTTCTAGAATCCGGTAAACAATCAACTCTATACATCCTAGGTTGGTAGTTTACAAGGATTAATCCCTAATAGGTGGTCCGCACTATACATCCTAGGTTGGCCACCTTCTAGGGATAAATAACCGACTCTATACATCCTAGGTCGGTTATCTTGAAGAGCCATGCTATTGACAAGTTTGTTACATTGCCCAGTATTTGCTTTCGAATCCATTTACTCCTTAGTTTCCATCATCTATATATCCTTCAATCCATATTCCCCCTTCATTTTATTTACTTATTTAGTTTAGTGTTATTTAGAGTTGGTTCACAATCTATAATTTCACCAATTCATGTTTTGCTATTATATATATATATATATATATATACATACCATTGCTTTAGCTTTAACTAATTTGGCTAACTCCGCTCCCTGTGGACGACACCCACTTGCCGCTATATTTATGTTTGCAAACTGATTTAGGCTTGTGAGGTTTCTTAAAATATTATTGACGGACTGATCTTTTAAAAAGACATAAAGGAAAAAACGTGTCTTCGTCAAATATATCAAGTGATCCATGCAAGTACGTGTGGATTATGGATCTTGGTGGGCTATCTAAATTTAAGCTTCAATAGACATAACCTAATCACAATCAACAAATGATTCACTTAGGTCCGATCTATTAATTTTAACTCATTCCACTAAAGAGCTAAAATTGAACTCTTAAATAAAGATAGAATAAGGAGATGTTTCTCATTCATACCCTAGACAATCTTATAGGAGATGGTGTATCCTCGTGAATAATATCAGTAATGCCAAGAGCTCATAGACCGCCTATAGCTCTCCAAGTTACCATATTTCCTCATATGACCACATTTTGAACTTGGATATTTTGACTTTTCCAGAAGCCATTTCTTCAATAATTATTATTGAAAATTCAACGTTGAGATTTAATATCCAATACCTCAAAACATCCATATGATGTTACTATACTCTCATTTAATAAATGGAGCCACGATGTCCATATCTATAAATGAAGTCCTTTATCGATTAACAAATGAATACCACCAAACTATCGAGGATAGACTATGCTATATAATCGTACTCATTGATAGCTCAAATGATAACACTTGCAACTATAAGTCCATCATTTATCTCAGGATTTAGATAGACTCTTCGATTGTCCTGATAATGAGAAGACTTATATCTAGTGACGGTTCTAGATAAAGTATTTCATTGTGATCCAATTCAATGCACCCAGTACAGTAGATTCTTTTACTCAAAAACCTTTCGATGATTTTAGACTCATCATAACTCATTTGATCCCACTCAAATGCTAGTAAAAGAATTCTAAAACTTTATCAAGATAGAGGTGCCCAACCTTTAACTTAAGTTGTGAACGTTATTCAAGACTAACTAAAGAATTGTGTCTACCTCATACATATCCGGATGTACAAACAATTCTTCATATCTCATAGTCTTTTGACCTTATGATTATTTACCTTGACAATTATAATTATAAATGCTATAAGATTTTGCAGAATCAGAAATCACTTTCTTTATATGAAAAGATTGTCAATTACAATATTACACTCTTGCTATTGAGCATAATCCTAACAATCTCCCACTTGCGTTATAGCAAATGTGTCATATCTCTCATTCCCATGTTCTCTAGGTGCCCATCAAAACTCTTCTGAGGTAGAGCCTTTGTGAAGGAATCTGCTAGATTTTCTGCCGACGCAATTTTGGTAATCGTCACGTCTCCCCTATGAACAATCTCTCTTAAAAGATGATACTTTCTTTCAATGTGTTTTCCTCTCTTACGACTTCTTGGTTCTTTCGAATTAGCCACTGCTCCACTATTGTCACAGTAGATAGTGATCTGCTTATTCGCACTAGGAACAACTTCTAAGTCAATCAAGAATTGGCGAAGCCAAACAGCCTCCTTGGCAGCTTCGCATGCAGCTACATACTCTGCTTCCATGGTGGAGTCAGCAATACAAGATTGCTTGATACTCCTCCAAATGACTGCTCCTCCTCCAAGGGTAAACACAGATCCTGATGTGGATTTTCTAAAGTCAGAATCCGATTGGAAATCAGAATCTGTATACCCAACAGGGATTAAATCCCCTCCAGAGTATACAAGCATATTATCTTTCGTTCTCCTAAGATACTTGAAAATATGCTTGACTGCCGTCTAGTGATCAGGACCAGGTTTCGATTGAAACCTGCTAACTATGCCAACAGCAAAACAAATATCTGGTCTAGTACAGAGCATTGCATACATGAGACTTCCAACTGCCGAGGCATATGGAATTCTACTCATGAATTGCTCTTCATGCTCATTCTTAGGAACTTATTCCTTAGAAAGTTTGATTCCATGCCTAAAAGGTAACATACCTTTCTTGGAATCTTGCATGGAAAACCTAGACAAGATTTTGTCTATGTATGAAGCTTGGGATAGTGCAATCGTTTTATTCTTTCTATCCCTTATTACTTGGATACCTAGAATAAAACTTGCTTCTCCTAAGTCCTTCATATCAAATTGTTTTGCTAACCATTCTTTTACTGATGTCAATACTCCCACATCGTTTCCAATGAGTAATATATCATCTACGTAAAGAATAAGGAAAACCAACTTGTCACCTTTGATCCTTTTGTATACACAAGGTTCTTCAAGGTTCTGTAAAAATCCAAAACCTTTTACAGCTTGGTCGAACCTTATGTTCCAGGATCTGGATGCTTGTTTTAACCCATAAATTGATTTCTGCAACTTGCATACCTTTTCCATTTGGCCCTTTTCAATGAATCCTTCTGATTGCATCATATAGAGGCTTTCGTCAAGACTTCCATTAAGGAAAGCTGTCTTGACGTCCATTTGCCAAATCTCTAAATCTAAAGATGCTGCAATGGATAAGAGTATCCTAATGGATTTAAGCATGGCCACAGGAGAGAAGGTTTCCTTGTAATCGATACCTTCTTTCTGTGTGTAACCTTTAGCTACCAATCTAGCTTTAAAAGTTTCCACCTTTCCATCCATACCTCTTTTCCTCTTGTATACCCACTTGCACCCAATGGGTTTTATCCCTTTAGGCAAGTCTACAAGGGACCAGACTTTGTTATCGAACATGGATTCAATCTCATATTGCATTGCCTTTTGCCAATGGTGACAATCAACATCCTCCATTGCTTCCTTGTACGTGTAGGGATCATCCTCGTCAGGGAGATTCTCAACAGATTCTCCTAGACCGATGTATCTTTCAGGTTGGGTTCTAACCCTCCCACTACGACGAGGAATGGTAGGTTGTTGATTTTGTGTTGGAGTGGAAATTACAATTGGGTTAGGTTGTGAAACCTCTTGTGGAATTGTATCTCCTGACAGATCATTCAGGACAATTCTACTTTTGGGAACAAAATCATTCATATAGTCCTTTTCCAGAAATGTAGCATTTGTTGAAACAAACACTTTTAGATCTGAAGGACTATAGAAATAATATCCTTTAGTTCCTTTTGGATACCCCACAAATATGCATGTTTCCGAACGGGACTCCATCTTTTCTGTCTTTCCTTTTAACACATGTGCAGGACAACCAAATATCCTTATGTGTTGTAAACTAGGCTTTCGCCCTGTCCACAACTCATATGGTGTTCTAGGAACCGACTTCGATGGTACCACGTTTAGAATATATATTGCAGTTTGTAGAGCATATCCCCAAAAAGAAATAGGAAGTGTTGAATAACTCAACATAGACCTAACCATGTTCAAAAGAGTTCTATTTCTCCTTTCTGCTACCCCATTTTTTTGAGGTGTACCTGGTGCAGAAAACTGAGAAACTATCCCATTATCAATAAGATATTGCTGAAACTCACCAGATAGATATTCTCCACCACGATCAGATCTCAAGAATTTTATGCGTTTCTCAAGCTGATTTTCTACTTCTGCTTTGAATGCTTTGAACATGTCAAAAGCATCCGACTTATGTCTCATGAGATACACATAACCAAATCTTGAGTAATCATCTGTGAAGGTGATGAAGTACTCATATCCACCTTTAGCTTGAATGCTCATAGGACCACATACATCCGTGTGTATTAGTCCTAAACATTCAGTGGCTCTTGCACATTTGGTATTGAATGGCCTTTTGGTCATTTTACCTTCCAAACAAGATTCATAAGTTGGTAGATCATCAACCTTTAAGTCACTTAAAGGTCCGTCACATACCAATCTTTTAATCCTATTAAGGTTAATGTGACCTAGGGGTAAATGCCAAAGGTAGGTTTCATCTTTTGATAATTTTACTCTTTTATGATTAGGTTCCGTTATTTCTGTGTCTAACGAGTGAGAGATATTTCTATGCAAAAAGAATAGACCCTTTTCCAATGTACCTTTGCAAACAATTTTGTCATTCTTACTAATAATAAAAGCTTTATTAAAAGTAACCGAATATCCAAATTTATTTAAACAAGAAACTGAAATTAAATTCCTCTTGAATTGAGGTACATAATAAACGTATATTAAATCTAAATGCCTACTAGAATCTATAATAACTCTAATATCTCCAACTGCACTTGCAGACACTAACGATCCGTTGCCCAAGCGCAAATTGATTTCGTTCTTATTCAGCCTTCTCCTTTCTTGGAACCCCTGTAAGGAATAACAAACATGATTAGTGGCTCCAGAGTCTATGATCCAAGAATCTGTAGAATCTGCCAGAAAACATGTTTCAAGATAATTAATATTACCTTCTTCCTTCTTGTTCTGGGACTTTGGGCAATTTATTTTCCAATGTCCCTTTTCACCACAAAGGAAGGATTTCCCTTTGATCTTGGTTACTTTCTTGGTCTCCTTCTTGGTAGGCCCAAGTTGCTTTTTCTTCTGTTGTTTCTTGACCTTCTGACGGGTCTTAACAGTAGCAACTTTACCAACCATATGAATCTCTTGACCTTTGCTTTTCACAAGGATCTTTTCAATGCTTTGAACATCTTGCATCAGGCCCTGCAAGGTGTATTCCTTTTTGTTCAAGGTGTAGTCCAACTTGAACTGATCAAAGGAATCTGATAGTGAGTTGACAACCATGTCAATTTTGGTCTCACCATCTATCTCAGCGCCATTTAATTCTGCAATATTTAGATGTGCTATGACTTTCATCATGTGATCTTTCACAGCCTGTCCAGGTTTCATCCTAAGATTCATAAAAGCAGTCACTGCCTCTCTCTTAGTCGTCCTATACCTCATAGCAAACATCTCTTCCAGAGACATCATAATATCAGTAGCAAACCCCATTCCTTCATGCTGCTGTTGCAACACGTCGGAGATAGTAGCCATAATGTAACATTTGGCCATATCATCTGAGGTCTCCACTGCTCATACTCATTTCTTTGCAAAATACTTGATTCATTATTAGGAGCAGGTGGTTTAGGAGTAGTTAGAACAAACTTATGTTTTTCACTTTGCAGCAACAACCCAATTTTCCTTTTCCATGTGACATAATTATCTCCAGTTAAAGTGTTATCTTTCAGGATGTTCATAAGTGATGGGGTCATGATTTCTGAATAAAACAAAAAGCATATATAAGTAAATAATCATGATAAAGCACTTTCGAATATTTATCTTGAATTAATTAAATAACTCAATCGTGAAAAAATTCAACAGTGATCCAACACCCATAAATGTTACTCCTCCTTCGGGAGTTCGCACCATTTACTAGTTGGACTAGGTCCCACCTAATTGTTAACATAACAACCAGCGTTTTCAATTTTAGCCTTGCAATTTTATTAACAAGAACTCTCGAGAGGATATTAATAAAATTACATTGAGTGTGTTACCAAGATATCGACCCTCAATTTTCTCTCACGAAAATCCCTCCTCCGGGAGTAAATCTCGTTTGAGTCAATTGTCTAGTCTATCCTTGTAAGGAAGTATTTTGCTAAATTCCATTTATGGTCGTCCCTCGGGGGGATTACCAATAAATAATAAAGCTCAACTAACCTTGGAGGCCATAGGTGTTCTAACACACCTTCTCCCACTCAATTATTTAAGGCGTGTGATTAAATTCCAAAGAATGATTTTACCAAGTTATCTAGATGCCAATTAGATACCTAAATCATTCAATGCATGTTCATACCAAAGAGATATATGAGTGGCACTCCTATTCTATATGACATGTTATCATACAATAACAAATATTGTAATATTTATACATAAAAATAAATAGCCACAATTTTGGTCCATCCTAGAAAAGCATGTAAATTACAATTGTACGGAATACAAAAAACTCCTTTCTTGGCGAACAAGACTTCAAGCGACCATCTCGCGTACGTAACTCGTGCGCCCGAAGATCACCAAGCAGCCCTTACGCACGCCTAGCCCATGCAAGGGCATGAGCTGCCGCATGGCAAGCCCATGCATGGGTTGCGCGCGCTGCTGCACCGCAACAAGCGCAGCTGCACGCTTGGTTGCGTGCGCGCTTGTTGTCTCGGTGCGCGCGGGTGCCAAGCTCGGTTCCGGATGCTCCAATTTCTTCAAATCTTTGAGTCTTCGAATCTTGAATATATTACAACTTATTTTATACAATAAAATACTGCAGAAATATTTTTTATTTTTTTTTATTTAAACTACTGCAGTATTTTAATACAATAAAAAAACTGCACTAAATTTTAATACAATAAAAAACTGCAGTATTTTCACAATAAAATTAATAAGAACTTAGCAACTACCAAGAAAGAATTATGGTGATAATAGACCACCCTTCTTGTTACAATTCCGAAACCAAAAATACATTGAAATTCTAGGACCAAAATCGAGCAATAACAATTCACTTTATAACAACATATATAAATACATACATTCCACATGTAAATTATATATGCGAATACCTAGAGTGCCATCTCTTTCTAAAACATGCATAATCACAATGAAAAGAAATAGATTCAAGTATATATACCTTAATTAATTAAGGGTACAACCAAGGCTCTGATACCAATTGTAGGGAAAAATTGCTTAAAACCGCAGCGGAAGGCGAAAAAATAATTTTCATATAGTTTAAAATTTTTCTAAAGATTTGAACCTTAACCCTTTAATTAATTAAACTCAAATATACGGTTAGAGTTAAATACCTCTTGTCGCGTGATCCGATTGACTTACGTCGATGGTAATCTGCAAGATCTTCAATCCTAGCACGTACGTGAATCACCTAGGAGCGTGGTCTCCCTTTTTCTTTGAATTGCTTACCTTAGAATGGATGTATGGAATTTCTGATCTTGATCTTCAATTGTAAAACACCAAGAGCCTAAAAAAATAGTTCCGGTCACTTTTGAATTCACAATCAATATGATTGAAACTCGCGTAACCCTAAATCAAAAGTGTGCACAAAACCTTTTGATGTTAAAGGCTTGTAAGTGCACTATCGAATGAGAACTTATTTTCTTTTTCTCTCTTGGCCGAAAATCTATGTGTATAGAGTAGGATTTTTTATTTTCAAAACAAACAAAAATCTCTCTCTATTTTGCTTCCTCTTAGTGGCCGAAAATTCATAACCTTATATTTATAGGTTGGCCGAATTTTCTCCTTCACCAAGTAGGGTTGGCCGAATTCATTGAATAGGAAATCTAGGGTTGGTTAATTTCCTTACTTGAAAAGGAATTGTCCTTTTCCCTAATTCCTATCAATTCAAGAATCCTAACCCTTGTAGAACTAGTGGTGGCCGAATTCTTTGTATAATATGGAGTGTATGTGGACTTAATCCTTACAACATTAAGACTCCTATCACTTAAAAGAATTCCAACCCTAATCCAACACATAGTATTTAATTTACTGATCAGGAAAAGATTTTGATTTAAACTATTAATTAATTAAATAATTAATTAATTCCCATTTAACCAAAACAATAAAATAAAATAATATCTTGGGCTATTTTATTGAGCCTTGCCGCCCACACCATGTATATATGGGCCCAATATTATTTTTCTTATTTTATTTAATCCATTAGACTTTAAATAAAAGCCCACATGTGGACCAGACTTATTCTTACTTAAAGAAACAAGCCTACATGTCTCCTTTTAATATATTAATATAATAGTGCAGCCCATTAAATAAATAATAGGCATATTATATTCTTAATATATTAAATGCAATTCTAGATGGACCCATAAATTGGTCCGGTAGAATATATCAAGTGATCCATGCAAGTACGTGTGGATTGTGGATCTTGGCGGGCTATCTAAATTTAAGCTTCAATAGACATAACCTAATCACAATCAACAAATGATTCACTTAGGCCCGATCTATTAATTTTAACTCATTCCACTAAAGAGCTAAAATTGAACTCTTAAATAAAGATAGAATAAGGAGATGTTTCTCATTCATACCCTAGACAATCTTATAGGAGATGGTGTATCCTCGTGAATAATATCAGTAATAGCCAAGAGCTCATAGACCGCCTATAGCTCTCCAAGTTACCATATTTCCTCATATGACCACATTTTGAACTTGGATATTTTGACTTGTCCAGAAGCCATGTCTTCAATAATCATTATTGAAAACTCAACGTTGAGATTTAATATCCAATTCCTCAAAACATCCATATGATGATACTATACTCTCACTTAATAAATGGAGCCACGATGTCCATATCTATAAATGAAGTCCTCTATCGATTAACAAATGAATACCACCAAACTATCGAGGATAGACTATGCTATATAATCGTACTCATTGATAGCTCAAATGATAACACTTGCAACCATAAGTCCATCATTTATCTCAGGATTTAGATAGACTCTTCGATTGTCCTGATAATGAAAAGACTTATATCTAGTGACGGTTCTAGATAAAGTATTTCATTGTGATCCAGTTCAATGCACCCAGTGCACTAGATTCTTTTACTCAAAAACCTTTCGATGATTTTAGACTCATCATAACTCATTTGATCGCACTCAAATGCTAGTAAAAGAATTCAACAACTTTATCAAGATAGAGGTGCCCAACCTTTAACTTAAGTTGTAAACGTTATTCAAGACTAACTAAAGAATTGTGTCTACCTCATACATATCCAGATGTACAAACAATTCTTCATATCTCATAGTCTTTTGACCTTATGATTATTTACCTTGACAATTATAATTATAAATGCTATAAGATTTTGCAGAATCAGAAATCACTTTATTTATATGAAAAGATTGTCAATTACAATATTACACTCTTGCTATTGAGCATAATCCTAACACCCATATCATGCAGGTGTCTCCCTACCTCTTGTACCGGGCCCTTCAACACCCTAGTGAGCCACCTATGTCCCGATCCGCTCGGGTAGAGCCTAGAGGCTTCGTACATTACTGAGGCCTCCTACATTCCTAAGTAAGCCTCTGGAGCAGCAGTACTACTGCTTGATCAGTGGTTCCTCTTTTATTGTATTGGGCCGCTCACAGCGCCCATGGGAGCTACCTAGATCACAGCTGCAAGATTGTCAGTTTCTGATCTTTTATACCAGGCTACTCAGCGCCCCAACGAGCTGCCGAGGTCCAGGTTTATTCGAGTAGAATCTCGAGTCCCATTACGATTTCTGAAGACACATATTTACTCCAAGCAGGCTCATAAGCTGGTTACATCACTTGGGGGCAACAAGCTCACCATTCTCCCTAGTATTCCTATGGGAGTGGCAGTGACCACAACATGGAACGAGTTCTTATAATGATCAGTCCACGATAAAAGCTCCTTTGCAGAACGTCACTCTATTACTTATACCCGGAATGCGGATCACCTTAGAAGGTTTTACTAATAAAGCCTGCGGGGTGAGCATTGACCAGTATCGCCTTGAGTATTATCGCCTTGGTAGTTCTTTTACGATCGCCTTGTTAGTTCTCATTTGATCGCTTTTCGCCTATGATCGAGACCATGATAGCCACATGGCACTCCTGATGCTTTGGCTGGGTACCACCCCCCGCCTAGAAAAACCTGGTGCTAAAGTGGCCTTAGTTGCCTACCAGGACTATCGCTTGAAGACCGGAAATCCTTGCACAGGAATGCTTGATGCCCTGGACCTGATTAATCCATCCAGGAGGATCTCTTCAAGACAGGGAAAAGCCACATGGCATTCCTGTGGCCCTGGCCGGGCACCACCCCCCGCTAGGAAGGATCCGGTACATAAGAGCATAGTTGCCCGACGGATCAAACCTCGGTCGGGCACCACCCCCCACTGAGAAGGGTCTGAGTGTAAGAGCATAGTTGCCATCCTAACCTTGAGACCAGGGACTAGCCGGGGAAGCCCCCTTGTTACCCCTGATGCCTTGGTCAAGCTACCACCCCCAAGAAGGGTCTGAGTGTAAAAGCATAGTTTTCATCCATACCTCAAGACCAGGAAATAGCTAGACAGCCCTCCTGATGTTTTGGTCGGGCTACCACCCCCTAAGAAGGGTCTGAGTGTAAGAGCATAGTTGCCATCCAGACATCGAGACCAGGAAATAGCTAGACAGTCCTCCTGATGCCTTGGTAGGGCTACCACCCCCAAGAAGGGTCTGAGTGTAAGAGCATAGTTGCCATCCAGATCTAGAGACCAGGAAATAGCTAGACAACCCTCTAGATGCCTTGACTGGGTACCACCCCCCGCTAAGGAAGACCTGGTGCTAAAGTGGCTTTAGTTGCCTACCCGGATCTTATTGCCAAAATGTTCACCATATGTTATCCTAGGTACCAAGATTCCTAGAACAGGAATGCGAGGTACCCAGATTCTCCAATATGTTCGCCAGAATACCAGGATTCCAAGAATAGGAATGTAAGGTATCCATTTTTCGCCCAAATGTTCGCCTACGTGTTTTCACCTCAAGACTAGGACAACCAAATGTCCCTCTCGCTGCCTAGGCCGGGCATCACCCCTCGCCTGGAAGGATCTGGATGGCATAGTTTCCTACTAGGATCGTTTTCGCCTATGTACCCAGATTCCTGAAAAATGGAAGGCTAGGTACCTTGATTCGCCATTATTATAGACAAAGTACCAGGATCCCTTTAACAAGAATGCCAGGTACCCAGATTCGCCAAAGCCAAGAGTGCTGAGAGTGTTTTCTCTTTTCAAGTAATAGCTACAAGTAAGAAACGACGAGAAAAATTCTTCAAGCAGTATAAGATCCTGACTCTAACCCGAACTTAATAGCGGTGTTCAAGTCAGGGGGGACTTCTGTTAACAGTCATTTTTGGCAGGGGTCCAAAGAAGAATTTTCCATCCGACAGGTACCTGGTAGGACCTAGATCGGGACTGGTACCTATATACTGGGGATGCTCTACACCATAAATCGGAAAGAAGTCAGTACCACGTCTCACAGTCTACCAGGTACCAAGCAAGGCTATACCACGATACCTCCTACCTGGTTCCTAGGTACCATGATACCTCCTACCTGGTACATAGGTACCGCGACATCTACCATGTACCCAAGTACCGCGATATCAGTCCATGATCTAACCAGAAATGTGTATCCTACCCTCCAAGTAAGAAGAATGGAACCAGGAAGAGGTACCAGCATGCTAGAACAAGCGCCACGCCAGTAAGCACTCCGGTACACCAGCATACCATACCACCGGGATATAGAGTCAGAATTCTCCTTCAAGCAACGTAAAAGAGAAAGTTGACCTCTCTAGTAATTAATGGAGATAATCAACACCATTAATGAGGGAATCAGTCAACTCCATTAATGGCCATTCAAAGCCCCATTAATGGGAAGATCAGTCAACTCTTTAATGGCCATTCACAACGCCATTAATGAGGGAGTCAACCTCATTAATGATGATAATCATACTCCATTAATGAGAAGATATTCAACTCCATCAATGAGAAGATATTTAACTCCATCAATAAGAAGATATGCAACTCCATTAATGAGAAGATATTCAACTTATTTGTTAACAGTGTTTTTTGGCAGGGGTCCAAAGAAGTATTTTCCACCAAGTAACCACCTGGTAGGGACCATTCCCAGCTCCCAGATATCTAGCGGGATCGATACCTCGGCCTTGAAGGAATCAATACATGGTAGGGCCAGAACCTCGACTACCTATCTACCTAGATGAAGCGCCAGAGATACGAACGAAAAAGAGTAGGTATCACACTATGTATCTACTCTAAAGCTGTTACCACGATACCCCGTACTTGGTACCTCGCGGTACATGGTACCTCTCTTATGGCATCCAGGTACCTCGACATTCTTGCTTTCTTGTCATTTGATAGATCATTGCTACACATACAATAAATCTTGGCCACCACCTACGTGGTAGTGGTTTCGAGGGCGTTACTGAGATTTCTCATCCTGAGCAAAATTTCCGTTAACAAAAGCCACCAATAATGAAGAAGAATACGAAGCCCTCCTAGCCGGGATGAAGGCAGCCGTTGAACTGAAGGCCGACTACCTGCAAATCAAGAGTGACTCATTACTTGTAGTCAATCAGGTGTCTGGGTGTACCAGGCAAAAGGAGATAACATGGCCGCCTACCTAAGGCTAGCTCAGTTGCTTAAAAGTAAGTTTAAGGGATTCAAGATCGATCAGGTGCCTCGACACCAAAACCACCGCACAGATGTTCTAGCTAAGATAGCCGCAAATGGAGGCCAAGCCTTACCACAGGGAGTTCCACTCCAAGTGATCTCCCAACCAAGCATAACCGTGAGCAAGGAAATATACTCCCTGGATCGTCAGCCTTGCTGGATGGATCCGATCGTTGCCTACCTCCAAGAGGGTAAACTTCCTAAGGAGCCCGATCAAGCCCGAAGAATTAAAAGGCTCTCTGTCTGATATTGCCTGCTAGACGGGTACCTCTACAGGAGGGGTAGATCCCTCCCCTTTCTTCGGTGTTTACATCTTGATGACGCTAAATGGGCATTAAGAGAGGTTCATTCTAGGGACTGTGGGAACCACATCGATGGAGAAGCTTTAGCATATCAAGTGCTTCATATGGGGTACTACTAGCCGACCGTCCACTAAGACGCAAGAAGCTTTATACGATCTTACGAATCGTGTCAAAGGACTTTGAACTTGAACCACTTGCCACCAGATCGACTGTCATCTCTCAGTTTGCCCTACCCCTTTGCCATGTAGGGGATCGACCTAATATGACCGCTTCCCACCGCTCATGGGCAAGCTAAATATGCTATCGTAGCTATCGATTATTTCATAAGATGGGTCGAGGCCAATATGACTAAGTTCATCAAAACTAACGTGGTCTGTAGATATTCTGGACCCCTCTCATCATTGTAGCAGACCCAGGCAAGCAGTTCGACAACGCCAGATTCAAAGACTTCTGTGAAGGTTTGGGAATCGGCCTCAGGTTCACTTCGGTAGCCCATCCTCGGACCAACGGGCTAGGTGGAATCCACTAACAAGACTATCAAGAGGTTGCCGAAGAAGAAATTGTAGCAGAAGAAAGGCAAATGGGCCGAGGAGCTACCCGAGGTCCTCTAGGCATACCGGATGACAAAGAGGACAGCTACCGGGGAGACACCTTACTCCCTAGCCTTCGGAGTTGAAGTGGTCTTTCCTATTGAGCATAAATTGACCTCATTCAGGGTGTAGCACTTTGAGCCTGAAAGTAACGAGGTCAAACTCCGAGCTAGTTTAGACCTCCTAGAAGAGAAACAAGATCGGGTAGCTGAGAAAGTGGCGATCTACCAGAGCAAGATCGCTAGGTATTTCAATCGAAAGGTCAGAGTCTGGAATTTCAAAGAAGGGAATCTGGTGCTCAGGAAGGTGACCTCGAATACTCAGTAAAGTTCGGATGGAGTCCTAGGCTTCAATTGCGAAGGGCCATACTTGGTAAAGGTAGTTGCTAGCAATGGAGCCTACAAACTCGAAGACATGGATGGACGACCCATCGACCACACCTGGAGCGCAGATCACTTGAGGAAGTTTTACCTCTGAGCAGGGGACTCTTGAGCAGATTACCCCCATTTAGGTTTCAATAAAATCCCTAATAACGATGTACTACATCCTGATCATCAATAAAGTCTGCGTTTTTCTTTATCTCTGATTATGTTCTACATTAATATCCACATATTTGACTGGAAAATTTGACATAATCACCTCAAGACCAGAGATGAACCAGGGAAACCCCCTTGCTACCCCTGATGCCTTGGCCGGGCACCACCCCCCGCCAAGAAGGGTCTAAGCGTAAGAGCATAGTTGCCTAGCAGGATCTCGAGACTAAGGACTAGCCGGGGAAGCCCCCTTAATACCCATGATGCCTTGGTTGGGCTACCACCCCTAAGAAGGGTATGAGTGTAAGAGCATAGCTTGCCGTCCAGATCTCGAGACCAGGAAATAGCTAGACAGCCCTCATGATGCCTTTGTCAGGCTACTACCCCCAAGAAGAGTCTGAGTGTAAGAGCATAGTTGACATCCATATCTCGAGACTAGGAAATAGCTAGACAGCCCTCCTAATGCCTTGGTCGGGGCTACCACCCCCAAGAATGGCCTGAGTATAAGATCATAGTTGCCATCCAGATCTCGAGACCATGAAATAGCCTGAGGATACTTGTGCAATTAATGGGAAGATTTACCCAAACATTCTTGTAATGGTAAAGAAGGAAAAATTCCCCAAATAAAATAAGAAATCTGACTCCAACCCCAAACTCAATCACCGGCGTTCAAGTCAGAGGGGACTTCTGTTAATAGCCAAATTTGGCTAGGGATCAAAAGGAAATTTTCCACCCTCCTAGTCTGACTCCAGGCTTGAGGTTATCCACCTAGGGGACCACTATTCCTGAAGCCGAGCTACGATACCACCCCACAGAAATAAAGGCGAGCTCTAGAAACACCCGGAATAGAGCCCGTCACGATCAGATCGAGCCCGTGTCACCAAAGTAGAAATCGGGAAGCTCCCCGAGGTCAAGACTACCTTGCAACCTCTCCGAAAGCTCGCCAAAACCCCGCTGCCACATAAGAATGTCCGTGGGGGGCCGTATCAAGCTCCAACAGATCAAGGGAGGTCATACCAAACACCTGGCTAGACTAAGCTCTTGAATATCGAAGCCGGGACACTTATCTACCTCACTATACGAGATAATACATACCATATTCAACGACCTCTATGAGGAATCTCGCTGTGAAGATACGAAGATACACTGGATCATATCTGGAAACATTACGTACGTGTAGAGCAAGTAATAGAGTCTAAAGAGGAAACAAACTGATCTCTACCAAGATATTCTTGTTAGGATTATGCTCAATAGCAAGAGTGTAATATTGTAATTGACAATCTTTTCATATTAATAAAGTGTTTTCTGATTCTTACAAATACTTATAGCATTTATTATTATAATTGTCAAGGTAAATAATCATAAGGTCAAAAGACTATGAGAAATGAAGAATTGTTCATACATCCGGAAATGTGTGAGGTAGACACAATTCTTTAGTTAGTCTTAAATAACGTTCACAACTTAAGTTAAAGATTGGGCACCTCTATCTTGATAAAGTTGTAGAATTCTTTTACTAGCATTTGAGTGGGATCAAATGAGTTATGATGAGTCTAAAATCATCGAAAGGTTTTCGAGTAAAATGTAAGTTCCTCGTATTTTGATTGGCTTATTTCGTTGACAAACCACATTGGGGATTATTCTTTGTAAGGGTAATTTAGGCCTCTTGAGTGTGATCAAGCTTCAAGGACATCATCTCTCTCAAAGAGCACTTCAAAGATATCTCACTAGTTTAACTTTCTTTGAAGAGATCTAGTTGCACACACTCACTTGCATGCATTATGTTTCTATCTTCATGTAATTGAATGATGTATTGTATGCCTCTTTTCACACTCCACACTTGCACATTTTGCACATCACTTAGTGTGTTGAGTTTGCCCAGAAAAGAGATTTTCTTCTCTTAGCGTGGCCTAGACCGCTTGGCAAGACTTGCTTGCACCGCGGCATACAGAGCGGTATACCTCAGCAGAGTCATGCTTCATGTACCGCTTCCTGTACACTTGCACGCAAAGCGACCCAAGTCGCGGTGTTGTCCAGTAAGCCTCTGTTGCCCATACCGCTGCCTGTGCACCTGCATGCACAGCGCCCTGCACCGCGTTGTTGTCCAGATGGTGCACTACTGTGTGTACCGCGGTCTGGACACTTGCCTGCGACGCGGTCCATCTAGCGGTATTGACGAGATTTTGTGCCCTAAGTTCAAAACGACGCTGTTTCAACTAGGGCTCCCATATATATGCTCTATCTTCTTCCTTGCTCGTTTTTATGAGTTTAAGAAGCCATTTTTAATAGGCCAAGCTTCCCTTAGAGAGAGAAACTCCCAAGAACTCATCTTTACTCAACCAAACACAAATCCATGTGCATCTAACCTCTTCAAGCATTATCTCATCATGGATTCTTCTTGCTTTCATTGACTAGGTAACTTGAACATGCCCTAAATCTCTTTGTATTTATTTATGTTCTTGTTTGCCTAGGGTTAGCTCTTTTATGTGATTTTATTGCATATATTTATGTTTATTGGCATTTATAACATGATTGAGTTGTTGTGTGTTGGTTGAGAGACTTGTTCATTAATAGCTAGCATTTAGGACGATTTTACCCTTCTAGCTAAATCTTCATGCATTTGCATTTAGATATTGATATCTAGGATTTGCACTTATTGTTATCTTTAAATCCTTAGATAAGCATTTATTGTTGCCTAGCATTAATTGCATGTTTGAATATCTTTTACATATTCACATAGGTTGTTTAACCTCTTCATTGATTGTTAAGCTTTGTGACTAAGTGAGTTAGTGCACAAGCTTGTGGTCAAGAATCACTATTAAAGGCCCGTTGGGTAGAGTGAAAGGGTTAGTGACCAAGTAGGTGTGACTTGAGGTCAACCTAGGTTGTAAACTTTCGTTCAAATAGTGGATTTGAGGACCGTAAGTGGCTAGAAGGATAGCCCGTGAGTTTTGCCCAGTTGGAGGGTTTCTCACGTAAATCAATCCTTGTGTTTTTATTGTTTTCCGCTTATTTATATTGGATTGATTGATTGCTAATATGGAGTAGGATTATTAAAATTGATTAAGTCGGAAAGTTGGTAATAAATCAACTAAAACCTATTCACCCCCCCCCCCTCTAGGTTGTATTAGACACACTTTGTGTATTTTCAATTGGTATCAGAGCGGGTTCCTAGATACACTTAGGTGATCCTTGCTCGTTGTGTGTCTTGCATTTTGTTTGTGTTTGGTGCATCATAAACATTCATCTCATTCATACCCAAACACTATGAGTGGGAACGGAAGTGGTAATGAGGGAGCCTCTAGCACAAGACCCCCTTTGCTCACCGGATTAAACTATGCCTCTTGGAAAGGCAAGATGGAGTCTTACATTTGCCAAATAAATGACCGAGCATGGATGGCAATTGAAGATGGCTACACTCTTCCGGAAAAGACTCTTGAAGACGAAAGTGTAGTTCCCAAGCCAAAGTCGGAATGGTCAACTCAAGAGTTTGAAGCATCCAAGTGGAACAACAAGGCTATGCATGCTATTCTTTGTGCAATGGATGACAATCAGTACAAATTGATCCAAACAACAAGAATTGCAAAAGAGGCATGGGAGATTCTAGAGACGGCCCATGAGGGAACTGAGGTGGTCAAGGACTCTAAGCTTCAAGTCCTCCAAACACAATTCGAGCAAATTAGGATGGAGGAGGATGAGTGCTTCAACGACTTTCAAGTGAAGTTGATGGACATAGTCAATCAAAGCCATCAACTTGGTGATCCCTATTCGGATAGGAGGATCAAGCAAAAAATTATGAGGTCGCTTCCAGCAAGATTTGAGTCAAAAGTGACGGCTCTTGAGGAGAATAATGACTACAGGAATATGAAGCCAAGTGAAGTTATTGGAAGGCTTCTAGCATATGAGTCTAGATGGACTCCCACACCTACACCTCAAAAGAAGAAAAAGAGTATTGCTCTGAAGACTTCTAAGGTTGAGAAGGAGGAAGAAGACTCAGATGAAGAAATGGCCCTCATGGTGAAAAGATTCAAGAAGTTCATCAATTTTGAGAAGAGGGGATTTGGATCCAAAGGAAAAGAAATAAAGAAGAAGACTCCTTTCAAGAAGTTTGAGTCAAGTGAAGACAAGCCCACAAGAAAAGGGATCCAATGCTTTGAATGTGGAGGTTCCGGACACATCTCCATGGATTGTGGAAATTTGAAAAATAAGAAGAAAGGAAAGGCAATGGCCGCCACGTGGAGCGATGGTGATGACTTGGAAGAAGAAGGAGAATCCTCAGATGATGAGGATCATGTGGCAAACTTTATTGCCTTCGCATCTTCTCTCAAGATTAAGGAAGCATTAGATGATGAAGAGGTAGAGAAACAAAGTGAAGATGACTCTAGCTATGGTGACTCTTCATCCCATTCAACAAATATGGATGTAGGAGGAATGGATCTTGAAGGCTTCATTGAGCCTTTTCAAAGCTCAAGATTGAAGATGAAGAAAGAGATTCAAAGGCTAAAAGGAGAGAATCTCAAGCTATCCGCCGAAGCTACCCACTTAAATAAAGAAGTGAAGATAGCCAAAAGGAATGAGGAATTGATGGAAAAGGAGCTTGAAGAAGCTAGAGAGATCATTGCTAAGATGACTTCAAGCACGAATAAACTTGACCACATGTTGGGAGTTGGCAAGAGGCCAAGTGATAAGAAAGGTCTTGGCTATGAAGATGACAAGGAGACCTCATCCTTAAGCAAGATTGTGTTTGTCAAGAGTTTGGATAACAAAGAGCCTCCACCCCCACAATATCCTAGAAAGAAGATCGAACTAGGAGAGTGCTCTAAAGATCCTCAAGTCAAGGTTGCACAAGGGAAACAAGCTCAAGCTCAATCAACAAGGGTGCATCAAGCAAGTTTCCCTCAACCGAAATACCATCAAGCTTGAAAGCAATTCATGCAAGGTCAACCAAGGAAGCAATTCATTCCAACTCAACAACAAAGAAGAAGAGAACCAATCCAACACCAAAGACAAGCTCAAATGCGTGGGAAAGCCCTTTTGTACTCACAAGGGCATGGTATGTCTTCTTATTTTATTCCCACTTGTCACTTTTGTGGTGTTGATGGTCACATTAGACCAAATTGCTTCAAATACATTGAAATGTGTAGAATCAAGAGCATGATTGAAAGAAATAGAGCTAGAGCTAAAATGCATGTTCCTAGGAAATTTAGAGCAAATTTGCATGATCCTAGGAAATCTAGAGCCAATGTGACTAATACCACTAGGAATGAGAACATTACACCTAGGTGGATTAGAAGGGATAACTATTCTTGCTATGTGGCTCAAATTGCCTTGAAGGCAAATGCCTCTAACACTTGGTATTTGGATAGTAGGTGTTCTAGGCATATGACGGGGAACAAGAGCTTCTTTAAATCCCTTGTCTTGGAGGATGGAGGATTTGTCACCTTTGGTGATGGATCTAGAAAGAAAGTCATAGGGAAAGGAACCATTTCCATTCCCGAGTTACCCTCCTTGTCCAATGCTTTACTTGTTGATGGCTTGCAAGCCAATCTTATAAGCATTTCTCATCTTAATGATGATGGACTCTCTGTATTGTTTAACAAAAATGATTGCTCTATTTCAATGCCAAATGGACAAACCTTGCTAAAAGGAAAGAGATCTAGTGACAACTGCTATTGTCTTGAAGCTAGTGCTATCTCTTGCAATATGTCCAAATGTGAGGAAATTGAGTTATGGCATCAAAGACTTGGCCACATGAACTTTCGAGATTTGAGGATCTTAGATAAGTTCAAGGTTGTGCGTGGCCTCCCTAAGCTTGGGAAGAAAGTCGATGGCGTTTGTGGACCTTGTCAACAAGGGAAACAAACCAAAAGTATGCACAAGAAAGGCAAGTATCTCGCCACCAAAGAGCCATTAGAGCTTCTACATATGGACCTTATAGGTCCCATGCAAACCGAGAGTCTCGGTGGCAAGAGATACATTTTTGTTTGTGTTGATGATTTCTCTAGATTCACATGGACATATTTTCTTAGAGAAAAATCTGAAACTTTTGAAAAATTTAAAATGCTTTGCACTAAAATTCAAAATGAAAAGAACTCACACATTAAAAGCATTAAAAGAATTAGGAGTGACCATGGGAGGGAATTTGAAAATGCTTGTTTTGAAAGCTATTGCAATAGCTTAGGCATTTCCCATGAGTTTTCGGCTCCTAGAACTCCTCAACAAAATGGGGTTGTTGAAAGGAAGAATAGGGTCCTTCAAGAGATGGGTCGTGTGATGTTGCTTAGCAACAATGTCCCTAGGAACCTTTGGGCCGAGGCCGTCAATACGGCTTGCTACATAGGAAATAGAGTCTTCCTAAGGCCCGGTACTAGGCAAACCTCCTATGAATTATGGAAGGGTAGAAAGCCAAATATTAGCTACTTCCACTCATTTGGGAGCAAATGCTACATTCTAAATGACCGAGATCAACTTGGCAAGTTTGATGCCAAGAGTGATGAGGGGATTTTTATTGGCTATGCCCTTAATAGTAAGGCCTACAGAGTTTTCAATTTAAAAACTCGGAGTGTCATGGAATCATCTAATGTCGTCATAGATGATTGTAGGCCTAAGACTAGAGACCATGATGAGGAGGTCAGTGTGCTTGATGATCCTTTCTTGGAGAAGAATGGTGAGACTTCAATTGATGTGAAGTCAAGCCTTGATGAAGAGGTCATCCAACCTCTTGATAAAGATCCATCTTTGGACTCTAGAGAACCCGCTCCATGGGTTAGACATCTCCACAATAAGAATGACATTCTTGGAGATGTGAATGAGGGTGTTAGGAATAGGCGTCAAATAGCTAATCAAATTAGCTATACTTGTTACACCTCTCAAATTGAACCCAAAAAGGTTGATGAAGCCTTGAATGATGAGTTTTGGGTTCTTGCCATGCAAGAAGAGCTAAACCAATTTGAAAGAAATGAGGTTTGGACTCTTGTTCCTAGACCCAAGGATACTAATGTCATAGGAACCAAATGGGTATATAGGAATAAGTCGGATGAGAATGGCAACATCATGCGCAATAAGGCTAGACTTGTAGCACAAGGATACTCTCAAATTGAGGGTATTGACTTTGAGGAGACTTTTGCTCCGGTTGCCCGTCTTGAGTCCATAAGGCTTCTTTTGTCCATATCATGTGTGCACAAGTTCAAATTGCATCAAATGGATGTTAAGAGTGCCTTCCTAAATGGTTTCTTGCATGAGGAAGTGTTGGTCGAGCAACCCAAGGGGTTTGTGGATCCACACCACCCCAATCATGTCTATAGCCTCAAGAAGGCTTTATATGGGTTGAAACAAGCACCTAGGGCTTGGTATGAGCGCCTCACTCAATTTCTTGTTGAAAATGACTACACTAGGGGTAGTGTTGACAAAACTTTATTCATTAAGAGGAACAAGGATGAGCTTTTCATAGCTCAAATTTATGTTGATGATATTGTTTTTGGCTCCACCAACAAATCCACAGTCCAAAAATTTGTTGATGTCATGTCTCATGAGTTTGAGATGAGTCTTGTTGGGGAGCTCAATTACTTCCTAGGTTTGCAAATCAAGCAATTACATGATGGGATTTTCATATCCCAAGCTAAGTATGCTAAGAGCCTAGTGAAGAAGTTTGGCCTTGAGAATGCCAAACATTGTGACACACCCATGAGTACCACCTTGAAACTAAGTAAGGCTGCTAGTGGCAAGAGTGTGGAACAAAGTCTTTATCGTGGTATGATTGGTAGCTTGCTTTACTTGACCGCAAGTAGACCCGATATAGCCTTTAGTGTGGGTGTGTGTGCTAGGTACCAAGCGGATCCCAAGGAATCCCATATCTCCTCCGTGAAGAGAATCATTCGGTATGTGAATGGGACATCCAACTATGGGATATGGTACTCTTTTGACACTAATGCTAGCTTAGTTGGCTTTAGTGATGCAGATTGGGCAGGAAATTGTGATGATAGGAAGAGTACATCGGGCGGTTGCTTCTTCCTAGGCAACAACTTGGTCTCATGGTTTTGCAAGAAGCAAAATTCCATCTTTCTATCCACAGCTGAAGCGGAATACATAGCCGCCGGGAGTGCTTGCACACAACTCCTTTGGATGAAACAAATGCTTGTGGATTACGGCTTTGATCAAAGTATTCTTACCCTTTATTGTGATAACATGAGTGCAATTAACATTTCAAAGAATCCAGTTCAGCACTCTAGGACAAAGCATATAGACATTAGGCATCATTTCATTAGGGAACTAGTTGAAAACAAATGCATTGCTCTTGAGCATGTGGGCACTAATGATCAACTAGCGGATTTATTTACAAAGCCCTTAGACTCAACTAGGTTCAAGTCACTTAGTAGGTCTATTGGGATTTGTCATATGCCTTGATGTGTTTTGGTGTTTGACCCCTTCTGGGGAACTCAAGCAAAGAGAGCAACCTTGCATGTTGGAATAAGCAAAAAACTTGATCAACTTTATGTTTCTTTATTAATTGCTTGAGTATTCTTGGTTGTGCTTATATATATTCTTATATGGTTTTTTTTACTTAATAAGTGCGCCTTGCTTGATTTGTAATCCATGTCACCTCTATGTTCAAAAAATGCATTTTTGGACTAGGAGATTTTGATTGGGAAAGTACACTTGAATGACCCATAATTTAACTCCATGTCATGAGAACCTTTAATGACATGCTTAAAATAATATGCATGATATGCTTTTGATTGCTCTAGTGCAAAATCTGTGTGAAAGCAAATGAGAAGACTAAACCCAATAAGGATCTAGTATCCTTGCAATAAATACGGATGTCTCATCCAAATTTAGTCTTCTCTCTCTCTTTATTAGTTGAACAAGACTACTATCATACGGGTATCCCACCCGGAAAAATCAAAAAGGGTGCAAAAGTCACTCATGTCTTGTTTTGCTCATAAAGTTTGATATAGTTGCTCTTTAAATTGAAATTCATTTTGATAAACTATATCTTGTTTGCTAATAACAAAAGGGTATAAATTGGTTTGAATTCTTTTGGAAACCCTTTTGATGTTTGCTTTGCCAAATACCTTTTGCTTGAACCATGATGTTACATGTCTTACATCCAAAGCAACTAAGTCACACATTTTCTTCTAAACAATAAAACCCTCAATGATTCTCTCTCAATTAATTGGGTTGCATAAAGTTGTTGTATATGATTATGCACTTATCCTGCAAATAGCTCTCTTTGCTAAAGTGACCCGGTTGGGGAATACTCCTTTGCCTATCTCATGACAAAAAGGGGGAGTAATGTGGTTTTATTTAAGGGGATTGCATATTTGGAGAGATTGTCCCGTTGAGGGGGAGTAACCTATATAGGGGGAGCATTTGCATGTTGCATGTTGAAGTTTTCTTTTATTATGCAAATTGCTCTTATTTACCTATCTCTCTTGATCACCTCACATACTCTTGTCTTGGAAAGTGTAGTCTCTGTGTTTTGTAGGGATGGCTATTCTACAAGAGCTTGAGGTTTTGAAGACCTAGTATCTAGGTATCTTTTTGTAATGTAGAATATCTATTTGTTGACCTTTAGTTTTTATTTTTTTGTGAGGATGATTTGTGAGTGGTGGTTTTGTCACGAAATAGCCAAAGGGGGAGATTGTAAGTTCCTCATATTTTGATTGGCTTATTTCGTTGACAAACCACATTGGGGATTATTCTTTGTAAGGGTAATTTAGGCCTCTTGAGTGTGATCAAGCTTCAAGGACATCATCTCTCTCAAAGAGCACTTCAAAGGTATCTCACTAGTTTAACTTTCTTTGAAGAGATCTAGTTGCACACACTCACTTGCATGCATTATGTTTCTATCTTCATGTAATTGAATGATGTATTGTATGCCTCTTTTCACACTCTACACTTGCACATTTTGCACATCACTTAGTGTGTTGAGTTTGCCCAGAAAAGAGATTTTCTTCTCTTAGCGCGGCCTAGACCGCTTGGCAAGACTTGCTTGCACCGCGGCATACAGAGCGGTATACCTCAGCAGAGTCATGCTTCATGTACCGCTTCCTGTACACTTGCACGCAAAGCGACCCAAGTCGCGGTGTTGTCCAGTAAGCCTCTGTTGCCCATACCGCTGCCTGTGCACCTGCATGCACAGCGCCCTGCACCGCGTTGTTGTCCAGATGGTGCACTGCTGTGTGTACCGCGGTCTGGACACTTGCTTGCGATGCGGTCCATCTAGCGGTATTGACGAGATTTTGTGCCCTAAGTTCAAAACGACGCTGTTTCAACTAGGGCTCCCATATATATGCTCTATCTTCTTCCTTGCTCGTTTTTATGAGTTTAAGAAGCCATTTTTAATAGGCCAAGCTTCCCTTAGAGAGAGAAACTCCCAAGAACTCATCTTTACTCAACCAAACACAAATCCATGTGCATCTAACCTCTTCAAGCATTATCTCATCATGGATTCTTCTTGCTTTCATTGACTAGGTAACTTGAACATGCCCCAAATCTTTTTGTATTTATTTATGTTCTTGTTTGCCTAGGGTTAGCTCTTTTATGTGATTTTATTGCATATATTTATGTTTATTGGCATTTATAACATGATTGAGTTGTTGTGTGTTGGTTGAGAGACTTGTTCATTAATAGCTAGCATTTAGGACGATTTTACCCTTCTAGCTAAATCTTCATGCATTTGCATTTAGATATTGATATCTAGGATTTGCACTTATTGTTATCTTTAAATCCTTAGATAAGCATTTATTGTTGCCTAGCATTAATTGCATGTTTGAATATCTTTTACATATTCACATAGGTTGTTTAACCTCTTCATTGATTGTTAAGCTTTGTGACTAAGTAAGTTAGTGCACAAGCTTGTGGTCAAGAATCACTATTAAAGGCCCGTTGGGTAGAGTGAAAGGGTTAGTGACCAAGTAGGTGTGACTTGAGGTCAACCTAGGTTGTAAACTTTCGTTCAAATAGTGGATTTGAGGACCGTAAGTGGCTAGAAGGATAGCCCGTGAGTTTTGCCCAGTTGGAGGGTTTCTCACGTAAATCAATCCTTGTGTTTTAATTGTTTTCCGCTTATTTATATTGGATTGATTGATTGCTAATATGGAGTAGGATTATTAAAATTGATTAAGTCGAAAAGTTGGTAATAAATCAACTAAAACCTATTCACCCCCCCTCTAGGTTGTATTAGACACACTTTGTGTATTTTCATAAAAGAATCTAGTGCATTGAACAGGATCACAATGAAATACTTTATCTAGAACCGTCACTAGATATAAGTCTTTTCATTATCAAGACAATCGGAGAGTCGATCTTAATCCTGAGATAGAGGACTTCATTTATAGATATGGACATCGTGGCTCCATTTATTAAATGAGAGTATAGTATCATCATATGGATGTTTTGAGGTATTGGATATTAAATCTCAACGTTGAGTTTTCAATAATGATTATTGAAGACATGGCTTCTGGACAATTCAAAATATCCAAGTTCAAAATGTGGTCATATGAGGAAATATGGTAACTTGGAGAGCTATAGGCGGTCTATGAGCTCTTGGCGATTACTGATATTATTCATGAGGATACACCATCTCCTATAAGATTGTCTAGGGTATGAATGAGAAACATCTCCTTATTCTATCTTTATTTAAGAGTTCAATTTTAGCTCTTTAGTGGAATGAGTTAAAATTAATAGATCGGACCTAAGTGAATAATTTGTTGATTGTGATTAGGTTATGTCTATTGAAGCTTAAATTTAGACAGCCCGCCAAGATCCACAATCCACACGTACTTGCATGGATCACTTGATATATTCTACCGGACCAATTTATGGGTCCATCTAGAATTGCATTTAATATATTAAGAATATAATATGTCTATTATTTATTTAATGGGCTGCTCTATTATATTAATATATTAAAAGGAGACATGTGAGCTTGTTTCTTTTAGTAAGAATAAGTCTGGTTCACATGTAGACTTTTATTTAAAGTCTAATGGATTAAATAAAATAAGAAAACTAATATTAGGACCATGTATATATGGTGTGGGCGGCAAGGCTAATAAAATAGCCCAAGATATTATTTTATTTTATTGTTTTGATTAAATGGAAATTAATTAATTATTTAATTAATTAATAGTTTAAATCAAAATATTTTCCTGATCAGTAAATAAAATACTATGTGTTGGATTAGAGTTAGAATTCTTTTAAGTGATATGAGTCCTAATGTGGTAAGGATTAAGTCCACATACACTCCATACCACACAAAGAATTCGGCCACCCTAGTCCTATAAGGGTTAGGATTCTTAAATTGATAGGAATTAGGGAAAAGCACAATTCCTTTTCAAGTAAGGAAATTGGCTAACCCTAGATTTTCTACACAAAGAATTCGGCCAACCCTATTTTGAGAAGGAGAAATTTCGGTCACCTTATAAATATAAGGTGATAAATTTCGGCCACCTAGAAGCTTGAGTGAGAGAGATTTTTGTTTGCTTTGAAAAATAAAAATCTTACTCAATACACATAGAATTTCGGCCAAGAGAGAAAAAGAAAAATAAGTTTTCATTCGATAGTGCACTTGCAAGCCTTTAACATCAAAAGGTTTTGTGCACACTTTCGATTTAGGGTTACGCGAGTTCCAATCATATCGATTGTGAATTCAAAAGTGAGCGGAACTATTTTTCTAGGCTCTTGGTGTTTTGGGATTGAAGATCAGGATCAGAAGTTCCATACATCCATTCTCAGGTAAGCAATTCAAAGAAAAAAGGGAGACCACGCTCCTAGGTGATTCACGTACGTGCTAGGATTGACGATCTTGCAGATTACCATTGACGTAAGTCAATCGGATCACGCGACAAGAGGTATTTAACTCTAACCGTATATTTGTATTTAATTAATTAAAGGGTTAAGGTTCAAATCTTTAGAAAAATTTTAAACTATACGAAAATCTACTTTTCGCCTTCCACTACGGTTTTAGTTAATTTTTCCTTACAATTGGTATCATAGCCCTGGTTGTACCCTTTAATTAATTAACATATATATACGTGAATCTATTTCTTTTTATTGTGATTATGCATGTTTTAGAAAGAGATGGCACTCTAGGTATTCGCATATATAATTACATGTCGAATGTATGGATTTATATATGTTGTTATAAAGAGAATTGTTATTGCCCAATTTTGGTCCTAGATTTTCCATGTAATTTTTGTTTCGGAATTGTAACAAGAAGGGTGACCTATTATCGTCACAAGTTCCTTCTTAATAGTTGCTTAATTTTTTTTTGTTATATAAAATACTGCAGTTTTTTTTAATGTATTAAAAATACTGCAGTTTTTTTAGTGCAGTTTTTTATTTGTAAAAAAAAAATACTGCAATGATTAATAATAAAAAAAAAATTACTGCAGTATTTTATTGTATAAAATAAGCTGTAATATATTCAAGATTCGAAGATTTGAAGAAATTGGAGCATCCAGAACCCGTCTTGGCACCCGCGCGCACCGAGACAACAAGCGCGCACGCAACCAAGCGTGCAGCTGCGCTTGTTGCGGTGCAGCAGCGCGCGACCCATGCATAGGCTGGCCGTGCGGCAGCTCATGCCCATGCATGGGCTGCTATGGTGATCTTTGGGCACGCGAGTTTCGTTCGCGAGATGGTCGCTTGAATTCTTGTCCGCCAAGAAAGGAGTTTTTGTATTCCGTACAATTGTAATTTACATGCTTTTCTAGGATGGACCAAAATTGTGGCTATTTATTTTGTATGATAACATGTCATATAGAATAGGAGTGCCACTCATATATCTCTTTTGGTATGAACATGCATTGAATGATTTAGGTATCTAATTGGCATCTAGATAATTTGGTAAAATCATTCTTTGGAATTTAATCACACGCCTTAAATAATTGAGTGGGAGAAGGTGTGTTAGAACGCCTATGGCCTCCAAGGTTAGTTGAGTTTTATTATTTTTGGTAATCCCCCCAAGGGGCATCCATAAATGGAATTTAACAAAATACTTCCTTACAAGGATAGACTAGACAATTGACTTAAACGAAATCTACTCCCCAAGGAGGGATTCTCGTGAGAGAAAATTGAGGGTCGATATCTTGGTAACACACTCAATGTAATTTTATTAATATCCTCCCAAGAGTTCTTGTTAATAAAATTGTAAGGTTAAAATTGAAAACGCTGGTTGTTATTTTAACAATTAGGTAGGACCTAGTCCAACTAGTAAATAGTACGAACTCCCAAAGGAGGCGTAAGATTTATAGGTGTTGGATCACCGTTGAATTTTTACGATTGAATTATTTATTTAATTCAAGATAAATATTTTAAAGTGCTTTATCATGATTATTTACTTATATATGTTTTTGTTTTAATCAGAAATCATGACCCCATCACTTATGAACATCCTGAAAGATAACACCTTAACTGGAGATAATTATGTCACATGGAAAAGAAAAATTGGGTTGTTGCTGCAAAGTGAAAAACATAAATTTGTTCTGACTACTCCTAAACCACCCCTTCCTAATAATGAATCTAGTGTGATGCAAAGAGATGAGTATGAGCAGTGGAAGACTTCTGATGATATGGCAAAATGTTATATTATGGCCACTATCTCCGTCGTGTTGCAACAGCAACATGAAGGAATGGAGTCCGCTGCTGATATAATGATGTCTCTAGAGGAAATGTTTGCTATGAGGTCTAGGACGACTAAGAGAGAGGCAGTGACTGCTTTTATGAATCTTAGGATGAAACCTGGACAATCTGTGAAAGATCACATGATGAAAGTCATAGCACATCTCAATATTGCTGAACTAAATGGTGCTGAGATTGATAGTGAGACCAAAATTGATATGGTAGTTAACTCACTGTCAGATTCCTTTGATCAGTTCAATTGGACTACACCTTGAACAAAAAGGAATACCCCTTACAGGGCTTGATGCAAGATGTTCAAAGTGTTGAAAAGATCCTTGTGAAAAACAAAGGTCAAGAGATTCATTTGGTTGGTAAAGTTGCTACTGTTAAGACCCGTACGAAGATCAAGAAACAACAGAAGAAAAAGCAACTTGGGCCTACCAAGAAGGAAACCAAGAAAGTAACCAAGATCAAAGGGAAATGCTTCCTTTGTGGTGAAAAGAGACATTGGAAAAAAGATTGCCCAATGTCCCAGAATAAGAAGGAAGAAGGTAATATTAATTATCTTGAAACATGTTTTCTGGCAGATTCTACTAATTCTTGGATCATAGACTCTGGAGCCACTAATCATGTTTGTTATTCCTTGCAGGGGTTCCAAGAAAGGAGAAGGTTGAATGAAGATGAAGTCAATTTGCGCTTGGGCAACGGAACGTTAGTGTCTGCAAGTGCAGTGGGAGATATTAGAGTTATTTTAGATTCTAGTAGGCATTTAGATTTAATAGACGTTTATTATGTACCTCAATTCAAGAGGAATTTAATTTCAGTTTCTTGTTTAAACAAATTTGGATATTCGGTTACTTTTAATAAAGCTTTTATTATTAGTAATGTTAATAGCCAAAATTGGCTAAGGACCAAAGGAAAATTTTCCACCTCTCAGACCTGGTTCCATACCTGAGAGTTTCCACCAGGAGACCTCTCTATCCAGAGCCGAACTACGATACCACCCCAGGAACAAGGACGGGCTCCAGAAACATTCGGGATAGAGCCCGGAATGATCAGATCTAGCCCGCATCACCAAAGATAGAAGCTCCCCGAAGTCGAGGTCACCTCGCAAACGCTCCAGAGACTCGCATGTACCTCGATTAACACAGAAGAATGTCCCTAGAAGGCCGCACCTAGCTTCGAAAGGTCAGGGGAAGCCACACCTAGCTTCGAAAGGGTTAAGGGAAGCCAGACCTGGCTCCAAGCTGGATGAAGGAAGGCCACACCTAGCTTCGAAAGGTCAGGGAAAGCCACACCTAGCTTCGAAAGGGTCAAGGGAAGCCAGATCTGGCTCCAAGCTGGCTGAAACTTCTTAGATATCAAGGTTAGAACACTAATCAACCTCACTGGTTAGTGCACCACACCATGCCATATTCAACGACCTCTATAAAGGATCATGCTGAAAGGATACGAGGGATACACTGAATCATATCTGGAAACGTTACCTATATAAAGAACAAGTAATAGAATCCAAAAAGGAAATAAGCTGATCTCCACCACGATACTCTCAATTCGGCAAAGTCAATGACATTAAAACGAGAAATCCCACCCGATAAGGAGGGGAGAGACTGAGAAAATCAAGGGGAGAATCAGTCTGTTTGACCTACAAACTATGTATAAATAGAAAAGAAAGAAAATGAAAAAGAGGAGACTACTATTCGACAGGCATACGACAAACATTCAACTATACCCTAGAGAGACATTTGTATATCATACACGTTCAATAAAGAAAATATTATTATTCTCTTTTGGATGTTAAACTGTATCATTGTTCTTTCATTGTTCTTGATCATTTCGAAACACATTGTTGACATATACGATCAATCTTGGCCACCACCTACGTGGTAGTGGTCTTGAGGGTGTTAACTGAGATTTCGCACCTTGAGCAAAATTTCCGTTAACACTTTCTGGCGCCGTCTGTGGGAAATTACCCTACACCCAATTAACCAATTATTTGCATTTACATTTCAGTCATTTTATAGGAACTATGAGGCTCCGCTCCTCCCAAGGCCAACATAGAGTCCCGGAGTAACCTCCGGCGAGGCTAACACGAAAAGCCCTAAGAAAGGGGAGAAAGTTTGGATATAGTAGTCAAGCTCCGATCCAGACAACCAATACGTGGGCTACTGGCCACCCTATAGTAAGCCAGGCAGCGCTCGACCAACAAGCGGCGGCCTTCGTAGAATCCATCCGCGTCTGCCTTCTCGCTGAAGGCATCACGATCCAGCCAACCAACCTTAATGATCAGGGAGAGCCGAACAGGCTCGGAGCTAGGCCACCTGCTTTCGATCCTCTAGGACCTCCTCTTCCAGAGCCGGCTCGAGATAGATCAGGGCCCCAACGTTAGATCCGGGATAGGCTAGGGACCCATGCCCCCAGTTCCGAAAAGACTTTCACAATATCAACCCAGGCTAGTTAAGTCTGCCGCGGATGCTTTTACCCGGAAGCCACGAGGGCTATCTCATCTTACTACATCCAGGAGAACTGCCCGGGCCCTAGAGGAGGAAAATAGACAAACTCCCCTAGTGGATCATGTCCAGGAGGAGGACCGGATAGAAATTGCCAGTTCATCAGAAAGATTCGACAGTGAGGAATCTGAGGTTAACTCGAAGAGACCTGGGAACAAGCGACTGAGGGATCAGCTGACAAAGCTACAAAAAGAGGTCCAGCAGATAAGGAAGGGAAAGAATAAGGAGGATAAAAAGGATCCCCTAAGCCAGATGAACGCTCCCTTCACTAGGAGGATCCGGGAAGCAGAGCTCCCCCCAAAATTCAAAATGCCAGCAGATAAGTTCTCTGGAACAGAAGATCCTCTAAGCCACCTAGAGAGCTTCGTTCAACACATGGAGGTCCAGAACACTACCAGAGCGGCTATGTGCAAAATATTTCCAACGACCTTGACCGACTATGGGAAAACCTGGTTCGGGAAACTGCCCGTTGGTAGCGTGGATTCTTTCACGAAATTATCAACAGATTTTTGCTCACAATTCGAAGGAGTCAAACCTCTCCCGAAAGATCCCATACACCTCCAATATGTGATCCAGGAACGGAGTGAAACTCTTCAATCGTACGTGGAGCGATTTCACAAGGAGGTCATACAAATGGGAGTCTTCACTGAAAAAGAAACCCTCGCCAACTTCAGGCGAAATCTATAGGCAGGAAAGCTTTTCCGTTCCTTCACCAAGAGACCTCCCGAGACTTACCAGGAGGCCTACGACCGGGCTCTTGAGCAGGTCGAGATCGATGAACAACTCAAGGTCAAGATGGAACACGACGACATGAGAACGGTGAAGCGTCTGAAGAAAGAAGCCCCTAAATTTGAGCCAGTACAGAAAATTCAGAATAAACCTCCCAACAGGTCAACCTATCGCCTCCCTGCTCCTCTGTATAGGCCAGAAAGATATCCAGCAAAACGAACCCCTCCCCGGGCTTCGCCGCCTCCCAGGACCGTGGCTCCAGTAATGCAAGGGGAAAAAGGGTATGACTACTACACCCCTTTGAATGCTTCCAGGGAAACAGTCTACCTTGCCATACGAGATAAAAGGTTGCTCCAAAAGCCCGTTCCCATGAAGGCCATAGCTGACAGGAGAATCCGGTACAAGTACTGCGACTTCCACGAAGATGTGGGCCACAACACCTCAGAGTGCTATAATTTGCGCAACCAGATTGAAGCCCTTATAAGGGGAGGATGCTTGATTGAGTTCTTACAACAGGTCAGAGATAATATCAGGACTGGAAGGGAGGTACAAGCTGAAATCCGTGAGGACGCAGAAAAGATGAAAGGGGAGCAGGCTGACTTAATGCAACAGATCCAGGTGATACACACTATCAGCGGAGGTCCTACACTGGCTGGCATTTCCAATAACTCCCAGAAAAACCACGCAAGAAAGGTTCCCCGCATCGGAAAAAGCCGAGGGATCTTTGAAGTCAGCCAGAGCCCGACAGAGCCCTCCCAATCAGCACATATCGTATTCACTGAAGCACATGTCTTCAACACTGTGCAACCTCATGATGATCCTATGGTAATCACTGATATAGATCGCCAACTGTCTGGTCCATCGCGTGCTCGTGGATACAGGTAGCAGTGTAGATATCCTCTTCAAGGATACCCTGGAAAAATTGAACCTGAAGCAACGTTGTTACAACAGCTGTACCACTCCGCTTTACGGTTTCACTGGACACTCGATCATACCAGTGGGGTCAATGATCCTCCCAGTAATCATCGGGATCACCCCGCTCCAACAGAATGTTATGACCGACTTTATTGTGGTGGACACCTCATCGGCCTACAACGCCATCCTAGGGAGACCTTTCCTGTCCTCCTTGAAAGGAGTCTTGTCCATATACCACAACATCTTGAAATTCCCGGTTGGAACCAAAGTAGGAGAGGTACACGGAGACCAGCAGGCAGCCAGGAAATGCTACGCAGTATCTGCCAATCCCACAGCCTTAGCGAAACAGTGTGTACAGGTGACATTAGTCCAGGAAGACAGGGATACGTCTCGGATAATCCAGAAGGAGAAGGAGCCCGCGGAACATCCTGGGCATCCGGAGAGCAAACCTATTATGCCCTACAAGGAAGAACGGAGTAAGGAATGGGCCAACGGGCAGCCCGTAGATAAACTAGAAGAGATAACTATCAGGAATGACGATCCCTCCAAGGTCGTCAAGGTCGGAGCCACTCTTGATCTAGAAGTAAAAAGATGACTGATTGACCTTCTTAGGAAATTCAGCGACATCTTCGCCTGGAACCATGATGAAATGCCTGGAATCCCTGGCATCATTGGCCACCCATCGACTAGCAGTAGATCCAACAGTCAAGCCCGTCAAGCAAAAGATGTGTCACTTCAATGCTGATAGGAACGCGGCGGTGCAGTAAGAGGTTGATAAATTGATCAAAGCAGGAATAGTCAAAGAGGTGCATTACCCCGAATGGATCGCCAACGTTGTCATGGTCACGAAGGCGAATGGGAAATGGCGTATGTGTGTCGATTACACCGACCTCAACTGGGCTTGTCCGAAAGACAGTTTTCCTTTACCAAAGATCGACCAGCTAGTTGACTCTACATCCGGAAATAAACTTTTGAGTTTTATGGACGCATTCTCAGGATACAACCAAATTAAAATGCACTCGGCTGACCAAGATAAGACCAGTTTCATTACTGGGCAGGGCTTATACTGCTACAAGGTGATGCCGTTTGGTTTGAAGAATGCGGGGGCCACATACTAGACGCTGGTTAACAAGCTGTTCAAGCCCGAGATAGGAAGGACGATGGAAATGTACATCGGCGACATGATCACGAAATCCCCAACCACAAAGGGACATCAGGAAGACCTTCGCAAAACCTTTCTCATACTGAGGGAAAACCAGATGCGTTTTAACCCCTCCAAATGTGCCTTTGGGGTAATGGCAGGGAAGTTTCAGGGCTTCATGGTTCATGAGAGAGGTATAGAAGCCAACCCAGAAAAAATCAAAGCTATCTTGGACCTAGAATCCCCGACCTCGCTCAAGCAAGTACAGATTTTGACTGGACGGGTGGCGGCACTCAACAGGTTTATCTCTCGGTCCACCGATAAATGTCTCCCCTTCTTCAAGGCCATCAAACAAGGGAAGAACATGAAATGGAGCCAGGAGAGCAAACAGGCGTTTCAAGCTTTGAAAGAGTACCTAACAAGCCCCCCATTGTTAGTCAAGCCAGTTCTCGGAGATGAGTTGCAGATCTACCTAGCCGTATAAGGAACTGCAGTAAGCAGGGCTTTGGCCAAGGATTGTAGCGACGGTTTTCAAAGACCCATATACTATGTGAGTCATGCTTTGACAAAATCAGAAAGGAATTACATTCTCCTGGAAAAGCTCGCTTATGCTCTGGTGATCTCAGCGAGGAAACTCCGTCCCTATTTTTAAGCTCACACAATAGCAGTGGTGACAGACCAACCCCTCTGCCAATTCTTGCAAAGACCAGACGTGTCAGGAAGGCTAGTGTTATGGGCACTAGAGCTCACTCAGTTCGACCTAAAGTATAAACCCCGGACTACGATTAAGGCACAGGCTTTGGCCGACTTCGTGGCAGAATTCTCAACGATCCCAGATCCAGATGATCCCCAAGTATCAAATGAGGTCCCTGAGAAGATATCCGAGGTTGACAATTGGCCGGAGGGCTGCAAGCCATGGATCCTCTTTTCAGATGGAGCATCCGGGTGAGCCGGGGGAGGAGCTTGTATAGTTTTAATTGATCCGGAGGGGACCGAATTCTGTCATTGTTTCAGATTCGAATTTAAAGCTACCAACAACGAAGCAGAATATGAAGCCCTCCTAGCCGGGATGAAGGTAGCCATTGAACTAAAGGCCGACTACCTGCAGATCAATAGTGATTCATTGCTTGTTGTAAACCAGGTAACTGGGGTCTACCAGGAAAAAGAAGATAATATGGATGCCTACCTAAATCTAGCTCGGCTACTAAAAAGCAAATTTAAGGGACTCAAGATCGATCAGGTGCCTCGACACCAAAACCATCGCGCGGATGTTCTGGCTAAAATAGCGGCGAACGGAGGCCAGTCCCTACCAAGGGGAATTCCCCTCCAAGTAATCACCCAGCCAAGAATAGCAACAAATGGAGAAATTTGTTCCCTGGATCGCCTGCCTTGCTAAATGGACCCAATTGTCGCCTACCTCCATGAAGGAGAGCTTCCCGAAGGGCCCGACCAAGTCTGAAGAATTAAGAGACTCTCAGTTCAATACTGTATGATGGACAGATACCTCTACAGGAGGGGCAGATCCCTCCCCTTACTTAGGTGCTTGCATCCCGATGATGCTAAGTGAGCATTGAGAGAGGTCCACTCTGGGGATTGTGGGAACCACATAGGTGGGGAAGCTCTAGCCTATCAGGTGCTTCGTATGGGGTACTATTGGCCGACCATCCATCAAGATGCAAAGAGTTTTGTGCAATCTTGCGAACCTTGTCAAAGAACTTCAAACTTCAACCACCAGCCACCCGAGCGACTGTCGTCCCTCAGTTCACCTTACCCCTTTGCCATGTGGGGAATCGACCTAATTGGGCCACTTCCTACCGTTCCAGGACAGATGAAACATGCTATCATGGCTATCGACTACTTCACAAGATGGGTCGAGGCAGGACCTCTTTCTCGAATATCAGAAAAGAACACAACCAGTTCATCAAGACTAACGTGGTATGCAGATTCGGGACCCCGCTCATCATTATAGCCGACCTAGGAAAGCAATTCGACAACGCCCGGTTCAAAGACTTCTGCAAGGGATTGGGGATCGACCTGAGACTCGCTTCCGTTGCTCATCCCCAGACTAACGGGCTGGTAGAATCCACCAACAAGACTATTAAGAAACTTCTGAAGAAGAAGCTACAACAGAAGAAAGGCAAGTGGGCCAAAGAGCTACCAGAGGTCCTCTGGGCATACCAGACTACAAAAAGAACAGCTACCGGGGAGACACCTTATTCCCTGGCTTTCGAAGTTGAAGCAGTCCTTCCTATCGAGCATAAGTTGACCTCGTTCAGGGTACATCACTTTGAGCCCGAAAGCAACGAAGTCAAGCTCCGGGCTAATCTAGACCTCTTAGAAGAAAAACAAGACCGGGTAGTAGAGAAAGTAGCGATCTACCAGAGCAAGATCGCTAGATACTTCAACCAAAAGGTTAGAGCCCAGAAATTCAAAGAAGGGGATCTGGTACTTAGGAAGGGGACCCTGAACACTCGAAAAAGGTCGGATGGAGTCTTAAGTCCCAATTGGGAAGGGCCATATTTGATAAAGCTAGTTATTCGTAATGGAGCTTATAAACTTGAAGACATGGACGGACGATCCATCGACCACACTTGGAATGCAGATCATTTGAGGAAATTCTACCCTTGAAGGGAGTTCTCCAGTAGACTACCCCCACTTAGTTTTCATTACCGACCCTAATAAAGACGTACTACATCTCGATCATCAATAAAGTCATTTTCCTTTTCTCCTCCATCTTTGTCTCCAACTATGTTTAACATTAGTGACTACACCCTTGTATGAGAAACTAAACATAAACGTTTCGAGATCTGGAAATAGCTGAGTAGCACTTCTGATGCCTTGGTCGGGCTACCACCCCCAAGAAGGATCTGAGTGTAAGAGCATAGTTGCCCTCCAGATCTCGAGACCAGGAAATAGCTCGACAGCCCTCCTGATGCCTTGGTCGGGCTACCACCCCCAAAAAGGATCTGAGTGTAAGAACATGGTTTCCCTCTAGATCTCGAGACCACGAAATAGCTGAATAGCCCTCATGATGCCTTGGTAGGGCTACCACCCTCAAAAAGGATCTGAGTGTAAGAGCATAGTTGCCCTCCAGATCTCGAGACTAGGAAATAGCTCGACAGCCCTCATGATGCCTTGGTCGGGCTACCACCCCCAAGAAGGATCTGAGTGTAAGAGCATAGTTGCCCTCCAGATCTCGAGACCAGGAAATAGCTCGACAGCCCTCATGATGCCTTGGTCGGGCTACCACCCCCAAGAAGGATCTGAGTGTAAGAACATGGTTGCCCTCTAGATCTCGAGACTAGGAAATAGCTCGATAGCCCTCCTATTGCCTTGGTCGGGCTACCACCCCTAAGAAGGATCTGAGTGTAAGAGCATAGTTACCCTCCAGATCTCAAAGACTAGGAAATAGCTAAGTAGCCCTCCTGATGTCTTGGTTGGGCTATCACCCCATATAAAAATATATATATATATAATGTTTGCTTTCGTGTGCAGGATCAAAATCATCATAATTCCCTACACGAATCTTAATTGTTGCTACAGATGCTACTTTGGATCCCATTCAAGACCGGAAATAAAATAAGAGTTCTCAAAAGCAATTCGATTTCTTATTAAGGACAAGGGGAGCCTATCCCCCGATAAGGCTACATCCACCAAATAGGGAGCCCAACCCCCGAACTCGGGCTACAAAAAAAAAAAAAAAAAAAGCTGATAAGGGCAAAACGGGGCGCCCACCCCCTTTTCCGGGCGATCAAAAACAAGTCATGATGAACTGCTTCAAGCCTTGGGATTCTCTTGGCTCCCTTCCCCTGGCCCTCCTCCTTCTTGCTGACCTCCGCCATCAACCCCCTCTATATATAGTTGTCCATCGGGGTTATCCTCGCCGACCGCTCCTCCATTTAGAGGCCCCATCGGTTGATCAGCAAGATCTTCCTCCAAAACCTCATTTATCACGTCCATAACCTCAGGCGGAACAGCCGCGTCAAGAAGGGCAGCCATGGACCCCGTCTGGCTCCTATCGACCTCCATCTCTATTAAAGAGGGATCCTCAGACGGGGCTTCTAACCTCTTCACCAGCTCCCGAATGGTCCTCCTCGGATCGAGAGGACATCACTTTACTAGAAGACTCCCCAGGACCTAAGGTGGTAAAGGTAGGAAGAGAGAATAGAGGATCTGTCTGAGCGGGCTGCTTCCCAGCTCTGACTTGGCTCGAAGGGACCACCTTGTCGCCTTCAGGGCGAGATAGCTCGGCTGCCTTGAGCATTATTTCCTGTCTATCCCAGCCAGCAATGGATGACAAATCAAAGGGAGGAGAAAGAGCTTCTGCGGCCTGAAAGGAAGCATAGAAATACCCGTCGCTGAAGGAGGTCTCTGTTAGGATTATGCTCAATAGCAAGAGTGTAATATTGTAATTGACAATCTTTTCATATAAATAAAGTGATTTCTGATTCTGCAAAATCTTATAGCATTTATAATTATAATTGTCAAGGTTGTAAGGACCTCGATTTTATGATTGGCTTATTTCATGACAAACCACCACATTGGGGATGATTGTGTAATGGGTAGCTTAGGTCCTTGCTTGCACCGCGGCGTACTAGAGCGGTATTCTCCAGTGCGTCATGCGCGATGTGGACCGCGACCTGTGCACTTGCACGCACAGCGGTCCCAACCGCAGTGTTGTTCAGACGGTGCACTGCTGTATGTACCGCGGTCTGGACACTTACCTGAGACGCGGTCTAGCAAGCGGTTTTGACGGGATTCTGGTTCTCAAGTTCAAAACGATGTAGTTTGATCTAGGGCTTCATATATATTCTTCATTTTCTCTTCTTGGCCGACCAAGAGCTCATAAATTCATTTTTAGAGAGAGGTTAGAGCTCCTAAAGAGAGAAAGCTTCAAGAAAGCTTCTTTGACTCTCCAAACCCAAAACCCATCTCCATCTTGCATCATTCAACATCATTTGAGTATGGGTCTCCATTGTTTCATGACTAGGTAAGCAAGAACTTCTTTGAATATCATTTATTGTTCTTTTTACTCTAGATTAGGTATTTATTGCATGATTAAATACCTAGACTCTACTTATTGCATATATTTATGAGTCTTTATAACATGATTGGGTTTGGGTTTGTTTGTGATAGCTTAATTGATTAGGTCATTTTTGACTAAAAACTAAGTCATAAATATTCATGTGTGATTAATTGATAACTAGGTTGAGAAATTGCGTTTTAATCAACTAGTTAATGTTCATGAATATTTGATTGTGTTTGTTTGTGATAGCTTGCATTATTAGGTCATATATGCCTAAATAACTAATCCATAAATATTCATGTATGCTTAATTGATGATTAGGTTGACTTTGTGCATCTAGTCAAGTTTATGAATGTTTATGTGAATTTAATTGACAATTAGGTTGTTAGAATTTCTCTACAACTAATTGAGACCTCATGTGTGTACATGTAGGCATTATTTGATAACTAGGATGTTGTATTGCACTATCTACATCTAGTTAAGCATTGTATGTTTGGTCTAACATATATTGTGTTGAGCATTCATTGATTGTTCACTTAGACCCTATACTCTTCATTGAGTCAAAGTCTTGTGGCTTCGGGGTGAAGTTGGACAAGCATTGAAGTCTTGCAACCAAGTTGTGGTTGGCAAGCATTGGTCAAGAATCCATTGTAAAAGGCCTGCGGGTAGAGTAGGAGGTGCTCACGCCGATAGTAGTGTATCAGTGGATATCACTAGGGATTGAACCAAGAGTGGCGAGTGGTAGTGTCCATAGCCTGAGGTTATCTAGAGTGAGAGTCCGAGTATCACTTGAGGGTGTAACATTTTACTCATAAAGTGGATTTGAGGATCGTGTGTGGCTAGAAGGATAGCCCGTGGTTTTTCCCTTGTTGAAGGGTTTCCACGTAAAAATCAAGTGTTATTTATTATTCTGCACTTTACACTTGATTTTGTATGTTTGTTTATGTTGGGTTATATTATTAATATTGACTAATCGAAAAGTTGGTAATAATCGATTAACAACCTATTCACCCCCCCTCTAGGTTGTTAGACACACGTTAAGAGTGTATTTTCAATTGGTATCAGAGCGGGTTCCTAGACATACTTAGGTGATCCTTGTTCTTGATTATGTGTCTTGCATTTGTGTGCATTTTGTTGGTTGCATTCATTTGCATTCATCTCATTCCCTAAACTCTATGAGTGGCATTGAGATGATAGAGGGTGATTTGACCTCCAAAGTTGAGAGGGAGATATATGACTCCGATGAGGAGATGACTCTCATGGTTGAGAGATTTAAGAGATTTACAAAATCTCAAAAGAAGGGCATGACCTCCAAGGTGAAGGAGGAAAAGAAAAAGTCAAGGAAAGATGACCCTTGCCTTGAGTGTGGTGGAGTTGGCCACCTTGCCTCCATGTGTGGTAACTTGAAGTACAAGAAGGGAGGAGAAACTATGATCGCTACTCGGAGTGATAGCGAAGTTGAAGTAGTTGAAGAGTGCTCCATAAGCTCGGTTGCTAGTGAGATTAACTACTTCGCATTTCCGGGTTCCTACCATGAAGAAACTCAAGCCATCACCAAATGTTTATCACTTGAAGATTTCAAGATGGGTGGCCTTGAACTTGGAACCGAAGAGGAGCATGCTTGAGTGAAGCAAGCCTTGATGATATGACTCTCACAAGCACAAGTGGGAGAAGCCTTGATAATGATGGATCATGCTCCGGGAACTCTTGTGACAACAATGTGCACAACCAAGAGTTCATTGACTTTCTTCAAAAGTCTTTAAAGGAGAGAGAAAATGATATCCTTAGATTGGAAAAGGATAATCTTCAATTAAAGGCTAAGTTAAATGACTCCTTGAAGTCGGACATGATTGATATGTCCAAATATGAGAAGGAGATTAAAGATTGCCATCAACGGATGAAGGCCATGAAAGAAGAACTTGCCAACAATGAAAACTCCTTGAAGATTATCAAGGAAAGAGAGATGAGGTGCCTTAAAGAATTAAAGAAGGCCAAGGTCAAACAACCTCAAGCTCAAGACAAGAACAAAGCTTCATCCAAGCAATCTTCCACTCAAGGAAAGTCCACACAAGCCTTGGCATCCCAACCAAAGCCTAGGCAATCCAAGAAGAAAGGACAATTCCTAGAGAAGCCAACCACCTCCGTCAACAAGTCAACCATCAAGAAAGGAGGTGACCATAAGTGGCATGCTAAACCAAGAAGGCATGATCAACCGGCTCAACCACCTCAACAAGCAAAACCACAAAGGTGCCACCAATCGGCTCAAGCTCCTAGGAGAAGCAAACCGATGCACCATCAAAGACAACCTCATCAACATGGCGATGCCTCGATGAGATCACAATGCTATGGTATAAATCCTTACTTTGTACCTACTTGTCATTTTTGTGGTATGATTGGTCACTTAAGACCAAATTGCTTTAAATATATTGAGAGGTGTAGATTAAAGAGCATGAAAGAAAAACGGTTGATAAATAGGGCAAGTTTGCATAAACCTAGGGAACCTAGAAACATGTCTATGACCACTAAAAATGTTAAAGTGGAACCTAGGTAGGTTAGAAAGAATGAACCCGCTTGCCTTAGTGCCCATGTGACTCCCATAGATGCAATTAGGTCCATTGGACTTGATAGGTCTATAGGAGCTCATGTCTCCCATTGACTTGGTTGGAATTGACCCCATGAGGGGAGCTCAAGCAAAGAGAGCAATCTTGCATGATTTGCTATATGCAAAAAGTTGGCTTATTTTATGCTCTTTTATGATTGCTTGAGTGTGCTTGGTGAATAACATTGATTAATAATTGTATAATATTTTTGATTACACCATTGCACGGTTGCTTTGTATGATAATGCATGACTTCTATTATTGCTTGAGCATGCTTATCTTTTTGAGGAATGTTCTACTTGTTAGTACATTTGATTGACCTCAAATTATTCTCCATGTTCATGATTCCTAGATATGCATTCTTAAGCTCTCTCTTGAAAAGGGCTACTGGCAATATGACGTGGAGCCGCCCAATGTTGGAAAAGGCTACTCATTTGAAACCGAGTGAAAGCCATCAAGAGAGTTACATTAGCATGATAAACAGAAATACATGCTTGCTAGGAATATGGAGAAAAACAGAAAAAAAGGAGAAAAACAGAAAATGTTGTTATATGACTGTTATGTGTGGTGTTGCATTGCTTATTTTTGACATCAAAATTGTTGATTGATGATGTATCTTGCAATGAAGAAAAGATGATATACTTTTGTTGTGATTAGTACACTTGCACACAAATGCTTGGATATATATCTTCTTATCATAACAACAGGGTCTTAATTGGTTTGACTTCATTTGGAAATCCTATTGAGTGTTGCTTTGATTGATTTTTATGCATGAGATTAATAGTTTTTTGTATTACATTCTAAGCAACCTTTCACACGCACACATTTTTTTTTAAATATAATCTCCTTGAATCTCTCTCAATTATTTGAGTTGCATAAAGTTTGTGTATATGATTATGCAATATTGTTGTGCGAATAGCTCTCTTTGCTAAAGCTACCCGATAGGGGGAGCTCCTTTGCCTATCTCATGACAAAAAGGGGGAGAAGTCTTGAGAGAAATAGGGAGAGTGAGAGATTGAAGGAGAATTGTTTATGCTATGCTTTGGGGGAGAAATCATGAGGGAGAGTAACCTTTTAGAGGGAGCATTGCACATGCATTCTTTGTTTTGCTTTATTTGTATTTAAGTGCAATGCTTGTTTTTATTTGTTCACCTCACTTGCACTTGTTCTTGGAAAGTGCTACTTGCTATTGTGTGTAGGTACATTGATGATTCTACAAGAAGATATTGAATATTTAGATTCTAGGAATCTCTTTTGTATTGTAGAAGTGATCATGGACAATAGCTTTATTTTATTTTGTGAGGACTATTTGTGAGTGGTTGTTTTGTCATGAAATAGCCAAAGGGGGAGATTGTAAGGACCTCGATTTTATGATTGGCTTATTTCATGACAAACCACCACATTGGGGATGATTGTGTAATGGGTAGCTTAGGTCCGTATTGGCAAGCTTCCAAGCATCTCCATGACTTCAAGAGCAAAAGGTATATTCACTTGACTTTGTCTCTTGAAGAGTTTAGGTGCACACACACACTTCATGCATGTTTTGTTTATCTTGCATTTGTGTTCTTTATTGTTTGTATAAGTGTGCATCCTTTTCTAAAACACTCACTAGCTTACATTAGATATCATAGCTTGCATTGTATCTTAGTTGATAACATGTTTGACATGTTAATTGTGCTTCATTGTGTGCATCTCACTCACTTCACACTTGCACAACATTCATGTCAGATTGACTTTTGTCTTGAGTGTTAAAAAGGGATTTTTCCCTTTGGCGCGGCCTAGACCGCTCGGCAGGCCTTGCTTGCACCGCGGCGCACGGAGCGGTATTCTCTAGTGCGTCATGCGCGACGTGGACCGCGACCTGTGCACTTGCACGCACAGCGGTCCCAACCGCGGTGTTGTTCAGACGGTGCACTGCTGTATGTACTGTGGTCTGGACACTTACCTGAGACGCGGTCTAGCAAGCGGTTTTGACGGGATTCTGGTTCCCAAGTTCAAAACGATGTAGTTTTAACTAGGGCTTCATATATATTCTTCCTTTTCTCTTCTTGGCCGACTAAGAGCTCACAAATTCATTTTTAGAGAGAGGTTAGAGCTCCTAGAGAGAGAAAGCTTCAAGAAAGCTTTTTTGACTCTCCAAACCCAAAACCCATCTCCATCTTGCATCATTCAACATCATTTGAGCATGGGTCTTCATTGTTTCATGACTAGGTAAGCAAGAACTTCTTTGAATATCATTTATTGTTCTTCTTACTCTAGATTAGGTATTTATTGCATGATTAAATACCTAGACTCTACTTATTGCATATATTTATGAGTCTTTATAACATGATTGGGTTTGTTTGTGATAGCTTAATTGATTAGGTCATTTTTGCCTAAAAACTAGGTCATAAATATTCATGTGTGATTAATTGATAACTAGGTTGAGAAATTGTGTTTTAATCAACTAGTTAATGTTCATGAATATTTGATTGTGTTTGTCTGTGATAGCTTGCATTATTAGGTCATATATGCCTAAATAGCTAATCCATAAATATTCATGTATGCTTAATTGATGATTAGGTTGACTTTGTGCATCTAGTCAAATTTATGAATGTTTATGTGAATTTAATTGACAATTAGGTTGTTAGAATTTCTCTACAACTAATTGAGACCTCATGTGTGTACATGTAGGCATTATTTGATAACTAGGATGTTGTATTGCACTATCTACATCTAGTTAAGCATTGTATGTTTGGTCTAACATATATTGTGTTGAGCATTCATTGATTGTTCACTTAGACCCTATACTCTTCATTGAGTCAAAGTCTTGTGGCTTCGGGGTGAAGTTGGACAAGCATTGAAGTCTTGCAACCAAGTTGTGGTTGGCAAGCATTGGTCAAGAATCCATTGTAAAATGCCTGCGGGTAGAGTAGGAGGTGCTCACGCCGATAGTAGTGTATCAGTGGATATCACTAGGGATTGAACCAAGAGTGGCGAGTGGTAGTGTCCATAGCCTGAGGTTATCTAGAGTGAGAGTCCGAGTATCACTTGAGGGTGTAACATTTTACTCATATAGTGGATTTGAGGATCGTGTGTGGCTAGAAGGATAGCCCGTGGTTTTTCCCTTGTTGAAGGGTTTCCACGTAAAAATCAAGTGTTATTTATTATTCCGCACTTTACACTTGATTTTGTATGTTTGTTTATGTTGGGTTATATTATTAATATTGACTAATCGAAAAGTTGGTAATAAACGATTAACAACCCATTCACCCCCCCTCTAGGTTGTTAGACACACGTTAAGAGTGTATTTTCAAAGGTAAATAATCAAAAGGTCAAAAGACTATGAGATATGAAGAATTGTTTGTACATTCGGATATGTATGAGGTAGACACAATTCTTTAGTTAGTCTTGAATAACGTTCACAACTTAAGTTAAAGGTTGGGCACCTCTATCTTGATAAAGTTGTAGAATTCTTTTACTAGCATTTGAGTGGGATCAAATGAGTTATGATGAGTCTAAAATCATCGAAAGGTTTTCGAGTAAAAGAATCTAGTGCACTGGGTGCATTGAACTAGATCACAATGAAATACTTTATGTAGAACCGTCACTAGATATAAGTCTTTTCATTATCAAGACAATCAGAGAGTCTATCTAAATCCTGAGATAAATGATGGACTTATGGTTGCAAGTGTTATCATTTGAGCTATCAATGAGTACGATTATATAGCATAGTCTATCCTCGATATTTTGGTGGTATTCATTTGTTTATCGATAGAGGACTTCATTTATAGATATGCACATCGTGGCTCCATTTATTAAATGAGAGTATAGTATCATCATATGGATGTTTTGAGGTATTGGATATTAAATCTCAACGTTGAGTTTTCAATAATGATTATTGAAGACATGGCTTCTGGACAAGTCAAAATATCCAAGTTCAAAATGTGGTCATATGAGGAAATATGGTAACTTGGAGAGCTACAGGCGGTCTATGAGCTTTTGGAGATTACTGATATTATTCACGAGGATACACCATCTCCTATAAGATTGTCTAGGGTATGAATGAGAAACATCTCCTTATTCTATCTTTATTTAAGAGTTCAATTTTAGCCCTTTAGTGGAATGGGTTAAAATTAATAGATCGGACCTAAGTGAATCATTTGTTGATTGTGATTAGGTTATGTCTATTGAAGCTTAAATTTAGATAGCCCGCCAAGATCCACAATCCACACGTACTTGCATGGATCACTTGATATATTCTACCGGACCAATTTATGGGTCCATCTAGAATTGCATTTAATATATTAAGAATATAATATGTCTATTATTTATTTAATGGGCTGCACTATTATATTAATATATTAAAATGAGACATGTAGGCTTGTTTCTTTTAGTAAGAATAAGTCTGGTTCACATGTGGGCTTTTATTTAAAGTCTAATGGATTAAATAAAATAAAGAAAAATAATATTGGGATCATATATACATGGTGTGGGCGGCAAGGCTAAATAAAATAGCCCAAGATATTATTTTATTTTATTGTTTTGATTAAATGGGAATTAATTAATTATTTAATTAATTAATAGTTTAAATCAAAATCTTTTTCTGATCAGTAAATTAAATACTATGTGTTGGATTAGGGTTGGAATTCTTTTAAGTGATAGGAGTCCTAATGTGGTAAGGATTAAGTCCACATACACTCCTTATTATACAAAGAATTCGGCCACCACTAGTTCTACAAGGGTTAGGATTCTTGAATTGATAGGAATTAGGGAAAAGGACAATTCCTTTTCAAGTAAGGAAATTAACCAACCCTAGATTTCCTATTCAATGAATTCGGCCAACCCTACTTGGTGAAGGAGAAAATTCGGCCAACCTATAAATATAACGTTATGAATTTTCGGCCACCAAGAAGCAAAATAGAGAGAGATTTTTGTTTGTTTTGGAAATAAAAAATCCTACTCTATGCATATAGATTTTCTGCCAAGAAAGAAAAAGAAAATAAGTTCTCATTCGATAGTGTACTTACAAGCCTTTAACATCAAAAGGTTTTGTGCACACTTTCGATTTAGGGTTACACGAGTTTCAATCATATTGATTGTGAATTCAAAAGTGACCGAAACTATTTTTCAGGCTCTTGGTGTTTTACTATTGAAGATCAAGATCAGAAATTCCATACATCCATTCTAAGGTAAGCAATTCAAAGAAAAAGGGAGACCACGCTCCTAGGTGATTCACGTACGTGGTAGGATTGAAGATCTTGCGGATTACCATCGACGTAAGTCAATCGGATCACGCGACAAGAGGTATTTAACTCTAACCGTATATTTGAGTTTAATTAATTAAAGGGTTAAGGTTCAAATCTTTAGAAAAATTTTAAACTATACGAAAATTATTTTTTCGCCTTCCGCTGCGGTTTTAAGCAATTTTTCCCTACAGTCTCCGTATCAACTTGCAGCTTGGTCACCTGAGTAATCAGAGACTGGTTCTCGAGGTCCAACTTCTTAGCCTCAGATCTCCAGGAATCTCGCTACCTAGCCCGCCGGAGAGATTGAAGACGCTCCTGATCATAAGATTGCTTCATCCTCTCATGATCGCAGCGAAGCTCAGCCATCTCGGCCTCGACTTTTGCCTGGCTGGAAGTCACCTCTTCCACTAAAGACCGAGCCTGCTTGAGCAGTTCCCCAGCTTTCTCGGCTTCACCTTCGGCTTTTGCAGCCCGGTCGCGGAGGAGGGCTACCTGCTGGCCCATCGCAACGTTAAACTTGAAGGTCTACAAAATACAGAACCCGAGTTAGAAACTGAACTAATTAACAAGAGTAGCACAAAGGAAGTACAATTACCTCAGCTAAAATAGTAGACCCCTTGGTTATAAGGACGTCCACAGGCATGGAAGCCATCTTAGAGATCCCACCACCCGGACAGGACGCTATGAATTGTTCCAGGACCTCATCCCGCCCTGTCGAGCTCGACTGAGGCCGGGACCGGCTGGAAGGAACCTTCGCGACACCTTTCCTAGAAGCGATGCCTTTCCTAGAAACCTCAAAAGCTTTGGTTGTTGGAAGCGCAGCGGAATCAGGTGTTTCAGTCGAAGGGGTAGCAACTTTAGCGGCCACGGCCGAAGGGACAGAAGCAGCCGGGCCAACCACCTGGGGAGCTTTACCCAAAGCCCGGAAAGCTCGCGAGGCAAGAGTGGCCATCTTAGACCCAGCTGGAGAGATAGACGAAGCCAGAGCAGGTTCGACCCCAGAGGAGGGAAGAGAAACTCCACCTTGAGGAGAGCGTGAGACATGACGGGTGGCCGGTTCCATGACAAAAACTGTGAATAAGCAGATTAAGAAAGAGAATGTTAGAACCAAGCTGAGCAATAAGGCGAAACAACTCAATGACACTTACGAGGAATATCGTCTGAAATCCTCAAATATTTGTTCACCCTAAGAGGATCAAAAGCTTCAGCAGTAGGGAACTTCAGATTCAAATAATTTCGGGCTAGAATAGCCTTTAAAACAGCTTCGGACTCAGAAGGCAGGGAGTCCCGATCCCATGAGGGCTTATCACTGAAAGCCGTGGGAACCTCGAATTCATGCCCTCGGATGAAAATCGAGCTCCCCTAGTCATCTCCCGCCAGGATCCATTCTTCTTTCCACGCGGGATCCTTCTTCGAGGCTCCAGGAATGATGAAGTTGAGCTTATTCTTGGCCTTGGCATAGAACTGGCCTCGAGCCCCAGACAGGCTCCCAATCTGGAAGAGATAGGCCAGCTCCTCTGCACCCAGCTCCCTCGTCACCTTACTCATCTGGTATTGTTCCCTCCATAATACAAGGAAACCAATCAGATGCCTCCAGAAGCCAGGCGTCAACTGAAGGGGAGCAAGCTGGATGGCGTTGAGAGCCCGCCGAAGAGTCGGATGGAGGGGAAGCCTGACCCCGTTCTCAAGAGCGGCCACATGAATCGGAAGCACGCCTTTAGGGGGATTGAAGAACTCATAATTTTTGGGAGGCACCGAGATAGATACACTGTCAGGGATGCCAAACTTTGATCTCAAGCGGTCAATCGACACCGGGTCAACAATGGAATCTGGGACAACCCGGAAATCGTAAGGAGGGAGCGTCTCCAAAAGAGGACCAGGAGCCGAGACCCGACGCTCCCCCGCGGTGCCACCGTCCGCTTCTTTGTCAGAATCTTCGTACGACGATATCCAAAGGGTTGTCGGGATGGTTGGAGAACCCAGTCCTGATGGATACATTCCTACTCGACCGCCGATGTTGCGAGGTAGGCGGGGAATCATCGTCGTCAGAACTCCTCCTAGCCCGTTTCTCTAGAGTAAAACTAACGACCTCCTCGTCGTCGACAATGGAATCAGCTGAGTCGCGACTGTTTTTCGACATTGTAAAGCCAAAAAGGACGAAGAATGAAGAAAGAAGCAAGCTTAGAGGAAAGGCTATGGAAATATTTCATCAGCAAAAAAATTTTAGCTCGAAGAGATGTGAGGAAGATGAGGAGGAAAATAGACATATATATAGGCAAGAGGGCAACAGCACGAGCTACCGAGATACTCATCTGGTAACGGTAAAAAATTGACTACAGTAACGTTACTGGATTAAACTCAACAGCGGGCTAATCATATCACACCACATCACTTACGCAGTTAAGAGGAAGATCTCCCCAAGATTCTGGTAACGGTAAAAAATCTCGGAGACTACCGTAACGCAGTCAGATTAATGCGAAGATAAATTAGTCGGTTCGCATCACGTCACTCAAATGAAGAAATTTTCCCAATATTTCGGTAACGGTAAAAAGAGGAAGATTTCCCAAATAAAGTAAAAATCTAACCCCAACCCCGAGCTCGACGTCTGGTGTTCAAGTCAGAGGGGACTTCTGTTAATAGCCAAAATTGGCTAAGGACCAAAGGAAAATTTTCCACCTCCCAGACCTGGTTCCATACCCGAGAGTTTCCACTAGGAGACCTCTCTATCCAGAGCCGAACTACGATACCACCCCAGGAAAAGGAACGGGCTCCGAAAACATCCGAGATAGAGCCCGGAACGATCACATCTAGCCCGCATCACCAAAGCTAGAAGCTCCCCGAAGTCGAGGTCACCTTGCAAACGCTCCAGAGACTCGCCTGTACCTCGATTAACACAGAAGAATGTCCCTAGAAGGCCGCACCTAGCTTCGAAAGGTCAGGGGAAGCCACACCTAGCTTCGAAAGGGTCAAGGGAAGCCACACCTGGCTCCAAGCTGGATGAAGAAAGGCTGTACCTAGCTTCGAAAGGTTAGGGAAAGCCACACCTAGCTTCGAAAAGGGTCAAGGGAAGCCAAATCTGGCTCCAAACTAGATGAAACTTCTCAGATATCAAGGTCAGAACACTAATCAACCTCACTGGTTGGTGCACCACATCATGCCATATTCAACGACCTCTATAAAGGATCATGCTGAAAGGATATGAGGGATACACTGAATCATATCTGGAAACGTTACCTATATGCAGAACAAGTAATAGAATCCAAAAAGGAAATAAGCTGATCTCCACCACGATACTCTCAATTCGGCAAAGTCAATGACATTAAAATGAGAAATCCCACCCGATAAGGAGGGGAGAGACTGAGAAAATCAAGGGGAGAATCAGTCTGTTTGACCTACAAACTATGTATAAATAGAAAAGAAAGAAAATGAAAAATAGGAGACTATTATTCGACAGGCATACGACAAACATTCAACTATACCCTAGAGAGAAATTTGTATATCATACACGTTCAATAAAGAAAATATTATTATTCTCTTTTGGATGTTAAACTGTATCATTGTTCTTTCATTGTTCTTGATCATTTCGAAACACATTGGTGACATATACGATCAATCTTGGCCACCACCTATGTGGTAGTGGTCTTGAGGGTGTTAACTAAGATTTCGCACCTTGAGCAAAATTTCCGTTAACAAGTAAGAATGACAAAATTGTTTGCAAAGATACATTGGAAAATGGTCTATTTTTTTGTATAGAAATATCTCTCACTCATTAGACACAGAAATATCGAACCTAATCATAAAAGAGTTAAATTATCAAAAGATGAAACGTACCTCTGGCATTTACCCCTAGGTCACATTAACCTTAATAGGATTAAAAGATTGGTATGTGACGGACCTTTAAGTGACTTAAAGGTTGATGATCTACCAACTTGTGAATCTTGTTTGGAAGGTAAAATGACCAAAAGGCCGTTCAATACCAAAGATGCAAGAGCCACTGAATGTTTAGGACTAATACACACTGATGTATGTGGTCCTATGAGCAATCAAGCTAGAGGTGGATATGAGTACTTCATCACCTTCACAGATGATTACTCAAGATTTGGTTATGTGTATCTCATGAGACATAAGTCGGATGCTTTTGACATGTTCAAAGCATTCAAAGCTGAAGTACAAAATCAGCTTGAGAAACATATAAAAATCTTGAGATCTGATCGTGGTGGAGAATATCTATCTGGAGAGTTTCAGCAATATTGATCGTGCCTCAATTGTTGTATATTTTAGCCCTCATTCCTATTCTTTTGTCTCGTTCTTGAGTGTATTTTCTATATATTTTATGTCTTTTATGTCTAATAGGCTCGTTGGTGCTAATTGCAGGCAATAGATGTAATTCTGGTGTTAGAAGCTAGTTGCAGTGGTTCCGGCAGAAAATGGTCAAAAGGAAAGACAAAGGATCATAACCAGCTCTACAGTGCGGATCGCAACCACACTCCAACCACACTCCTTCCCACAGCTGGGACCTGAATCATGAAGGAAAGAAAAAGTGCGGGTAAAGTGCGGGTCATCCACCCGCACTCCACCCGCACTATTGCTCAAGACAGAGGAGCTGATTTGCATCTGACACTAAAGTGCGGGTAAAGTGCTGGTAATCCAACCGCACTCCACTCGCACTGTTGCTCAAGACAGAGGAGTGGATTTACACCTGACACCAGAGTGCAAGTACAGTGCGAGTACAGTGCGGGTAAAGTGTGAGTAATCCAACCGCACTCCACCCGCACTGTTGCCCAGATCAGAGAACTGAAGATGAAGAAAACCTTTACAGTGCGGGTACAGTGCGGGTAATTCACCCGCACTCCACCCGCACTCTGCACGCAACAGCCTCTGGTTTCAAGCTTAAGTGACCTATTTTTCCATCCTCTATAAATAGAAAAGGATGGGAACGAACCAAATGATCACCATACTTCCCAACACTTGTATTCTAAGCTAGTAACACATCTCCCTATCATCCAAACCATCTCTACTCAATTAAAGGCAACTAGGAGACTTGGATTCAAGCTTCAAGGAAGAGATCAATCTTCAAGGGTTCTCTCTACACTCTCTCTTAGTTTATTTGTTTGTAATAGAACATGAGTAGCTAAAATACCCCACTATGGGGTTGATGTTATTTGTATGATGGATATTTGGGCTTTGTAAATAAACTCTATGTGTTATATTTATTCTATCTCTATATTTCATTCCATTGCTTGAATTGATTTCCATTATTGATTTGCTTGGATACACCCTCTTTGCATGATTGATTTGGATTACTTGAGTAGGCAATTAGGTTGTCTAATGCTCAATTGAATGGAAGGATTTCCGAAAATCCGGCTCTACAACCATGCCCTTAATCTAATCTTGAATTAGTGGCTTTCACTATACATCATAGGTTAGCCACTTGTGAGAGAATTAGAAGCCTTCACTATACACCCTAGGTTGGCTACTTTAGTGATTCTATGAGAACTAACCTTCGAGTAGAATTCGGTTGATAACCTAAAGCCTCATCCGATCTCAAACAGGTGGCCTTCACTATACATCCTAGGTCGGCCACTTGTGAGGGAATTGGAAGCCATCACTATACATCCTAGGATGGCTACATTAGTAATAGGTTGAGCCATACCTAGATAGATGAGCATTCATGGAAAATGTCCCTATTGAGTAACTAGCCATTGTTGGTTGCTTAAGAGGGATTAATCGCTAGTAGGAGGTCTTCACTATACACCCTAGGTTAACCTCTTGCTAAAGATATATACCAACGCTATACACCCTAGGTTGGTTACATTTGTCAATACATGCTTAATTGAGAGTTTGTTGCAATTGCCCCAATATTCACTTACGAGTCCATCAACTTCATAGTTCCATCATCATTCATTCATCACTCCATTGTCATCCAATTTTATTTGCTTTCATAGTTTAGTTTATATTGTATTTTCATTCACCATCACCTTACTTTTATGCATGCTAGTTATATTAATCCTAATCTTATCACCGCTACCCCGATCTCAGGGGAAGACACCCGTGCTTACTGCTTTACTTGTATTTCTACTTGTGAACGCATCAGCATAGGTTTTATAAATTGTTTTGACGGACGGTTTTCTGACGGTAAAAAACCCTCTCATCAAATATCTTATTGATAATGGGATAGTTTCTCAGTTTTCTGCACCCGGTACACCTCAACAAAATGGGATAGCAGAAAGGAGAAATAGAATTCTTTTAGAGATGGTTAGGTCAATGTTGAGTTATTTAACACTTCCTATTTCTTTTTGGGGATATGCTCTACAAACAGCAATATACATTCTAAACGATGTACCAACTAAATCTGTCCCTAAAACCCCACATGAATTGTGGACTGGGCGAAAACCTAGTTTACAACACATGAGGATATTTGGTTGTCCTGTACATGTGTTGAAAGGAAAGACAGAAAAGATGGAGTCCCGTTTAGAAACATGTATATTTGTGGGGTATCCAAAAGGAACTAAAGGATATTATTTCTATAGTCCTAATGATCTAAAAGTATTTGTTTCATCAAATGCTTCATTTCTAGAAAAGGACTATATGATTAATTTTGTGCCCAAAAGTAGAATTGTCCTGACTGAAATGTCAGGAGATACAATTCCACAAGAGGTTTCACAACCTAGCCCAATTGTAAGTTCCACTCCAACATAAAATCAACAACCTACCATTCCTCGTCATAGTGGGAGGGTTATAACACAACCTGAAAGATACATCGGTCTAGGAGAATCTGTGGAGAATCTCCGGGACGACGATGATCCCTACACGTACAAGGAAGCAATGGAGGATGTTGATTGTCGTCATTGGCAAAAGGCAATGCAATCTGAGATTGAATCGATGTTCAATAACAAAGTCTGGTAACTTGTAGACTTGCCTAAAGGGATAAAACCCATTAGGTGTAAGTGGGTAAACAAGAGGAAAAGAGGTATGGATGGTAAGGTGGAAACCTTTAAAACTAGACTGGTAGCTAAAGGTTATATACAGAAAGAAGGTATCGATTATGAGGAAACCTTCTCTTCTGTGGCCATGCTTAAATCCATTAGGATACTCTTATCCATTGCAGCATCTCTAGACCTAGAGATTTGGCAAATAGGACGTCAAGACAGCTTTCCTTAATGGAAGTCTTGACGAGAGCATCTACATGATGCAACCAGAAGGATTCATTGAAAAGGGTCAAGAGGAAAGAGTATGCAAATTGCAGAAGTCCATATATGGACTGAATCAAGCATCCAGATCCTGGAACATAATGTTCGATCAAGCTGTGAAAGGTTTTGGATTTATTCAAAACCCTGACGAACCTTGTGTATACAAAAGGATTAAAGGAGACAAGTTGGTTTTCCTCATTCTGTATGTTGATGATATACTACTCATTGGAAACGATGTAAGTGTATTGACATCAGTAAAAGAATGGTTAGCAAAACAATTTGATATGAAGGACTTAGGAGAAGCAAGTTATATTCTTGGTATCCAAGTAATAAGGGATAGAAAGAATAGAGCAATTGCATTATCCCAAGCTTCATACATTGATAAAATCTTGTCTAGATTTTCCATGCAAGATTCCAAGAAAGGTATGTTACCTTTTAGACATGGAATCAAACTTTCTAAGGAACAGGTTCGAAAGAATGAGCATGAAGAGCAATTCATGAGTAGAGTTCCATATGCCTCGGCAGTTGGAAGTCTAATGTATGCAATGCTCTAAACTAGACCAGATATTTGTTTTGCTGTTGGCATAGTTAGCAGGTTTCAATCGAAACCTGGTCCTGATCATTGGACGGCAGTCAAGCATATTTTCAAGTATCTTAAAAGAACTAGAGATTATATGCTTGTATACTCTAGAGGGGATTTAATTCCTGTTGGGTATACATATTCTAATTTCCAGTCGGATTCTGACTCTAGAAAATCCACATCAGGATCTGTATTTACCATTGGAGGAGGAGCAGTCATATGGAGGAGTATCAAGCAATCTTGTATTGCTGATTCCACCATGGAAGCTGAGTATGTTGCTGTATGCGAAGCTGTAAAAGAGGCTATTTGGCTCCGCCAATTCTTGATTGACTTGGAAGTGGTTCCTAATGCGAATAAGCAGATCACTATACACTGTGACAATAGTGGAGCAGTGGCTAATTCGAGAGAACCAAGAAGTCATAAGAGAGGTAAACACATAGAAAGGAAATATCACCTTTTAAGGGAAATTGTTCATAGGGGAGACGTGACGATCACCAAAATCACGTCAGCAGAAAATCTAGCGGATCCTTTCACAAAGGCTCTACCTCAGAAGAGTTTTGATGGGCACCTAGAGAATATGGGAATGAGAGATGTGACACACTTGCTATAGCGCAAGTGGGAGATTGTTAGGATTATGCTCAATAGCAAGAGTGTAATATTGTAATTGACAATATTTTCATATTAATAAAGTGTTTTTTGATTCTTACAAATACTTATAGCATTTATTATTATAATTGTCAAGGTTAAGAATCATAAGTCAAAAGACTATGAGAATGGAAGAATTGTTCAAACATCCGGATATGTGTGAGGTAGACACAATTCTTTAGTTAGTCTTGAATAACGTTCACAACTTAAGTTAAAGGTTGGGCACCTCTATCTTGATAAAGTTATAGAATTCTTTTACTAGCATTTGAGTGGGATCAAATGAGTTATGATAAGTCTAAAATCATCGAAAGGTTTTCGAGTAAAAGAATCTAGTGCACTGGGTGCATTGAACATGATCACAATGAAATACTTTATCTAGAACCGTCACTAGATATAAGTCTTTTCATTATTAGAACAATTGGAGAGTCGATCTTAATCCTGAGATAAATGATGGACTTATGGTTGCAAGTGTTATCATTTGAGCTATCAATGAGTACGATTATATAGCATAGTCTATCCTCGATAGTTTGGTGGTATTCATTTGTTAATCGATAGAGGACTTCATTTATAGATATGGACATCGTGGCTCCATTTATTAAATGAGAGTATAATATCATCATATGGATGTTTTGAGGTATTGGATATTAAATCTCAACATTGAGTTTTCAATAATGATTATTGAAGACATGGCTTCTGGACAAGTCAAAATATCCAAGTTCAAAATGTGGTCATATGAGGAAATATGGTAACTTGGAGAGCTATAGGCGGTCTATGAGCTCTTGGCGATTATTGATATTATTCATGAGGATACACCATCTCCTATAAGATTGTCTAGGGTATGAATGAGAAACATCTCCTTATTCTATCTTTATTTAAGAGTTCAATTTTAGCTTTTTAGTGGAATGAGTTACAATTAATAGATCGGACCTAAGTGAATCATTTGTTGATTGTGATTAGGTTATGTCTATTGAAGCTTAAATTTAGATAGCCCGCCAAGATCCACAATCCACACGTACTTGTATGTATCACTTGATATATTCTACCGGACCAATTTATGGGTTCATCTAGAATTGCATTTAATATACTAAGAATATAATGTCTATTATTTATTTAATGGGCTGCTCTATTATATTAATATATTAGAAGGAGACATGTGGGCTTGTTTCTTTTAGTAAGAATAAGTCTGGTTCACATGTGGGCTTTTATTTAAAGTCTAATGGATTAAATAAAATAAGAAAAATAATATTAGGCCCATGTATATATGGTGTGGGCGGCAAGGCTAATAAAATAGCCCAAGATATTATTTTATTTTATTGTTTTGATTAAATGGAAATTTATTAATTATTTAATTAATTAATAGTTTAAATCAAAATCTTTTCCTGATCAGTAAATAAAATACTATGTGTTGGATTAGGGTTAGAATTCTTTTAAGTGATAGGAGTCCTAATGTGGTAAGGATTAAGTCCACATACACTCCATACCACACAAAGAATTCGGCCACCCTAGTCCTATAAGGGTTAGGATTCTTAAATTGATAGGAATTAGGGAAAAGCACAATTCCTTTTCAAGTAAGGAAATTGGCCAACCCTAGATTTCCTACACAAAGAATTCGGCCAACCCTATTTTGAGAAGGAGAAATTTCGGTCACCTTTTAAATATAAGGTGATAAATTTTGGCCACCTAGAAGCTTGAGTGAGAGAGATTTTTGTTTGCTTTGAAAAATAAAAATCTTACTCAATACACATAGAATTTCGGCCAAGAGAGAAAAAAAAAATAAGTTCTCATTCGATAGTGCACTTGCAAGCCTTTAACATCAAAAGGTTTTGTGCACACTTTCGATTTAGGGTTACGCGAGTTCCAATCATATCGATTGTGAATTCAAAAGTGACCGGAACTATTTTTCTAGGCTCTTGGTGTTTTGGGAATTAAGATCAGGATCAGAAGTTCCATACATCCATTCTCAGGTAAGCAATTCAAAGAAAAAAGGGAGACCACGCTCCTAGGTGATTCACGTACGTGCTAGGATTGAAGATCTTGCGGATTACCATCGACGTAAGTCAATCGGATCACGCGACAAGAGGTATTTAACTCTAACCATATATTTGTGTTTAATTAATTAAAGGGTTAAGGTTCAAATCTTTAGACAAATTTTAAACTATACGAAAATCTACTTTTCACCTTCCGCTGCGGTTTTAGTTAATTTTTCCTTACAATTCTCAACTCAGTTATTAACCCGAAGTCAATGACGTTTAAATGAGAAATCCCGTACGATAAGGAAGGAAGAGATTGAGAAAATCAAGGGGAGAATCACAAAGTGAACCTACCAAAACTATGTATAAATAGGAGGAAAAAATGAACCTTTACGGGAGAGAACTACTTTTCAACAAGCATACGACAACAACCCTACTACACCCCAGAGAAATTGAGAACATTTGAGAGATATTTGTACACGATATACCATTGATAATAAAAAACATTTTCATTCTCTTTTGATTGTACTAATATTAGTATTTTTTATCATTTGAACAAGCACTGTATAAAGTATATTCGACCCTGGCCATCACCTCCAGTAGTAGTGGTCTTGAGGGTGTTAATTGAGATTTCTCACCCCGAGCAAATTTTCAGTTAACAAATATATTATTTTTCTATTTTATTAAATCCATCGGACTTTAGTAAAAAGTCCACATGTGAACTAGATCTATTCTTACTATAAAAGAAACAAGTCCACATGCCTTAAATTTAATACATTAATATAATCTAACATCCCATTTAATTAAAATGTGCAAATTATATTCTTGATGTATTAATGGAATGCTAAACGCACCTCATAAGGGCCACCCTAGGATTTCTACATCCTTGGCCTCCCATTCCAAGCCTTTTTGAAGAGTTACCGCGTGTCTTGATCACACATGACCACACCTCTCCAAAACTTTTGGATTCTGAAATCCAAAAACAATTCTAGATGGACCCAAAAATTGGTCCAGTAGAATATATCAAGTGATCCATGCAAGTTTGTGTGGATTGGGGATCTTGACAGGCTATCTAATTTAAGCTTCAATATACATAACCTAATCACAATCAACAAATGATTCACTTAGGTCCGATCTATTAATTTTAGCTCATTCAACTAAAGAGCTAAAATTGAACTCTTAAATAAAGATAGAATAAGATAATTGATCGTGCCTAAATTGTTGTATATTTTGGCCCTCATTCCTATTCCTTTGTCTCGTTCTTGTGTGTATTTTCTATATATTTTATGTCTAATAGGCTCGTTTGTGCTAATTGCAGGCAATAGATGTAATTCTGGTGTTAGAAGCTAATTGCAGAGGTTCCGGAAGAAAAGGGGCAAAAGGAAAGACAAAGGATCATAAGCAGCTCTACAGTGCGGGTCAAGTGCGGGTCGTAACCGCACTCCAACCGCACTCCTTTCCACAGCCGGGACCTGAATCATGAAGGAAAGATAAAGTGCGGGTCAAGTGCGGGTAATCCAACCGCACTCCACCCGCACTGTTGCTCAAGACAGAGGAGTGGATTTACACCTGACACCAGAGTGCGAGTACAGTGCGGGTAATCCAACCACACTCCACCCGCACTGTTACCTAGATCAGAGAACTGAAGATGAAGAAAACCCATATAGTGCGAGTACAGTGCGGGTAATTCACCTGCACTCCACCCGCACTCTACGCACGACAGTTTCTGGTTTCAAGCTTAAGTGACCTATTTTTCCATCCTCTATAAATAGAAAAGGATGGGAACAAACCAAAAAGCTCCCATACCTCCCAACACTTGTATTCTAAGCCAGTAACACATCTCCCTATCATCCAAACCATCTCTACTCAATCAAAGGCAACTAGGAGACTTGGATTCAAGCTTCAAGGAAGGAGATCAATCTTCAAGGGTTCTCTCTACACTCTCTCTTAGTTTATTTGTTTGTAATAGAACATGAGTAGCTAAAATATCCCACTATGGGGTTGATGTTATTTGTTTGATGGATATTTGGGCTTTGTAAATAAACTCTATATGTTATATTTATTCAATCTCTATGTTTTATTCCATTGCTTGAATTGATTTCCATTATTGATTTGCTTGGATACACCCTCTTTGCATGATTGATTTGGATTACTTGAGTAGGCAATTAGGTTGTCTAATGCTCAATTGAATGGAAGGATTTCCAGAAATCCGGCTCTACAACCATGCCCTTAATCTAATCTTGAATTAGTGGCTTTCACTATACATCCTAGGTTAGCCACTTGTGAGAGAATTAGAAGCCTCCACTATACACCCCAGGTTGGCTACTTTAGTGATTCTATGAGAACTAACCTTCGAGTAGAATTCGGTTGATAACCTAAAGCCTCATCCGATCTCAAACTGGTGGCCTTCACTATACATCCTAGGTCGGCCACTTGTGAGGGAATTGGAAGCCATCACTATACATCCTAGGATGGCTACATTAGTAATAGGTTGAGCCATACCTAGATAGATGAGCATTCATGGAAAATGTCCCGATTGAGTAACTAGCCATTGTTGGTTGCTTAAGAGGGATTAATCCCTAGTAGGAGGTCTTCACTATACACCCTAGGTTGACCTCTTGCTAGAGATATATACCAACACTATACACCCTAGGTTGGTTACATTTGTCAATACATGCTTAATTGAGAGTTTATTGCAATTGCCCCAATATTCACTTATGAGTCCATCAACTTCGTAGTTCCATCATCATTCATTCATCACTCCATTGTCATCCCATTTTATTTGCTTTCATAGTTTAGTTTATATTGTATCTTCATTCACCATCACTTTACTTTTATGCATGCTAGTTATATTAATCCTAATCTTATCACCGCTACCCTGATCTCAGTGGACGACACCCGTGCTTACTGCTTTACTTGTATTCTACTTGTGAACGCATAGCATAGGTTTTATAAATTGTTTTGACGGACGGTTTTCTGACGGCAAAAACCTTCCCATCAAATGGCGCCACTGTCGGGGATCAGTGTGCATAGTAGTGATTAGATTAGTTTTAATACTATTAGTTTATTAGTTGTTTTTAGTTTTGGTAGTTTCTTTTTATTGCTTTGGTAGTTTTTGTTTTTTGTTTGTTTTAGGACTCTATGGATTCCTTTTGGCAAAATTCAGGGTCAAGCTACAAGCCTAACAAGAATGCCTACTCATTCCAGTCAAATTCCGTTGAAGACCAACTAAGAAATTTCATGAAGAATCATGTGCGGGAGACTGAGCAGATGATAGCTTCTCAACAAGAGACTCAAGCCTTTATAGAAGAGAAAACCACCCAAATGCTCGAATCCGCCCAGCAGTCCACCCCGGTGAATCAGAGTTGTTTCCAAGTTAAAGCAACCAAACCGGTGGATTCCTCCAATTTCTCAAAAGAAGACATGTATATGCTCCGAATAGAATTTGAAGTGGAGCGAAGCAAGAGAATGGACGAGATGGATAAGATGATCAAGATGAACCAAGAGCTTATGAGTGTGAGCATAGAGCTAGTGTTGGAAAGGGGTGTGTTGAAGGAAGAGAATGAATCACTTCAAGAGAGAGAAGCCTTGGGAATGGAAAAGGCGAGTAATCTCCAAGAGTTGAACAAGAAACTATTATATGAAGTGAAGATGCTCAGGGTTGAGATTGGTACTCTCAAGAAGACCAATGGCGGAGTCTCCGACAAGAAGAAAGAATTGGAAGAACTAATTGAGAGATTTGAAGCTGAAAAGAGTACCGCATCGAAGGATTTGGAGAACTTAGTGAGGCTATCAAAAGAATTTGAAGATGAGATTGCTCACAAGTCAATAAAGATTCAAATGGAGGTTGATCAAAAAGCCAATGCCTTAGAGGAAGCACATGTAGCACTAAGCAAAAAGAAGGAGGAGGTCAAGGCGTTACAAGTGAAACAAATCAAACGTCCTCAAGACCAAGCATCAAAGGGGAGTTCCTCTAACTCTAATATCTTTTGTTATGCCTGATCTAAGATAGATGATTTTAAGGCTAAAAATTATAAGCCAAATCAACATAGGAAAACTAGAGGTCCTAGGAATAGATGGAGTCCACCTAGGGTCAAGCAAATATGGGTAAGGAAAAATCAAGTGCACTTATATAGAAACATGAAAAGGGAAAAGATAATGAAGTCACCTAAATTTATTTGGGTAGTGAAAAACAGGGAATTTCCTAACTTGGTCAAACCACCCTTAGAGGACCCTAGCCTCTCCATGAATGCATCCCATTGAATAATTTTGATGCATGTAGTTAGTTTTATGTTTTATGTTTTATGTTGTTTAAATTCAATAAACTGTGATGTTGGGATAATTTGTTCGAATGCTATATTTTATGGATATTTGCACATTGAATCTATTGATTATATCTGTGGATGAAAGAGCTGAAGGCTTTTGTGTAAGTATGAATGCATGTGCTTTATATTGTTAAATTCGGTTTGGGGGTTGTTCATGCCCCATTCCGTCAATTTTGATAAAAATGCATGATGTTAAGCTTGAATTGTGCTTCAATGATATATTGCATGAATTGCCTTTATTTTGTAAGCCTTGTTTGAGTCATTTTTATTTTGTTGGGGCATTGATTGTGGTTGATTAGTGCCTAGGTTTGTTTGAGTCATGTTAGGTGCATGCCGCTAGGCCGGATTCTCTTGTCTTCAACATTGAGGACAATGTTGGGTTTTGGTTTGGGGGTGTAGACGCCTTTTTGAGTCGTCTTTTGTGTCTTGAGTCATTTTTGTGTCTTTGTGTCTTGAGTCATTTTTGTGTCTTATTTTCAAAAAACTTGCAGCTTAGCCAGAATTTTGAGCTTATTTAGCTTGGTGAGATACCTGGAGCATAGTGTTTGTGGCGAATGTGTGTATGCTTTGTGTGCTTATTCAATAACTCTTAGTAACTTTAGGGGTCTCACTTGCACTTCATGGGCTAGTCTCATCTTCTAGTGTCCAAGTGTAGGGAACTCGGTGCTCAAGCGCCTTGTTCTAATAGTGGAGATTTCCCTTGTGAGATCACAAACACAAGCCAAAAGCGTGTATATTTGAGGGAAATGTTTTTCAAATCTGTAAACACTATTGCAAACACCATGCATAGTCTCACTACATCAAAAATCATCATTTGTCATTGAACATGCATCATATATGTGGACTGCTTGACGGAAACTTTTATTCCCTTGGTAGATTGATCCTTTGAAGTGATATTAGGCACTGTGTGTTTTAGCCACTCAAAAAGAAAGCCTAAATACTTCCCATTCCTGTAATATGTGTGCTCCCAAGCCAATTTTGAAGCCAAACACATATAGACTTTTCCATTCTACACCCACGTTATCCATAACCCAAGCAACCTAAACACTTAGCCAACCCTCTCTTAATTGATCTTGTTGTGGCTTAGGAATGTAAAGTTGTTCTTTAATTTGATAAATGGCATGTACCTAGGCAAGAGTAATGAGTTGTGAAAATGTGCATAGTAAAAAGGCATGAAAAGAAAAGAAAAGAAAAGAAGCAAAAAGTAACAAAAGAAAAATATGCTTCAAATGCCTTGTGTAAATTGTAAATGCTACTCAAATGGGTAACATGAGTAGTTAAAGATTGCACGTAGAGTCTAATTGTATGCCTGGATGCCATATTGTATTTGGAAGTGGAGTTGCACGAGAAATTAAATGCTTAAGTGTAGAATGTATTGCCTTAACTTGGTTGATTAGTGCTTGTGCCTAAATTTCTCATTCTTCTAATCACCATTCACCGTGGCCACATTACAACCAAATAGAAAAGACCTAGTTGATCTTAGGGGATGTCTAGATTGGGAATATTAGTTAATGAATGCTCTTTCCACATTCATGACACGTGATTCTTTCATGAGACTCACTCACTGAAAACAACGTTTATTCTACACTAAATGTATGCAACTAAGTTGATTCAGTTACATAAATTCATTGGCATACATGTTGCATGACTGTGAACCTAGGTTCTGAGAGGAAAGATAAGAGAGAATCCATGTGAGAACCTAGCGTCGAAGCGAATTATGCTCGAGGTGTGAGAGTGAGTAGTTTCTGAGGCTAGGGCATTTAAGTGTGGGATTCGTGTTGTGCCAGTTTCCCTTGGGGTGCCTTCGAGTTGTTTAAAACATTTTGCATATGCTCATTCCTCACTCCCATTTGCTTTTGCGTATCTCTCTGCCAGTTGGTTCTACAACAATTTTTTCTTTGTGTCTAGGAAAGTTCTTAGTTCGAGTCATTTTTAGTTTGTGTCTTATTTGTTTTATATTAAGTTTGCTCGAGAACGAGCAAAGGTTTGGTTTGGGGGTGTTTGATCGTGCCTAAATTGTTGTATATTTTGGCCCTCATTCCTATTCCTTTGTCTCATTCTTGTGTGTATTTTCTATATATTTTATGTCTAATAGGCTCGTTTGTGCTAATTGCAGGCAATAGATGTAATTCTGGTGTTAGAAGCTAATTGCAGTGGTTCCGGCAGAAAAGGGGCAAAAAGAAAGACAAAGGATCATAAGCAGCTCTACAGTGCGGGTCAAGTGCGGGTCGCAACCGCACTCCAACCGCACTCCTTCCCACAGCCGGGACCTGAATCATGAAGGAAAGATAAAGTGCGGGTCAAGTGCGGGTCATCCAACCGCACTCCACCCTCACTGTTGCTCAAGACAGAGGAGCTGATTTGCACCTGACACTAAAGTGCGAGTAAAGTGCGGGTAAAGTGCGGGTAAAGTGCGGGTAATCCAACCGCACTCCACTCGCACTGTTGCTCAACACAGAGGAGTGGATTTACACCTGACACCAGAGTGTGAGTACAGTGCGGGTAAAGTGCAGGTAATCCAACCGCACTCCACCCACGCTGTTACCCAGATCAGAGAACCTGAAGATGAAGAAAACCCATATAGTGCGAGTACAGTGCGGGTAATTCACCTGCACTCCACCCGCACTCTGCGCACGACAGTTTCTGGTTTCAAGCTTAAGTGACCTATTTTTCCATCCTCTATAAATACAAAAGGATAGGGAACGAACCAAAAAGCTCCCATACCTCCCAACACTTGTATTCTAAGCTAGTAACACATCTCCCTATCATCCAAACCATCTCTACTCAATCAAAGACAACTAGGAGACTTGGATTCAAGCTTCAAGGAAGGAGATCAATCTTCAAGGGTTCTCTCTGTTAGGATTATGCTCAATGGCAAGAGTGTAATATTGTAATTGACAATCTTCTCATATTAATAAAGTGAATTCTAATTCTTACAATTACTTATAGCATTTATTATTATAATTGTCAAGGTAAATAATCATAAGGTCAAAATACTATGAGACATGAAGAATTGTTCATACATCCGGATATGTATGAGGTAGACACAATTCTTTAGTTAGTCTTGAATAACGTTCACAACTTAAGTTAAAGGTTGGGCACCTCTATCTTGTTAAAGTTGTAGAATTCTTTTACTAGCATTTGAGTGGGATCAAATGAATATGATGAATCTAAAATCATCGAAAGGTTTTCGAGTAAAAGAATCTAGTGCACTAGGTGCATTGAACTGGATCACAATGAAACACTTTATCTAGAACCGTCACTAGATATAAGTCTTTTCATTAAAGAGGATAATCAGAAAGTCTATCTTAATCCTGAGATAAATGATGGACTTATGGTTGCAAGTGTTATCATTAGAGCTATCAATGAGTACGATTATATAGCATAGTCTATCCTCGATAGTTTGGTGGTATACATTTATTAATCGATAGAGGACTTCATTTATAGATATGGACATCGTGGCTCCATTTATTAAATGAGAGTATAATATCATCATATGGATGTTTTGAGGTATTGGATATTAAATCTCAACGTTGAGTTTTCAATAATGATTATTGAAAACATGGCTTCTGGACAAGTCAAAGTATCCAAGTTCGAAATGTGGTCATATGAGGAAATATGGTAACTTGGAGAGCTATAGGCGGTCTATGAGCTCTTGGCGATTACTGATATTATTCATGAGGATACACCATCTCCTATAAGATTGTCTAGGGTATGAATGAGAAACATCTCCTTATTCTATCTTTATTTAAGAGTTCAATTTTAGCTCTTTAGTGGAATGAGTTAAAATTAATAGATTGGACCTAAGTGAATCATTTGTTGATTGTGATTAGGTTGTGTCTATTGAAGCTTAAATTTAGATAGCCCGCCAAGATCCCCAATCCACACGTATTTGCATGGATCACTTGATATATTCTACTGGGCCGATTTAAGGGTCCATCTAGAATTATTTTTAATATATCAAGAATATAATATGTCTATTATTTAATTAATGGGCTGCACTATTATATTAATATATTAAAAGGAGACATGTGGGCTTGTTTCTTTTAATAAGAATGGGTCTGGTTCACATGTGGGCTTTTATTTAAAGTCCAATGGATTAAATGAAATAAGAAAATAATATATGGCCCATTTATATAAGTGGGGCGGCAAGGTGTATATATTAACCTAATATATTATTTTGTTTCATTGTTTTAATTAAATAAGAATTAGTTAATTTATTAATTAATTGTTTAATTAAGAAACAAATCTTTTTCTGATCAGGAAATATATTTCCTAAAGTTATACTATTGGTAGTAGTGTATTAAAAGTAAAAGACTTGTTTGATAAGAAAATAAATAATTAATTTTATTTATTTAATCAAATAAGAAGTCTTTTTATTTAGTCAATAAAAGAATAAAAATATCTATGAGTTGGATTAAGTTTTGAAGTCTAAAGGTTGATGGAAATTAGGGTGAAATACAAACTCTTTTTGGTATGTGATTTGCGGCAGCCCTAGTCCATTTAGAGGAAGATTTCGGCAATCCTTAATAGAAGAGGAAGCAAAATTTCGGCCACCTATATAATACCACATATAGAATTCAGCGACAATATAGTTGATTGAATGATTCAATTTTTCTTCTTCTTCTCAATTCATAGAAAAGGATAAATTTTATTCTACTAAACATAAAAGAGAGAAGAAGTTATTCTTTGATAGTACACTGATTGCTTGTTCATCAATAAGCTTGTGTGTACAACATCGAATTAGGTTCACGCGAGTTTCGATCATTAGATTGAGAACTCAAAAGTGACCGGAATAATTTTTGTCTTCTTTGGATTGTTTTGTGACTAACAAAAGAAAAATAAAATTTTGTTCATCCATTCTCAGGTTTGCAATTCAAAGAAAAAGGGAGACTACGCTCCTAGGTGATTCACGTACGTGTTCGGATTAAAAGAGCTCGCGGTACTGTGCACGATCACTGTTCACAGGGTACTGTTCACGATCATTGTTCACACGGGCACTGTTCACGATAACTATTCACGGGGGTACTGTTCAAGATCACTGTTCATGGGGGGTAATGTTCACGATCACTGTTCACGCGGTACTGTTCACAATCACTGTTCACGCGGGTACTGTTCACGGCATCGGAAAATATTTTGCGGATTACCAATCGACGTATGTCAATCGGATCACGCGTCAAGAGGTATTCAACTCTAACCGTATATATTTGAGTTTAATTAATTAAAAGGTTAAGGTTCAACTTTGAGAAAAATTTTAAAACCATACGAAATCTATTTTTTGTTTCTTCCGCTGCGTTTTATATCGATTTTTCCCTACAATTGGTATCAGAGCCTTGGTTGTACCTTTTAATTAATTAACGTATATATACGTGAATCTATTTTTTTTATTGTGATTATACATGTTTTAGAAAGAGATGGCACTCTAGGTATTCGCATATATAATTACATGTTGAATGTATGGATTTATATATGTTTTATAAAGTGAATTGTTATTGCTCGATTTTGGTCCTAGAATTTCAATGTAATTTTTGTTTCGGATTTGTAACAAGAAGGGTGGTCTATTATCGCCATAATTCCTTCTTGGTAGTTGCTAGGGTTTTATTTTTTTGTATGTAAAATAAGTGCAGTATTTGTTTTTTGTAATCAGGTGCAGTAATTTTTTTTATAAATCTTACTGTAGTAAAATAAAAAAAAATTAAAAAAATTTGCTGCAGTAATTTATTGGTAATATGATGTAATATATTCGGGTATTGAAAATTAGAAGACACGAAGAAAAACGAAGCAACCGGAACCTAGAACGAGCACCGTGCGCACCCTAGGACTGGATTGGGCTGCGCATGGCAAGCCCAATCCTTGGTGGGCTGCGCACGGCAGTGTGGCCTTATGGGCTGCGCAAGGCAGCCCCTTTGTGGGGTTGTGGGCTGTGCACGTCCATGGGAGGAGGCCGAGGGATGAGCGTATGGTTGATGGCCACCTGAAGATCTTGTATTCCTAACAATTGTAATTTACTTGCTTTTCTAGGATGAGCCAAAATTGTTGCTATTTAATTTTTGCTTAAATATTACAATATTTGTTGTTGTATGATAACATGACATTTTAGAATAGGAGTGCCACTCATATATCTCTTTTGGTATGAACATGCATTGAATGATTTAGGTATCTAGTTGGCATCTAGATAACTTGGTAAAAATCATTCTTTGGGATTTAATCACACGCCTTAAATAATTGAGTGGGAGAAGGTGTGCAAGAACGCCTATGGCCTCCAAGATTAGTTGAGTTTTATTATTTTTGGTAATCCCCCCAAGGGGCGTCCATAAATGGAATTTAACAATATACTTCCTTACAAGGATAGACTAGACAATTGACTTAAATGAAATCTACTCCCCAAGGAGGGATTTTCGTGAGAGAAAATTGAGGGTCGATATCTTGGTAACACACTCAATGTAATTTTATTAATATCCTCCCAAGAGTTCTTGTTAATAAAAATTACAAGGCTAAAATTAAAAACGCTGGTTGTTATGTTAACAATTAGGTGGGACCTAGTCTAACTAGTAAATAGTGCGAACTCCCAAAGGAGGCGTAATATTTATGGGTGTTGGATCACCGTTGAATTTTTATGATTGAATTATTTATTTTAATTCAAGATAAATTTTTAAAAGTGCTATTATCATGATTATTTACTTATATATGTTTTTGTTTTAATCAGAAATCATGACCCCATCACTTATGAACATCCTGAAAGATAACACCTTAACTGGAGATAACTACGTAGCATGGAAAAGGAAAATTGGGTTGTTGCTGCAAAGTGAAAAACATAAGTTTGTTCTGACCACTCCTAAACCACCCCTTCCTAATAATGAATCTAATGTGATGCAAAGAGATGAGTATGAGTAGTGGAAGACTTCTGATGATATGGCAAAATGTTACATTATGGCCACTGTCTCCGATGTGTTGCAACAGCAACATGAAGGAATGGAGTCCGCTGCTGATATAATGATGTCTCTAGAGGAAATGTTTGCTATGAGGTCTAGGACGACTAAGAGAGAGGTAGTGACTGTTTTATTAATCTTAGGATGAAACCTGGACAATCTGTGAAAGATCACATGATGAAAGTCATAGCACATCTCAATATTGCTGAACTAAATGGTGCTGAGATTGATGGTGAGACCAAAATTGATATGGTAGTTAACTCACTGTCAGATTCCTTTGATCAGTTCAAGTTGGACTACACCTTGAACAAAAAGGAATACACCTTGCACGGCCTGATGCAAGATGTTCAAAGCGCTGAAAAGATCCTTGTGAAAAACAAAGGTCAAGAGATTCTTTTGGTTGGTAAAGTTGCTACTGTTAAGACTCGTAAGAGGGTCAAGAAACAACAGAAGAAAAAGAAACTTGGGCCTACCAAGAAGGAAACCAAGAAAGTAATCAAGATCAAAGGGAAATGCTTCCTTTGTGGTGAAAAGAGACATTGGAAAAGAGATTGCCCAAAGTCCCAGAAAAAGAAGGAAGAAGGTAATGTTAATTGTCTAGAAACATGTTTTCTGGCAGATTCTATTGATTCTTGGATCATAGACTCTGGAGCCACTAATCATGTTTGTTATTCCTTGCAGGGGTTTCAGGAAAAGATAAGGTTGAATGAAGATGAAGTCAATTTGCGCTTGGGCAACGGAACGTTAGTGTCTGCAAGTGCAGTGGGAGATATTAGAGTTATTTTAGATTCTAGTAGGCATTTAGATTTAATAGACGTTTATTATGTACCTCAATTCAAGAGGAATTTAATTTCAGTTTCTTGTTTAAATAAGTTTTGATATTCGGTTACTTTTAATAAAACCTTTATTATTAGTAAGAATGACAAAGTTGTTTGCAAAGGTACATTGGAAAACGGTTTATTCTTTTTGCATAGAAATATCTCTCACTCGTTAGACACAAAAATAACGGAACCTAATCATAAAAGAGTAAAATTATCAAAAGATGAAACCTATCTTTTGCATTTACACCTAGGTCACATTAACCTTAATAGGATTAAAAGATTGGTATGTGACAGACCTTTAAGTGACTTAAAGGTTGATGATCTACCAACTTGTGAATCTTGTTTGGAAGGTAAAATGACCAAAAGGCCGTTCAATACCAAAGGTACAAGAGCCACTGAATATTTAGGACTAGTACACACTGATGTATGTGGTCCTATGAGCATTTAAGCTAGAGGTGAATATGAGTACTTCATCACCTTCACAGATGATTACTCAAGATTTGGTTATGTGTATCTCATGAGACATAAGTCGGATGCATTTGATATGTTCAAAGCATTCAAAGCTGAAGTAGAAAATCAGCTTGAGAAACATATAAAAATCTTGAGATCAGATCCTGCTGGAGAATATCTATCTGGAGAGTTTCAGCAATATCTTATTGATAATGGGATAGTTTCTCAGCTTTCTGCACCAGGTACACCTCAACAAAATGGGGTAGCAGAAAGGAGAAATAGGACTCTTTTAGAGATGGTTAGATCAATGCTGAGTTATTCAACACTTTCTATTTCTTTTTGGGGATATGCTCTACAAACAGCAATATATATTCTAAATGATATACCATCTAAATCTGTCCCTAAAACCCCACATGAATTGTGGACTGGGTGAAAGCCTAGTTTACAACACATGAGGATATTTGGTTGTCCTGCACATGTGTTGAAAGGAAAGACAGAAAAGATGGAGTCCTGTTCGGAAACATGTATATTTGTGGGGTATCCAAAAGGAACTAAAGGATATTATTTCTATAGTCCTTCTGATTTAAAAGTATTTGTTTCAACAAATGCTTCATTTCTAGAAAAGGACTATATGAATAATTTTGTGCCCAAAAGTAGAATTGTCCTGAATGAGATGTCAGGAGATACAATTCCATAAGAGGTTTCACAACCCAGCCCAATTGTAAGTTCCACTCCAACACAAGATCAACAACCTACCATTCCTCGTCGTAGTGGGAGGGTTAGAACACAACCCGAAAGATATATCGGTCTAGGAGAATCTGTTGAGAATCTCTCTGACGACGATGATCCCTACACGTACAAGGAAGCTATGGAGGATGTTGATTGTCGTCATTGGCAAAAGGCAATGCAATCCGAGATTGAATCGATGTTCAATAACAAAGTCTGGTCCCTTGTAGACTTGCCTAAAGGGATAAAACCCATTGGGTGCAAGTGGGTATACAAGAGGAAAAGAGGTATGGATGATAACGTGGAAACCTTTAAAGCTAGACTAGTAGCTAAAGGTTATACACAGAAAGAAGGTATTGATTATGAGGAAACCTTCTCACCTGTGGCCATGCTTAAATCCATTAGGATACTCTTATCCATTGCAGCATCTCTAGACCTAGAGATTTGGCAAATGGACGTCAAGACAGCTTTCCTTAATGGAAGTCTTGACGAGAGCATCTACATGATGCAACCAGAGGGATTCATTGAAAAAGGCCAAGAAGAAAGAGTATGCAAGTTGCAAAAGTCCATATATGGACTAAAGCAAGCATTCATATCCTGGAACATAAGGTTCGATCAAGCTGTAAAGGGTTTTGGATTTATTCAAAACCCTGACGAACCTTGTGTATACAAGAGGATCAAAGGCGACAAGTTGGTTTTCCTCATTCTTTATGTTGATGATATACTACTCATTGGAAACGATGTAGGTGTATTGACATCAGTGAAAGAATGGTTAGCAAAACAATTTGATATGAAGGACTTAGGAGAAGCAAGTTATATTCTTGGTATCCAAGTAATAAGGGATAGAAAGAATAGAACGATTGTATTATCCCAAGCTTCATACATTGATAAAATCTTGTCTAGATTCACCATGCAAGATTCCAAGAAAGGTATGTTACCTTTTAGACATGGAATCAAACTTTCTAATGGTCAAGCACCTAAGAATGTGCATGAAGAGCAATTCATGAGTAGAGTTCCATATGCCTCGGCAGTTGGAAGTCTCATGTATGCAATGCTCTGTACTAGACCAGATATTTGTTTTGTTGTTGGCATAGTTAGCAGGTTTCAATCGAAACCTGGTCCTGATCATTGGACGGCAGTCAAGCATATTTTCAAGTGTCTCAAGAGAACTAGAGATTATATGCTTGTATACTCTGGAGGGGGTTTAATTCCCGTTGGGTATACATATTCTGATTTCCAGTCGGCTTCTGACTCCAAAAAATCCACATCAGGATATGTGTTTACCATTGGAGGAGGAGTAGTCATATAGAGGAGTATCAAGCAATCTTGTATTGCTGATTCCACCATGGAAGCTGAGTATGTTGCTCCATGCGAAGCTGCCAAAGAGGCTGTTTGGCTCCGCCAATTCTTGATTGACTTGGAAGTGGTTCCTAGTGCGAATAAGCAGATCACTATACAATGTGACAACAGTGGTGCAGTGTCTAATTCGAAAGAACCAAGAAGTCATAAGAGAGGTAAACACATTGAAAGGAAGTATCACCTTTTGAGGGAAACTGTTCATAAGGGAGACGTGACGATCACCAAAATCGCGTCAGCAGAAAATCTAGCGGATCCTTTCACGAAGGCTCTACCTCAGAAGAGCTTTGATGGACTATCTAGAGAACATGGGAATGAGAGAAATGACACACTTGCTATAGAGCAAGTGGGAGATTGTTAGGATTATGCTCAATGGCAAGAGTGTAATATTGTAATTGGAAATCTTCTCATATTAATAAAGTGAATTCTGATTCTTACAATTACTTATAGCATTTATTATTATAATTATAAGGTAAATAATCATAAGGTCAAAGGACTATGAGACATGAAGAATTGTTCATACATCCGGATATGTATGAGGTAGACACAATTCTTTAGTTAGTCTTGAATAACGTTCACAACTTAAGTTAAAGGTTGGGCACCTCTATCTTGTTAAAGTTGTAGAATTCTTTTACTAGCATTTGAGTGGGATCAAATGAATATGATAAGTCTAAAATCATCGAAAGGTTTTCGAGTAAAAGAATCTAGTGCACTAGGTGCATTGAACTGGATCACAATGAAATACTTTATCTAGAACCGTCACTAGATATAAGTCTTTTCATTAAAAAGGACAATCAGAAAGTCTATCTTAATCCTGAGATAAATGATGGACTTATGGTTGCAAGTGTTATCATTAGAGCTATCAATGAGTACGATTATATAGCATAGTCTATCCTCGATAGTTTGGTGGTATACATTTATTAATCGATAGAGGACTTCATTTATAGATATAGACATCGTGGCTCTATTTATTAAATGAGAGTATAATATCATCATATGGATGTTTTGAGGTATTGGATATTAAATCTCAACGTTGAGTTTTCAATAATGATTATTGAAAACATGGCTTCTGGACAAGTCAAAGTATCCAAGTTCGAAATGTGGTCATATGAGGAAATATGGTAACTTGGAGAGCTATAGGCGGTCTATGAGCTCTTGGCGATTACTGATATTATTCACGAGGATACACCATCTCCTATAAGATTGTCTAGGGTATGAATGAGAAACATCTCCTTATTCTATCTTTATTTAAGAGTTCAATTTTAGCTCTTTAGTGGAATGAGTTAAAATTAATAGATTGGACCTAAGTGAATCATTTGTTGATTGTGATTAGGTTGTGTCTATTGAAGCTTAAATTTAGATAGCCCGCCAAGATCCCTAATCCACACGTATTTGCATGGATCACTTGATATATTCTACCGGGCCGATTTAAGGGTCCATCTAGAATTGTTTTTAATATATCAAGAATATAATATGTCTATTATTTAATTAATGGGCTGCAATATTATATTAAAATATTAAAAGGAGACATGTGGGCTTGTTTCTTTTAGTAAGAATGGGTCTGGTTCACATGTGGGATTTTATTTAAAGTCCAATAGATTAAATGAAAAAGAAAATAATATATGGCCCATTTATATAAGTGGGGCGGCAAGGTGTATATATTAACCTAATATATTATTTTGTTTCATTGTTTTAATTAAATAAGAATTAGTTAATTTATTAATTAATTGTTTAATTAAGAAACAAATCTTTTTCTGATCAGGAAATATATTTCCTAAAGTTATACTATTGGTAGTAGTATATTAAAAGTAAAAGACTTGTTTGATAAGAAAATAAATAATTAATTTTATTTATTTAATCAAATAAGAAGTCTTTTTATTTAGTCAATAAAAGAATAAAAATATCTATGAGTTGGATTAGGTTTTGAAGTCTAAAGGTTGATGGAAAATAGGGTGCAACACAAACTCTTTTTGGTATGTGATTTGCGGCAACCCTAGTCTATTTAGAGGAAGATTTCGGCAATCCTAAATAGAAGAGGAAGCAAAATTTCGGCCACCTATATAATTCCACATAGAATTCGGCCACAATATAGTTGATTGAATGATTCAATTTTTCTTCTTCTTCTCAATTCATAGAAAAGGATAATTTTTATTCTACTAAACATAAAAGAGAGAAGAGATTATTCTTTGATAGTACACTGATTGCTTGCTCATCAATAAGCTTGTGTGTACAACATTGAATTAGGTTCACGCGAGTTTCGATCATTAGATTGAGAACTCAAAAGTGACCGGAATAATTTTTGTCTTCTTTTGATTGTTTTGTGACTAACAAAAAAAAAACTTTGTTCATCCATTCTCAGGTTTGCAATTCAAAGAAAAAGGGAGACCACGCTCCTAGGTGATTCACGTACGTGTTCAGATTGGAAGATGTCGCGGTACTGTTCACGGCGGGGGTACTGTTCACGATCACTGTTCATGCGGGTACTGTTCACGGGCATCAGAAAAGATTTTGCGGATTACCAATCGACGTAAGTCAATCGGATCACGCGTCAAGAGGTATTTAACTCTAACCGTATATATTTGTGTTTAATTAATTAAAAGGTTAAGGTTCAACTTTGAGAAAATTTTAAAACCATACTAAATTTATTTTTCGTTTCTTCCGCTGCGTTTTATATCGATTTTTTCCTACACTCTCTACACTTTCTCTTAGTTTATTTGTTTGTAATAGAACATGAGTAGCTAAAATACCCCACTATGGGGTTGATGTTATTTGTTTGATGGATATTTGGGCTTTGTAAATAAACTCTATATGTTATATTTATTCTATCTCTATGTTTTATTCCATTGCTTTAATTGATTTCCATTATTGATTTGCTTGGATACACCCTTTTTGCATGATTGATTTGGATTACTTGAATAGGCAATTAGGTTTTCTAATGCTCAATTGAATGGAAGGATTTCTGGAAATCCGGCTCTACAACCATGCCCTTAATCTAATCTTGAATTAGTGGCTTTCACTATACACTCTAGGTTAGCCCCTTGTGAGAGAATTAGAAGCCTCCACTATACACCCTAGGTTGGCTACTTTAGTGATTATATGAGAACTAACCTTCGAGTAGAATTCGGTTGATAACCTAAAGCCTCATCCAATCTCAAACGGGTGGCCTTCACTATACATCCTAGGTCAGCCACTTGTGAGGGAATTGGAAGCCATCACTATACACCCTAAGATGGCTACATTAGTAATAGGTTGAGCCATAGCTAGATAGATGAGCATTCATGGAACAAGTCCCGATTGAGTAACTAGCCATTGTTGGTTGCTTAGGAGGGATTAATCGCTAGTAGGAGGTCTTCACTATACACCCTAGGTTGACCTCTTGCTAGAGATATATACCAACACTATACACCCTAGGTTGGTTACATTTGTCAATACATGCTTAATTGAGAGTTTGTTGCAATTGCCCCAATATTCACTTATGAGTCCATCAACTTCGTAGTTCCATCATCATTCATTCATCACTCCATTGTCATCCCATTTTATTTGCTTTCATAGTTAGTTTATATTGTATCTTCATTCACCATCACTTTACTTTTATGCATGCTAGTTATATTAATCCTAATCTTATCACCGCTACCCCGATCTCAGTGGACGACACCAGTGCTTACTGCTTTACTTGTATTCTACTTGTGAACGCATCGCATAGGTTTTATAAATTGTTTTGACGGACGGTTTTCTGACGGCAAAAACCTTCCCATCAATAATATTTTTCATTCGTACCCTAGACAATCTTATTGAAGATAGTGTATCCTCATGAAGAATATCAGTAATCACCAAGAGCTCGTAGACCGCCTATAGCTCTCCTAGTTACCATATTTACCCATATGACCACATTTTAAACTAGGATATTTTGACTTGTCCAGAAGCCATATTTCAATAGACACTATTGAAAACTTAACGTTAAGATTTAATATCCAATACCTCAAAACATCCATATGATGATATTCTACTCTCATTTAATAAATGGAGCCATGATGTCCATATCTATAAATGAAGTCCTCTATCGATTAACAAATGAATACCACCAAACTATCGAGGGTAGACTATGCTATATAATCGTACTCATTGATAGCTCAAATGATAACACTTACAACCACAAGTCCATCATTTATCTCAAGATTGAGATAGACTCTCCGATTGTCTTCAAGTGAAAACTTTTATCCATTGACGGTTCTAGATAAACTATTTCACTATGATCCTATTCAATGCACCCAGTGCACTAGATTCTTTTGCCCAAAGACACCACACTTTGATGATTTTAGACTCATCATAACACATTTGATCCCACTCAAATCCTAGCAAAAGAATCTACAACTTTAACAAGATAAGGGCGCCCAACCTTTATCTTTAGTTGTGAATATTATTCAAGACTAACTAAAGAATTGTTTCTACCTCATACATATCCAGATGTATAAACAATTCTTCTTTTCTCATAGTCTTTTGACCTTATGATTATTTACTTTTGAAAATTATAATAATTAAACTATAAATGCTACAATATTTGTTACACTAGAAATCACTTTATTAATATGAAAAGCTTGTCATATACATTTGTTAATAGAAAAATCCACCCGGGGTGAAAATCTCAAATAACACCCTCGACCCGGTACCCCAGAGGTTACAGCGGGTGTGGTAGGTACTTCGTAACGTGGTTCTGGTAAGGTGAAAGCGAGATAGATGCCATGGTACGAGAATAGTCATCCCTCCCATCTGGTGCAGTAGGCTGGTACCCGGTCTTAGTGTCTGATCCTGGTACCTAGTCACCTCTTTAGGTGCCTTCAATATTCCCCCGACCTAGATAATGAGCCAGGAGAGGTACATGAGAGCTAGGACCAGCATGGTCGGTGCCTAGCACGCATACATGCATTCATAACAAGGATATAGATGGGAGAATGACAACTCTTTTAGTAGTGGTAAACTGACCTTGGGGGAAAAAGCATCACGATTGATCACATGCTGAAAAACCCCCAAGCAGTATCCATTCGAAGGGAGAAAGACCCTTCTTTATATTTATATATTACGAGAGGTGCTCCGGAGAGCTTACATTAATACAAACTGAGTCCTGGTAGGTCACAATTAGAGGGGTACCATTCGGTACCGGTACATTCATAGGCGAAAACTGACATACATAGCAGTCGATACAATGGTGGTGTAGAAGGAATTCGGGCAGGGTCCCTTTTACACTCCAGGCGATGGCGAACCCATAGTCCTACTAGAGAAGTGGATGAAATCTAGGATCAGAGACATCTTGGAGATATGGAGATGTAGGAGAGCTGTTGGAGAATGTTGGAGAGAATGTCAGAGAGTCAAAATGTTGGGAATCGACCTTTTTTCTTGGAGAGTGACTTGTTATATTTATATATGTTTATCCTTGTTGCCCACTCCATTGACTCAGTTAATTAATACACTGATTTGGCCTTTAAAGAGTTGAATATTCTCTCATTAATGGCGTTATGAATGGCCATTAATGGAGTTGACTGATTTCCTCATTAATTGCATTGTGAATGGCCGTTAATGAAGTTGACTGATTCCCTCATTAATGGCGTTGTGAATGACCATTAATGGAGTTGACTGATTCCCTCATTAATGGCGTTGATTATCTCTGTTAGTTACCAGAGATGTCAACTTTCTCTTTTACGTTACTTGAAGGAGAATTCTGACTCTGTATCCGGTGGTATGGTACACTGGTGTACCGGAGTGCATACTAGCGTGGCACTTGTTCTAGCATGCTGATACCTCTTCCTGGTTCCATTCTTCTTACTTGGCAGGTGGGATACACATTCTGCTCAGAACCTGGACTGATATTTGCAGTACTTTGTGTTAGGATTATGCTCAATAGCAAGAGTGTAATATTGTAACTGACAATCTTTTCATATAAATAAAGTGATTTCTGATTCTGCAAAATCTTATAGCATTTATAATTATAATTGTCAAGGTAAATAATCATAAGGTCAAAAGACTATGAGATATGAAGAATTGTTTGTACATCCGGATATGTATGAGGTAGACACAATTCTTTAGTTAGTCTTGAATAACGTTCACAACTTAAGTTAAAGGTTGGGCACCTCTATCTTGATAAAGTTGTAGAATTCTTTTACCAGCATTTGAGTGGGATCAAATGAGTTATGATGAGTCTAAAATCATCGAAAGGTTTTCGAGTAAAAGAATCTAGTGCACTGGGTGCATTGAACTGGATCACAATGAAATACTTTATCTAGAACCGTCACTAGATATAAATCTTTTCATTATCAGGACAATCGGAGAGTCTATCTAAATCCTGAGATAAATGATGGACTTATGGTTGCAAGTGTTATCATTAGAGCTATCAATGAGTACGATTATATAGCATAGTCTATCCTTGATAGTTTGGTTGTATTCATTTGTTAATCGATAAAGGACTTCATTTATAAATATGGACATTGTGGCTTCATTTATTAAATGAGAGTATAATATCATCATATGGATGTTTTGAGGTATTGGATATTAAATCTCAACGTTGAGTTTTCAATAATGATTATTGAAAACATGGCTTCTGGACAAGTCAAAATATCCAAGTTCAAAATGTGGTCATATGAGGAAATATGGTAACTTGGAGAGCTATAGGCGGTCTATGAGCTCTTGGCGATTACTGATATTATTCACGAGGATACACCATCTCCTATAAGATTGTCTAGGGTATGAATGAGAAACATCTCCTTATTCTATCTTTATTTAAGAGTTCAATTTTAGCTCTTTAGTGGAATGAGTTAAAATTAATAGATCGGACCTAAGTGAATCATTTGTTGATTGTGATTAGGTTATGTCTATTGAAGCTTAAATTTAGATAGCCCGCCAAGATCTACAATCCACACGTACTTGCATGGATCACTTGATATATTCTACCGGACCAATTTATGGGTCCATCTAGAATTGCATTTAATATATTAAGAATATAATATGTCTATTATTTATTTAATGAGCTGCACTATTATATTCATATATTAAAAGGAGACATGTAGGCTTGTTTCTTTTAGTAAGAATAAGTCTGGTTCACAAGTGGGCTTTTATTTAAGGTCTAACGGATTAAATAAAATAAGAAAAATAATATTGGGCCCATATATACATGGTGTGGGCGGCAAGGCTAAATAAAATAGCCCAAGATATTATTTTATTTTATTGTTTTAATTAAATGGGAATTAATTATTTATTTAATTAACTAATAGTTTAAATCAAAATCTTTTCTTGATCTGTAAATTAAATACTATGTGTTGGATTAGGGTTGGAATTCTATTAAGTGATAGGAGTCCTAATGTGGTAAGGATTAAGTCCACATACACTCTGTTAACGGAAATTTTGCTCGGGATGAGAAATCCCAGTTAACGCCCTCAAGACTACTACCACGTAGGTGGTGGCCAAAATTCTTTATATATGTAACAGTGGTTTATAAAATGATAAGTAGGCAAGAATGTTTTTATTTAGCATGCATGGTACACGAATACAAAGATTCTTCTCTCTTTTCTCTCAAATCTCTCTGGGAAATGGTCGATTGTTAGTCGTATGCCTGTCGAATAGTAGTCCCCTCTTTTCATTTCTTTTCTTTTCTATTTATACAATGGTTTGTAGGTCAACAGACTGATTCTCCCTTGATTGTCTCAGTGATTGTCTCAGTCTCTTCCTTATCGGGCGGGATTTCTTGCGTTAATATCATTTGACTTTTAGATTGACGCCCGAATTGAGAGTATCGTGGTGGAGATCAGTTTGTTTCCTTTTTGAATTTCATTACTTGTTCTGCATGTAGATAACGCTTCCAGGTATGATTTAATGCATTCCTCGTATCCTTTCAGTATAATCCTTATAGAACTCGCAGAACATGACGATATGGTGTGATGCATCAACGAAGGAGGTTGTTTAGTATTTCAACCTTGATGTCTGAGAAGTTTCATCCAGCTTGAAGCCAGATCTGGCTTCTCTTGACTTTTTTGAAGCTAGATGTGGCCTCGACTGACCTTTTTGAAGCTAGGTGTGGCTTCTACTGACCTCGCGGCCTTCTAGGGACATTCTTCTATGTCAATCGAGGTACAGAAGAGTTTCTTGAGCATTTGCGAGATGACCTTGACTTTGGGGAGCCTCTAGTTTTGATGATGCGGGCTAAGTTCGATCATTCCGGGCTCTATCCCGGATGTTTCCGGAGCCCACCCTTGTTCCTGGGGTGGTATCGTTGTTCGGCCCTGTATAGAGAGGTCTCCTGGTGGAAGCTCTCAGGTCCAGGCTTTATCCCAGATGTTTCTGGAGCCCGCCCTTGTGCCTGGGGTGGTATCGTAGCTTGGCTCTGGATATAGAGGTCTTCAGGTGAAACTTTCAGGTATGGAACCAGGTCTAGGAAGTGGAAAATTTCCCTTTGGTCCTTAGCCAATTTTGGCTATTAACAGAAGTCCCCTCTGACTTGAACACCAGACGTCGAGCTTGGGGTTGAGGTCAGATTCTCACTTTATTTGGGAAATCTTCCTCTTTTTACCGTTACCGAAATTTTTGGAAATTTCTTCATTTGAGTGACATGTTGTGAACCGACTCTTTTATCTTCGAATTAATCTGATCACATTACGGCAGTCCCCGAGATTTTTTACCGTTACCAGGATCTTGGGGAGATCTTCCTCTTAACTGCATAAATGATGTGGCATGAGATGATTAGCCCGCTTTCGAGTTTAATCCGGTTACGTTACCGAGTCGATTTTTTACCGTTACCAAACGAGTATCCTGGTAACTGGAGCTGTTGCCCTCCTGCCTATATATATGTCTGTTTTCCTCCTCATCTTCCTCACATCTTCTCGAGCTAAAAGAACCTTTTGTTGAGAAATATTTCCACAGTTTTTCCTCCAAGCTTGCTTCTTTCTTCATTCTTCGTCTTCTATTCTTTCTTCATTCTTCGTCTTCTATAATGTCGAAAAATAGTCGTGATTCAAATGATTCCATATTCGACGGCGAGGAGGTCGTCAGTCTTAGTCTGGGGAAGCGGGCTAGGAGGAGTTCTGACTGTGATGATTCCCCGCCCACCTCACAACGTCGGCAATCCAGTAGGAATGTATCTATCGGGACTGGGTTCTCCAATCATCCCGACCACCCTTTAGATATCGTCGATGATGATTCCGACAAAGAAACGGTCGGTGGCACTGCAGGGGAGCGTCGGGTCTCGGCTCCTGGTCCTCTTGAGGAGAGGCTCCCTCCCTACGATTTCCGGGTTATCCAAGATTACACCGTTGACCCGCCGTTGATCGACCGCTTGAGGTCAAAGTTTGGATCCCCGACAGTGTATCCATCTCGGTGCCTCCCAAGAACTTCGAGTTTTTCAACCCCCCTAAAGGCGTGCTTCCGATCCATGTGGCCGCTCTTGAGAATGGGGTCAGGCTTCCCCTCCATCCGACCCTTCGGCGGGCTCTAAACGCCATCCAGCTCGCTCCCCTTCAGTTAACGCCGGGCTTCTAGAGGCATTTTATCGGTTTCCTTGTGTTATGGAGGGAACAATGCCAGATGAGTAAAGTGACGAGGGAGCCAGGTGCAGAGGAGCTGGCTTATCTTTTTCAGATTGGGAGCTTGTCTGGGGCTCCTCGGGGTCAGTTCTACCCCAAGGCCAAGAATAAGCTCAATTTCATCGTTCCTGGTGCTTCGAAGAAGGATCCCGCGTGGAAAGAAGAATGGATCCTGGCGGGGGATGACTAGGGGAGCTCGATTTTCATTAGAGGGTATGAATTCGAGGTTCGTACGGCTTTTAGTGACAAGCCCTCCTGGGACCGGGATTCCCTGCCTGCCGAGTCCGAAGCCGTCTTAAAGGCCATTCTAGCTAGGAATTACCTGAATTCGAAGTTCCCTACCGCTGAAGCTTTTGACCCTCGTATGGTGAACAAATATCTATGGATTTCAGACGCTATTCCTTGTAAGTATCCTTGTGTTGCTTCATCTTATTACTTAGCTTGGATCTAACATTTTCTTCTTTAATCTGCTTATTCACAGTTTTTGTCGTGGAGCCAACCACCCGACACGTCTCACGCTCTCCTCAAGGTGGAGCTTCTCTTCCCTCCTCTGGGGTCGAACCTGCCCTGGCTTCTTCTGTCTCTCCGGTTAGGTCCAAGATGGCCACTCTGGCCTCGCGGGCTTTGGGCAAAGCTCCCCAGGTGGTTGGCCCGGCTGTTTCTGCCCCCTCGGCCGTGGCTGCTAAAGTCCCTACCTCTTTGACTCAAACACCTGATTCCGCGGCTCTTCCAACAACCAAAGCCTCGGAGGTTTCTGGGAAAGTTGTCGCGAGGACTCCTTCTAGCTGCTCCCGGCCTCAGACGAGCTCAATAGGGCGGGACGAGGTCTTGGAGCAGATCATAGCGTCCTGTCCAGGTGGCGGGATCTCCAAGATGGCTTCTATGCCTGTGGATGTCCTTATAACCAAGGGGTCCGCTATCTTAGCTGAGGTAATTGTATTTCCTTTACGCTATTTTTGTTAACTCGTTCAGTTTCTAACTCGGGTTTTATATTTGTAGGCCTTTAAGGTCAATGTCGCGATGGGCCAGCAGGTAGCCCTTCTCCGTGATCAGGCTGTAAAAGCCGAAGCTGAAGCCGTGAAGGCCGGGGAACTGCTCAAGCAGGCTCGGTCTCTAGTTGAAGAGATGACTTCCAGCCAGGGCAAAATTGAGCTCGAGATGGCTGAGCTTCACTGCAATCATGAGAGGATGAAGCAATCTTTCGATTAGGAGCGTCTTCAATCTCTCTGGCGGGCTAGGTAGCGAGATTCCTGGAGATCTGAGGCTAAGAAGCTGGACCTTGAGAACCGATCTCTGATTACTCAGGTGGCCAAACTGCAAGCTGATGCGGAGACCTCCTTCAGCGATGGGTATTTTTATGCTTCCTTTCAGGCCGCGGAAGCTCTTCCTCCTCCTTTTGATTTGTTGTCTATTGCGGGCTGGGACAGACAGGAAATAATGCTCAAAGCTGCCGAGTTATCTCATTTTGAAGGCGACAAGGTGGTCCCTTCTAGCCCGGCAGGAACTGTGAAGCAGACGACTCAGTCAGATCCCTCCTTCCATCTTCCTTCCTTTATCCCCTCAGGTCCTGGGGAATCTTCCAGAAAAGTGATGTCCTCTCGATCCGAGGAGGACCAATCGGGAGCTGGTGAAGAGGTTAGGAGCCCATCTGATGATCCAGCTTTAACAGAGATGGAGGTCGATAGGAGCCAGATGGGGCCCTTGGCTGCTCTTCTCGACGCGGCTATTCCTCTTGAAGTTATGGATGTAATCAATGAAGTTTTGGAGGAAGATCCAGCTGATCATCCGATAGAGCCTCTAAATGGAGGAGCGGTCGGCGAGGATAACCCAGATGGACAGCTACCTATTGAGGGGGTTGATGCTGAGGATTAGCAGGAAGGAGGAGGGCCAGCGGAGGGGAGCCATGATAGCCCCAAAGCTTGAAGCGGATGACTTGTTTCTGATTGCCCGGAAAAGGGGGTGGGCACCATGCTTTGCCATTGTCAGTTTTTTATTTTTCCTTCTTCTTTTTGTAGCCCGAATTCGGGGGTTGGGCTCCCCATTTGGATGTAGCCTTATCAAGGGATAGGCTCTCGTTTCCCTTAATGATAAATTGACGCGCCTTTTTGAGACTTTTATTCTGCTTCTGGTCTTGAATGGTATCCAGAGTAGCATCTGTAGCATCAATTAAGATTCGTGTAGGCAATTATGATGATTTTGATCCTGCACACGAAAGCAAACATTATATATATGGGGCGATAACCTAACCAAGACATCAGGAATGCTACTTAGCTATTTCCTAGTCTTTGAGATCTGGCGGGCAACTATGCCTTTACACTCAGATCCTTCTTGGGGGTGGTAGCCCGACCAAGGCATTAGGAGGGCTATCGAGCTATTTCCTGGTTTCGAGATCTGGAAGGCAACTATGCTCTTACAGTCAGATCCTTCTTGGGGGTGGTAGCCCGACCAAGGCACAGGAGGGCTATCGAGGAGGACAGGAAAGGTCTCCCTAAGATGGCGTTGTAGGCCGATGGGGTGTCCACCACAACAAAGTCGGTCATTACATTCTGTTGGAGCCGGGTGACCCCGATGATTACTGGGAGGATCATTGACCCTACTGGTATGATCGAGTCCCCAGTGAAACCGTAAAGTGGAGTGGTACAGCTGTTGTAGCAATGTTGCTTTAGGTTCAGTTTTTCCAGGGTATACTTGAAGAGGATATCTACATTGCTACCCGTATCCACGATCACGCGATGGACCAGACAGTTGGCGATCTGTATCGTGATGACCATTAGATCATCATGAGGTTGCACAGTGTTGAAGACATCTGCTTCGGTGAATACGATCTGAGCTGACTGGGAGGGCTCTGTCGGACTCTGGCTGACTTCGAAGATCCCCCGGCTCTCTCCAAGGCGGGGAACCTTTCTAGCGTGGTTTTTCCAGGAGTTATTGGAAACGCCGGCCAATGTAGGACCTCCGCTGATAGTGTGTATCACCTGGATCTGTTGCATTAAGTCAGCTTGCTCCCCTTTCCTCTTTTCTGCGTCCTCGTGGATTTTAGCTTGCACCTCCCTTCCAGTTCTGATATTATCTCCGACCTATTGTAGGAATTCAATCAGGCATCCTCCCCTTATCAAGGCCTCAATCTAGTTGCGCAAGTTATAGCACTCCGAAGTGTTGTCGCCCACGTCTTCGTGAAAGTCGCAGTACTTGTACCGGTTTCTCCTATCAGCTGGGGCCTTCATGGGAGCGGGCTTTTGGAGCAATCCTTTATCCTGTATAGCAAGATAGACTGTTTCCCTAGAAGCATTCAAAGGAGTATAGTGGTCATACCCTTTTTCCCCTTGCATTACTGTAGCCACGGTCCTGGGAGGCGGCGAAGCCCGGGGAGGGGTTCGTTTTGCTGGATATCTTTCTTGCCTATGCGGAGGTGTATGGGGGCGATAGGTCGACCTATTGGGAGGTTTATTCTGAGCTCTCTGCACCGGCTCAAATTTGGGGGCTTCTTTCTTCAGACGCTTTGCCGTTCTCATGTCGTCATGTTCTATCTTAACCTTGAGTTGTTCGTCGATCTCGACCTGCTCAAGAGCCCAGTCATAGGCCTCCTGGTATGTCTCGGGAGGTCTATTCATGAAAGAACGGAAAAGCTTTCCTGCCCAGAGGTTTCGTCTGAAGTTAGCGAGGGTTTCTTTTTCAGTGAAAATTCCCATTTGTATGACCACCTTTTGAAATCGCTCTACATACGATCGAAGAGTTTCACTCCGCTCCTGGATCACATATTGGAGGTGTATGGGATCTTTCGGACGAGGTTTAACTCTTTGGAATTGTGAGCAAAAATCGGTTGACAGCTTTGTGAAAGAATCCACGCTACCCACGGGCAGTTTCCTGAACCAGGTTTTCGCATAGTCGGTCAAGGTTGTTGGAAACATTCTGCGCATAGCTGCTCTGGTAGTGTTCTGGACTTCCATCTGTTAAACGAAGCTCTCTAGATGGCTTAGAGGATCCTCCATTCCAGAGAACTTATCCGCTGGCATTTTGAATTTTGGGGGGAGCTCTGCTTCCCGGATCCTCCTAGTGAAGGGAGCGTTCATCTCGCTCAGGGGATTCTTTTTGTCCTTCTTGCTCTTTCCCTTTCTTATCTGCTGGACCTCTTTTTGTAGCTTGGCCAGCTGATCCCTTAGTCGCTTGTTCCCGGGTCTCTTCGAGTTAACCTCAGATTCCTCACTGTAGAATCTTTCTGATGAACTGGCAATTTCTATCCGGTCCTCCTCCTAGACATGATCCACTCGGGGAGTTTGTCTACTTTCCTCCTCTAGGGCCCGGGTTGTTCTCCTAGATGTAGTTGGATGAGATAGCGCTCGCGGCCTCCGGGTAAAAACATCCGCGGCAGACTTAACTAGCTGGGGTTGATATTGTGAAAGTCTTTTAAAAGATGGGGGCATGGGTCCCAGCCTATCCCGGATCGAACGTTGGGGCCCTGATCTATCTCGAGCCGGCTCGAGAGGTGGAGGGCCTAGGCGATCGAAAGCAGGTGGTCTAGCTCCGAGCCTGCTCGGCTCTCCCTGATCATTTAGGTTGGTTAGCTGGATTGTGATGCCTTCAGCGAGGAGGCGGACGCGGATGGATTCTACGAAGGCCGTCGTTTGTTGGTCGAGCACTGCCTGGCTCACTATGGGGTGGCTAGTAGCCCGCGTATTGGTTGTCTGGATCGGAGCTTGACTATTATATCCAGACTTTCTCCCCCTTCCTGGGACATTTCGGGTTGGCCTCGCTGGAGACTGCTCCGGGACTCTGTGTTGGCCTTGGGAGGAGCGGAGCCTCATAGTTCCTGTAAATCAATGAAAATATAAATGCAAACGATCGGTTAATCGGGTGTAGGAAAAATCCCCACAGACGGCGCCAGAAAGTGTTAACGTAAATTTTGCTCGGGATGAGAAATCCCGGTTAACGCCCTCAAGACCACTACCACGTAGGTGGTGGCCAAAATTCTTTATATATGTAACAGTGGTTTTTAAAATGACAAGTAGGCAAGAATGTTTTTATTTAGCATGCATGGTACACGAATACAAAGATTCTTCTCTCTTTTCTCTCAAATCTCTCTAGGAAATGGTCGATTGTTAGTCGTATGCCTGTCGAATAGTAGTCCCCTCTTTTCATTTCTTTTCTTTTCTATTTATACATGGTTTGTAGGTCAACAGACTGATTCTCCCTTGATTGTCTCAGTGATTGTCTCAGTCTCTTCCTTATCGGGCGGGATTTCTTGCGTTAATATCATTTGACTTTTAGATTGACGCCCGAATTGAGAGTATCGTGGTGGAGATCAGTTTGTTTCCTTTTTGGATTTCATTACTTGTTCTGCATGTAGATAACGCTTCCAGGTATGATTTAATGCATTCCTCATATCCTTTCAGTATGATCCTTATAGAAGTCGCGGGACACGACGATATGGTGTGATGCATCAACCAGAGAGGTTGTTTAGTATTTCGACCTTGATGTCTGAGAAGTTTCATCCAGCTTGGAGCCAGATCTGGCTTCTCTTGACCTTTTCGAAGCTAGATGTGGCCTTGACTGACCTTTTTGAAGCTAGGTGTGGCTTCGACTGACCTCGCGGCCTTCTAGGGACATTCTTCTGTGTCAATCGAGGTACAGACGAGTTTCTTGAGCATTTACGAGATGACCTTGACTTCGGGGAGATTCTAGTTTTGATGATGCGGGCTAAGTCCGATCATTCCGGGCTCTATCCCGGATGCTTCCAGAGTCCGCCCTTGTTCCTGGGGTGGTATCGTAGTTCGGCCCTGGATAGAGAGGTCTCCTAGGTGGAAGCTCTCGGGTCCGGGCTTTATCCCAGATGTTTCTGGAGCCCGCCCTTGTGCCTGGGGTGGTATCGTAGCTTGGCTCTGGATATAGAGGTCTTCAGGTGAAACTTTCGGGTATGGAACCAGGTCTAGGAAGTGGAAAATTTCCCTTTGGTCCTTAGCCAATTTTGGCTATTAACACACTCCTTATTATACAAAGAATTCGGCCACCACGAGTCCTACAAGGGTTAGGATTCTTGAATTGATAGGAATTAGGGAAAAGGATAATTCCTTTTCAAGTAAGGAAATTATCCAACCCTAGATTTCCTATTCAATGAATTTGGCCAACCCTACTTTGTGAAGGAGAAAATTCGGCCAACCTATAAATATAAGGTTATGAATTTTCGGCCACTAAGAAGCAAAATAAAGACAGATTTTTGTTTGTTTTGAAAATAAAAATCCTACTCTATACACATAGATTTTCGGCCAAAAGAGAAAAAAAAATAAGTTCTCATTCGATAGTGCACTTACAAGCCTTTAACATCAAAAGGTTTTGTGCACACTTTCGATTTAGGGTTACGCGAGTTTCAATCATATTGATTGTGAATTCAAAAGTGACCGGAACTATTTTTTTAGGCTCTTGGTGTTTTACTATTGAAGATCAAGATCAGAAATTCCATACATCCATTCTAAGGTAAGCAATTCAAAGAAAAAGGGAGACCACACTCCTAGGTGATTCACGTACGTGCTAGGATTGAAGATCTTACGGATTACCATCGATGTAAGTCAATCGGATCACGTGACCAAAGGTATTTAACTCTAACCGTATATTTGAGTTTAATTAATTAAAGGGTTATGGTTCAAATCTTTAGAAAAATTTTAAACTATACGAAATTTTATTTTTCGCCTTCCGCTGCGGTTTTAAGCAATTTTTCCCTACAATTGGTATCAGAGCCTGGTTGTACCCTTAATTAATTAACATATATATACGTGAATCTATTTCTTTTTATTGTGATTATGCATGTTTTAGAAAGAGATGGCACTCTAGGTATTCGCATATATAATTACATGTGGAATGTATGGATTTATATATGTTGTTATAAAGTGAATTGTTATTGCTCGATTTTGGTCCTAGAATTTCAATGTATTTTTTGTTTCGGAATTGTAACAAGAAGGGTGGTCTATTATCGCCATAATTCCTTCTTGATAGTTGCTTAATTTTTTTTTTTGTTATATAAAATAGTGCAGTGTTTTTTTTTATGTATTAAAAATACTGCAGTTTTTTTTAGTGCAGTTTTTTATTTGTAAATATAAATATATATATATATATATATATATATATTTCTGCATATTTTATTGTATAAAATAAGTTGTAATATATTCAAGATTCGAAGACTTGAAGATTTGAAGAAATTGGAGCATCTGGAATCGAGCTTGGCACCCGCGCGCACCGAGACAACAAGCGCGCACGCAACCAAGCGTGCAGCTGCGCTTGTTGCAGTGCAGCAGCGCGCGCAAACCATGCATGGGCTGGCCATGCGGCAGCTCATGCCCTTGCATGGGCTAGGCGTGCGCATGGGCTACTTGGTGATCTTCGGGCACGCGAGTTACGTGCGCGAGATGGTCGCTTGAAGTCTTGTTCGCCAAGAAAGGAGTTTTTTGTATTCCGTACAATTGTAATTTACATGCTTTTCTAGGATGGACCAAAATTGTGGCTATTTATTTTTATGTATAAATATTACAATATTTGTTATTGTATGATAACATGTCATATAGAATAGGAGTGCCACTCATATATCTCTTTTGGTATGAACATGCATTGAATGATTTAAGTATCTAATTGGCATCTAGATAACTTGGTAAAATCATTCTTTGGAATTTAATCACACGCCTTAAATAATTGAGTGGGAGAAGGTGTGTTAGAACACCTATGGCCTCCAAGGTTAGTTGAGCTTTATTATTTATTGGTAATCCCCCCGAGGGGCGTCCATAAATGGAATTTAGCAAAATACTTCCTTACAAGGATAGACTAGAGAATTGACTCAAACGAGATCTACTCCCAGAGGAGGGATTTTCGTGAGAGAAAATTGAGGGTCGATATCTTGGTAATACACTCAATGTAATTTTATTAATATCCTCCCGAGAGTTCTTGTTAATAAAATTGCAAGGCTAAAATTGAAAACGCTGGTTGTTATGTTAACAATTAGGTGGGACCTAGTCCAACTAGTAAATGGTGCGAACTCCCGAAGGAGGCGTAACATTTATGGGTGTTGGATCACCGTTGAATTTTTCACGATTGAGTTATTTAATTAATTCAAGATAAATATTTGAAAGTGCTTTATCATGATTATTTACTTATATATGCTTTTTGTTTTTTTCAGAAATCATGACCCCATCACTTATGAACATCCTGAAAGATAACACTTTAACTGGAGATAATTATTTCACATGGAAAAGGAAAATTGGGTTGTTGCTGCAAAGTGAAAAACATGAGTTTGTTCTAACTACTCCTAAACCACCTGCTCCTAATAATGAATCAAGTATTTTGCAATGAGATGAGTATGAGCAGTGGAAGACCTCAGATGATATGGCCAAATGTTACATTATGGCTACTATCTCTGACGTGTTACAACAGCAGCATGAAGGAATGGGGTCTGCTGCTGATATTATGATGTCTCTGGAAGAGATGTTTGCTATGAGGTCTAGGACGACTAAGAGAGAGGCAGTGACTGCTTTTATGAATCTTAGGATGAAACCTGGACAGGCTGTGAAAGATCACATGATGAAAGTCATAGCACATCTAAATATTGCAGAATTAAATGGCGCTGAGATAGATGGTGAGACCAAAATTGACATGGTTGTCAACTCACTATCAGATTCCTTTGATCAGTTCAAGTTGGACTACACCTTGAACAAAAAGGAATACACCTTGCAGGGCCCGATGCAAGATGTTCAAAGCGTTGAAAAGATCCTTGTGAAAAGCAAAGGTCAAGAGATTCATATGGTTGGTAAAGTTGCTACTGTTAAGACCCGTCAGAAGGTCAAGAAACAACAGAAGAAAAAGCAACTTGGGCCTACCAAGAAGGAGACCAAGAAAGTAACCAAGATCAAAGGGAAATGCTTCCTTTGTGGTGAAAAGGGACATTGGAAAAGAAATTTCCCAAAGTCCTAGAACAAGAAGGAAGAAGGTAATATTAATTATCTTGAAACATGTTTTCTGGCAGATTCTACAGATTCTTGGATCATAGACTCTGGAGCCACTAATCATGTTTGTTATTCCTTACAGGGGTTCCAAGAAAGGAGAAGGCTGAATAAGAACGAAATCAATTTGCGCTTGGGCAACGGATCGTTAGTGTCTGCAAGTGCAGTGGGAGATATTAGAGTTATTATAGATTCTAGTAGGCATTTAGATTTAATAGACGATTATTATGTACCTCAATTCAAGAGGAATTTAATTTCAGTTTCTTGTTTAAATAAATTTGGATATTCAGTTACTTTTAATAAAGCTTTTATTATTAGTAAGAATGACAAAATTGTTTGCAAAGGTACATTGGAAAACGGTCTATTCTTTTTGCATAGAAATATCTCTCACTCGTTAGACACAGAAATAATGGAACCTAATCATAAAAGAGTAAAATTATCAAAAGATGAAACCTACCTTTGGCATTTACGCCTAGGTCACATTAACCTTAATAGGATTAAAAGATTGGTATGTGACGGACCTTTAAGTGACTTAAAGGTTGATGATCTACCAACTTGTGAATCTTGTTTGGAAGGTAAAATGACCAAAAGGCCATTCAATACCAAAGGTGCAAGAGCCACGGAATGTTTAGGACTAATACACACTGATGTATGTGGTCCTATGAGCATTCAAGCTAAAGGTGGTTATGAGTACTTCATCACCTTCACAGATGATTACTCAAGATTTGGTTATGCGTATCTCATGAGACATAAGTCAGATGCTTTTGACATGTTCAAAGCATTCAAAGCTGAAGTAGAAAATCAGCTTGAGAAACGCATAAAAATCTTGAGATCTGATCGTGGTGGAGAATATCTATCTGGTGAGTTTCAGCAATATCTTATTGATAATTGGATAGTTTCTCAGTTTTCTGCACCAGGTACACCTCAACAAAATGGGGTAGCAGAAAGGAGAAATAGAACTCTTTTGAACATGGTTAGGTCTATGTTGAGTTATTCAACATTTCCTATTTCTTTTTGGGGATATGCTCTACAAACTGCAATATATATTCTAAACGTGGTACCATCGAAGTCGGTCTCCTTGAACACTATATGAGTTGTGGACTGGGCGAAAGCCTAGTTTACAACACATAAGGATATTTGGTTGTCTTGCACATGTGTTAAAAGGAAAGACAGAATAGATGGAGTCCCGTTCGGAAACATGTATATTTGTGGGGTATCCAAAAGGAACTAGAGGATATTATTTCTATAGTCCTTCAGATCTAAAAGTGTTTGTTTCAACAAATGCTACATTTCTAGAAAAGGACTATATGAATGATTTTGTTCCCAAAAGTATAATTGTCCTGAATGATATGTCAGGAGATACAATTCCACAAGAGGTTTCACAACCTAACCCAATTGTAATTTCCACTCCAACATAAAATCAACAACCTACCATTCCTCGTCGTAGTGTGAGGGTTAGAACCCAACCTGAAAGATACATCGGTCTAGGAGAATGTGTTGAGAATCTCCCTGACGACGATGATCCCTACACGTACAAGGAAGCGATGGAGGATGTTGACTGTCACCATTGGCAAAAGGCAATGCAATCTGAGATTGAATCCATGTTCAATAACAAAGTCTAGTCCCTTGTAGACTTGCCTAAAGGGATAAAACCCATTGGGTGCAAGTGGGTATACAAGAGGAAAATAGGTATGGATGGAAAGGTGGAAACTTTTAAAGCTAGATTGGTAGCTAAAGGTTACACACAGAAAGAAGGTATCGATTACGAGGAAACCTTCTCTCCTGTGGCCATGCTTAAATCCATTAGGATACTCTTATCCATTGCAGCATCTTTAGATTTAGAGATTTGGCAAATGGACGTCAAGACAGCTTTCCTTAATGGAAGTCTTGACGAAAGCATCTATATGATGCAACCAGAAGGATTCATTGAAAAGGGCCAAATGGAAAAGGTATGCAAGTTGTAGAAATCAATTTATGGATTAAAGCAAGCATCCAGATCCTGGAACATAAGGTTCGACCAAGCTGTAAAAGGTTTTGGATTTTTACAGAACCTTGAAGAACCTTGTGTATACAAAAGGATCAAAGGTAACAAGTTGGTTTTCCTTATTATTTACGTAGATGATATATTACTCATTGGAAACGATGTGGGAGTATTGACATCAGTAAAAGAATGGTTAGCAAAACAATTTGATATGAAGGACTTAGGAGAAGCAAGTTTTATTCTAGGTATCCAAGTAATAAAGGATAGAAAGAATAAAACAATTGCACTATCCCAAGCTTCATACATAGACAAAATCTTGTCTAGGTTTTCCATGCAAGATTCCAAGAAAGGTATGTTACCTTTTAGGCATGGAATCAAACTTTATAAGGAACAAGTTCCTAAGAATGAGCATGAAGAGCAATTCATGAGTAGAATTCCATATGCCTCGGCAGTTGGAAGTCTCATGTATGCAATGCTCTGTACTAGACCAGATATTTGTTTTGCTGTTGGCATAGTTAGCAGGTTTCAATCGAAACCTGGTCCTGATCACTGGACGGCAGTCAAGCATATTTTCAAGTATCTTAGGAGAACGAAAGATAATATGCTTGTATACTCTGGAGGGGAATTAATCCCCGTTGGGTATACAGATTCTGATTTCCAATCGGATTCTGACTCTAGAAAATCCACATCAGGATCTATGTTTACTCTTGGAGGAGGAGCAGTCATTTGGAGGAGTATCAAGCAATCTTGTAGTGCTGGCTCCACCATGGAAGCAGAGTATGTAGCTGCATGCGAAGCTGCCAAGGAAGTTGTTTGGCATCACCAACTCTGGATTGATTTAGAAGTAGTTCCTAGCGCGAATAAGCAGATCACTATCTACTGTGACAACAGTGGTGCAGTGGCTAATTCGAAAGAACCAAGAAGTCATAAGAGAGGAAAACACATTGAAAGAAAGTATCATCTTTTAAGGGAGATTGTTCATAGGGGAGACGTGACGATTACCAAAATCGCGTCGGCAGAAAATCTAGATCCCTTCACAAAGGCTCTACCTCAGAAGAGTTTTGATGGGCACCTAGAGAACATGGGAATGAGAGATATGACACATTTGCTATAGCGTAAGTGGGAGATTGTTAGGATTACGCTCAATAGCAAGAGTGTAATATTGTAATTGACAATCTTTTCATATAAATAAAGTGATTTCTGATTCTGCAAAATCTTATAGCATTTATAATTATAATTGTTAAGGTAAATAATCATAAGGTCAAAAGACTATGAGATATGAAGAATTGTTTGTACATCCGGATATGTATGAGGTAGACACAATTCTTTAGTTAGTCTTGAATAACGTTCACAACTTAAGTTAAAGGTTGGGCACCTCTATCTTGATAAAGTTGTAGAATTCTTTTACTATCGTTTGAGTGGGATCAAATGAGTTATGATGAGTCTAAAATCATCGAAAGGTTTTCGAGTAAAAGAATCTAGTGCACTGGGTGCATTGAACTAGATCACAATGAAATACTTTATCTAGAACCGTCACTAGATATAAGTATTTTCATTATCAGGACAATCGGAGAGTCTATCTAAATCCTGAGATAAATGATGGACTTATGGTTGCAAGTGTTATCATTTGAGCTATCAATGAGTACGATTATATAGCATAGTCTATCCTCGATAGTTTGGTGGTATTCATTTGTTAATCGATAGAGGACTTCATTTATAGATATGGACATCGTGGCTCAATTTATTAAATGAGAGTATAGTATCATCATATGGATGTTTTGAGGTATTGGATATTAAATCTCAACGTTGAGTTTTCAATAATGATTATTGAAGACATGGCTTCTGGACAAGTCAAAATATCCAAGTTCAAAAGACTTATATCTAGTGACGGTTCTAGATAAAGTATTTCATTGTGATCCAGTTCAATGCACCCAGTGCACTAGATTCTTTTACTCGAAAACCTTTCGATGATTTTAGACTCATCATAACTCATTTGATACCACTCAAATGCTAGTAAAAGAATTCTACAACTTTATCAAGATAGAGGTGCCCAACCTTCAACTTAAGTTGTGAACGTTATTCAAGACTAACTAAAGAATGGTGTCTACCTCATACATATCCGGATGTACAAACAATTCTTCATATCTCATAGTCTTTTGACCTTATGATTATTTACCTTGACAATTATAATTATAAATGCTATAAGATTTTGCAGAATCAGAAATCACTTTATTTATATGAAAAGATTGTCAATTACAATATTACACTCTTGCTATTGAGCATAATCCTAACAGAGGGGCCAAGTACAAGAAGTAGGGAGCCACCAGTATGATACTGGTCCAGAGGCATGCTTGGGATTCTAGAAGTCCCCAGCAGCTGAAATGTAGCTCTGGACCCTCCTGGATTAAATCGGGACACAGTGGCTCACATGGGCGTTGACTAGCTCGGTACTAGGAGTGAGTAGCCATTGGGCCATGCAGCGGGGCTGCTGCTCTAGAGGCTTGCCAAGGTATGTAGAAGGCCTCAGCAAAGTGGGAAGACTCTGAGCTCTCCCCTAATAGATCGGGACATAGGTGGCTCACTAGGGTGTTGAAGGGCCCGGTTTAGGAAGTAGGGAGCCACCAGCATGATACTTGTCCAGGGGCATGCTTAGGATCCTAGAAGTTCCCAGCAGCCGAAATGTAGCTCTGGACCCTCCTAGGATGAATTGGGACACAGTGGCTCACGTGGGCATTGACTAGCCGGTACCAGGAGTGAGGAACCACTGGGCCATGCAGTGAGGCTGCTGCTCCACAGGCTTGCCATGGTATATAGAAGGCCTCAGGAAATTGGGAAGCCTCTGAGCTCTACCCGAACGGATCGGGACATAGGTGGCTCACTAGGGCGTTGAAGGGCTCGTATAGGAATTAGGGAGCCACATGTATGATACTGGTCCAGAGGCATGCTTGGGATCCTAGAAGTCCCCAGCAACTGAAATGTGGCTCTGGACCATGCTGGAAGGAATCGGGACACAGTGGCTCACTTGGGCGATGACTAGCCCGGTACCAGGAGTGAGGAGCCACTGGGCCATGCAGCAGGGCTGCTGCTCCAGAGGCTTACCAAGGTATATAGAAGGCCTTAGCAAAGTGAGAAGCCTCTGAGTTATACCTTACCGGATCGGGACATAGGTGGCTCACTAGGGCGCTGAAAGGCCCGGTATAGGAAGTAGGGAGACTCCTGTATGATATTGATCCAGAGGTATGCTTGGGATCCTAGAAGTCCCCAGCAACTGAAATATAGCTCTGGACCATGCTGGAATGGATCGGGACATAGTGGCTAACTTGGGCATTGTCCAGCCCGATAGAAGAACTGAGGAGCCACTGGGCCATGTAGCTAGGCTGCTACTCTAGAGGCGTGCTCAGGCATTTAGGAGGCCTCAGCAATGTCGGATGCCTTTGAGCTCTACCCGAACAGATCGGGACATAGGTGGCTCACTAGGGCGTTGAAGACCCGGTACAAGAGGTAGGGAGCCATCTGTATGATACTGGTCTAGAGGCATGCTTGGGATCCTAGAAGTCCCCAACGGCTGAAATGTAGCTCTGAATCCTCCTGGGATGAATCGGGACACAATGGCTCACTTGGGCATTAACTAGCCCGGTACCAGGAGTGAGGAGACACAGGGCCATGCAACGGGGCTACTGCTCCGGAGGCTTTCCAAGGTATATAGAAGGCCTCAACAAAGTGAGAAGCCTCTGAGTTATACCCGGACGGATCGGGACATAGGTGGCTCACTAGGGCGTTGAAGGGCCCAATATAGGAAGTAGGGAGCCACCTGCATAATACTGATCCAGAGGCATGCTTGGGATCCTAGAAGTCCCCAGCAACTGAAATTTAGCTATGGACCATGCTGGAATGAATCGAGACACACTGGTTCACTTGGGCTTTGACTAGCCCGGTACATGAAGTGAGGAGCCACTAGGCCTTCTACCGGTTGTGCTGTTCATACAATCATAGAGTTGAGTTGGCTTCTCCAGTACATGTGTTGACTTGCTACCTAGGATCTTTGGAAGAGTGGATCTGGTGGCATGAAGGGATCCGTATGAACAGGTGCAAATCCGACTGATCTTCTGCTAAGGAAATCGTAGTGGATCTGCTATGGAGGAGACATATAGATTCAGCTCTACCACAATGAAGCCAGGCAGATGCAGCGCTGCAGCATAGGAGCTCTAGGTGTACAGGAGCAAATCCGCTATAGAGGAGATCGTAGTGGATCTGCTGCTGAGGAGATCTAGTAAAAGTGGAGCAAACCCTCTGTAAGGTAGCAGGAGACGTGCAACTCTGCTACATAGGAGCTCTAGAAGTACCGAATCGGATCTGCAGTAGAGGAGCTTTGTAAGTATATGAGAATGTTTGTTGCATAGGAGCAGCATGGTAGACCGGTTCAGCCAGGAATCCCACGTACCATATTTGTCAATAGTAGAAAGTTGAGCATGCATGTAAAGACATGGAAGCCACGTTGGTGAGCTTCCCACAAACGGCGTAAAAAGTGTTAACAGAAATATCCACCCGGGGTAAAAATCTCAATTAACACCCTCGACCCGCTACCCCGGAGGTCACAGCGGGTGTGGTAAGTACTTAGTACCGGGGTTCTGGTAAGGTGAAAGCGAGATAGATGCTATGGTAGGAGAACAGTCATCCCTCCCATCTGGTGCAGTAGGCTGGTACCCTGTCTTGGTATCTGATCCTGGTACCTAGTCACCTCTCTAGGTGCATTCAATATTCCTCCGACCTAGATAATGAGCCAGGAGAGGTACATGAGAGTTAGGACCAGCATGGTCGGTGCCTAGCACGCATACATGCATTCATAACAAGGATATAGATGGGAGAATGACAACTCTTTTAGTAGTAGTGAACTGACCTATGGGGAAAAAGCATCACGATTGATCACATGCTGAAAAACCCCCAAGCAGTATCCATTCGAAGGGAGAAAGACCCTTCTTTATATTCATATATTACGAGAGGTGCTCCGGAGAGCTTACATTAATACAAACTGAGTCCTGGTAGGTCACAATTAGAGGGGTACCATTCGGTACCAGTACATTCATGGCAAAAACTAACATACATAGCAGTCGATACAATGGTGCTGTAGAGGGAATTCAGGCAGGGTCCCTTTTACACTCCAGGCGATGGCGAACTCATAGTCCTACTGGAGAAGTGGGTGAAATCTAGGATCGGAGACATCTTGGAGATATGGAGATGTAGGAGAGCTGTTGGAGAATGTTGGAGAGAATGTTGGAGAGAATGTCAGGGAGTCGAAATGTTGGGGAATCGACCTTTTTTCTTGGAGAGTGACTTGTTATATTTATATATGTTCATCCTTGTTGCCCACTCCATTGACTCAGTTAATTAATACACTGATTTGGCCTTTAAAGAGTTGAATATTCTCTCATTAATGGCGTTATGAATGGCCATAAATGGAGTTGACTGATTTCCTCATTAATGGAATTGTGAATGGCCGTTAATGGAGTTGACTGATTCTCTCATTAATGGCGTTGTGAATGACCATTAATGGAGTTGACTGATTCCCTCATTAATGATGTTGATTATCTCCATTAATTACCAGAGAGGTCAACTTTCTCTTTTACGTTGCTTGAAGGAGAATTCTGACTCTGTATCCCGGTGATATGGTACACTGGTGTATCAGAGTGCATACTGGCGTGGCGCTTGTTCTAGCATGCTGATACCTCTTCCTGGTTCCATTCTTCTTACTTGGCAGGTAGGATACACATTCTGGTTAGAACCTGGACTGATATCGCAGTACTTGGGTACCGGGTAGATGTCGCGGTACCTAGGTACCAAGTAGGAGGTATCGTGGTATAGCCTTGCTTGGTACCTGGTAGACTGTGAGATGTGGTACTGACTTCTTTCCGGTTCATGGTGTAGAGCATCCCCGGTATCTAGGTACCGGTCCCGATCTAGGGCCTACAAGGTACCTGCCAGAAGGAAAATTCTTCTTTGGACCCCTGCCAAAAATGATTGTTAACAACATTATTACACTCTTGCTATTGAGCATAATCCTAACAAAACTTTCCTCCGGGAAAGCGCAGTTTAGATCGGTATAGTCGACGCACATGCACCACTTCCTATTTGTTTTGATCACTGTTACCATGTTGGCGATCCACTCAGGGTATTGGAACTCCTTGATGAACCTTCGGACGCTTATCTACCTCCTCTTGCCCCGTGACATTCCTCTCTAGGTTGAAATGTCGCCGCTTCTACTTGACTGGTTTGAAGGTGGCGTCAACTGCCAACTTGTGAGCTGCCAATGATATGGGAATTCCTAGCATCTCTTCGTGGCTCCAAGAGAATATGTCGCTATATTCTAGAAGAAGTCTAACCAGACCTTCATTCACCCCTTCTTCCAGTGCGGCTCCTACCTTGACCACCTTTAAGGGATCATCCCCCATGATCGGTACATTTTCTAGCTCATCACTCTGGTGACCACTGACCCACCCTCTCTCCTTCTCTTCAACATCCTCTATGATCAGAACCTCCTCCTCCGTCTCCTCCTTGACTGCCCCCATCTTTTCTACAACATCAAGATTTCTCCTGGTAATACCTGAGCTTGCATAATTGTTGCATGCACACACTACTTGGCTAGTGCCGTCAGATTAGTGGACATTGCTTAGCATTTACGCAATGCTTATTGGTCCCCTTGTACCTCGCCTACCTAGTCACCTATCGGGAATTTCATGACGTTTTGGTAGATTGATAGGACACCTTTGATGGCTGATAGAAAGGGTCTCCTAAGGATGGCGTTGTAGGCCAATGAGGTATTAACCACGACGAAATCCGTCATGAGGTTTTGCTGCAATGGTGCTTTTCCGCTATCACAGGCAGGATCATTGATCCGATAGGTATCATTGAGTCCCTAGTAAACTCATACAACGGTGTGGTGCGGTTTTTATAGCAGGGATGCTTCAGGTTGAATTTCTCTAGAATATCCTTAAAAAGGATATCCACACTCCTACCGGTATCAATGAGGATGCAGTGGACCAGGTAATTGGCTATCTGTATGGTGACTGCCATGGGGTCATCATGCAGCTATATCGTGTTGTGCACATCATCTTTCGTGAAAACAATTTGAGTTGAGTAAGAGGATCCTGGCAACCCTTGGACGATTATGACAACATCCTTTCCTGCCTCGATCTGGGGCACCTTTCTAGCTTGGTTCTTCCTGGAATTATTGGAAGTTTTTGCTATGGTAGGACCCTCGCTGATTTGGATAACCTGGATCTACTGCATCAGGTCCTTCCCTTTCACTTTCCTCCTTTCATATGTCGTTTAATATCTACATGTACCTCCTTCCCTACATGGATGCTATCTCGCACATGTTGTAGGAATTCAACCAAGCAACCTCCCCTTACCAGTGCTTCAGTTTGGTTGCGCAGGCTATAGCATTATGATGTGTTGTGTCCCACATCTTCCTGGAAATTACAGTATTTGTAACGATTTTGCTGATCAGTTGGTACCTTTATAGGACTGGGTTTCCTGAGCAGCCCTTTATCGCGGATGGCGAGGTAGATGGTTTCACGGAATGCATTGATATGGGTCTAATGATTGTATCCCTCCTCTTCTTTGGCTATACGCGCTACTTCCTTTGGCAGAGGCGCTGCTCTAGGAGGGGTCCTCCTGGCTGGGTATCGCTCCCGCTAAGGCTGGTATGATGGTGGCCGGTATGTCGATCGGTTGGGAGGTCTGTTATGTTCCTTCTAGGTCGGTGCAGGCTTAGGCGCCTCATTCTTTGGGCGCTTGGCAGATCTCAGGTCATCGTTCTCCATCTTGACCGTAAGTTGTTCATCTATCTCTACCTGTTCTATGGCCATATCATAGGCCTCATGGTATGTCTCAGGTGGGTGCTTTGCAAATGACCAAAATAGTCTGCCAGCCCACAAGTTTCTCCTGAAGTTGGCTAGGGTTTCCTTCTCTGCAAAGACTCCCATTTGGACCACATCTTTATGGAATTTCTCCACGTAGGATCTGAGCAACTCTCCTCGCTCCTGGATTACGTAATTAAGAATGGGTTTAGTTCACATGTGTAATTTTTATTAAAGTCCAATGGATTTAATTAAATGGAAAAACAATATACTGCCCATGTATAGGCTTGGGCGGCAAGGGCTAAATTATTAGTCTAATATATTGTTTTATTTTATTATTTAGTTAAATTGAAATTAATTATTTATTAATTAATTATTTGATTAGAAGTCAAAATCTTTTTCTAACTAGGTGTAGGACTCTTAGTGTTATACTATTGTTAGTAGTATGATAAGTATCAAATACCATATTTGATAAATAGATAAATAAAAAGGTTTTATTTATCTAGTCAAATTAGGAAGTATTTAATATCTATCAAAACTCTAATTGATAATTAGTCAATTAGGAAGTTATTGATAAAATCACAATTCTTTTTTGATATTCAATAATTTATTATTGGATAATACTCTAATGAGTTGGAATATGATAGAATTCTAAAGGTTGATAGGAGTATAGGTGAAACACAATTCCTCCTTGTGTGAGGATTCAGCCACAAAACATGAATCCTCATTGTGTGAGGATTCGGACACCACCTATAAATACCTATCAAGAGAATTCGGTCATGGGTGTGTGTTTTCTAAGGGAAGTTTTTTTTTAGAGAAAGAATTTTTATTCTTTTGCTCCTGAATATATATATTAAAAAAACAACATCCAACTCATAGAATTCGGCTAAGAGGAATGTAAACGGAAAAATCCACCCGGGTGAAAATCTCAATCAACACCCTCGACCCGCTACCTTGGAGGTCGCAGCGGGTGTGGCAGGTACTCCATACCGTGGTTCTGGTAAAGTGAAAGTGAGATAGATGCCATGGTAGGAGAACAATCATCCCTCCCATCTGGTGTAGTAGGCTGGTATCTGATCCTGGTATCTGATCCTAGTACATAGTCACCTCTCTAGGTTCCTTTAATATTCCCCCGACCTAGATAATGAGCTAGGAGGGGTACATGAGAGCTATGACCAGTAGGGGTTGGTGCCTAGTTCACATACATGCTTCATAAAGGAGATAGATGGGAGAATGACAATTCTTCTAGTAGAGGTGGACTGACCTAGGGGGAAAAAGCATCACGAATGATCATATGCTGAAAAACCTCCAGGCAGTATTCATAGGAAGGAGAAAGGCCCTTCTTTATATATATATATATATATATATATCACGAGAGGTGCTCCGGAGAGCTTACATAAATACAATCTTGGACCTGGTAGGTCTCCATTAGAGGGGTACCATTAGGTACCGATACATTCATGGAGAAAATTGACATGTACAGTACTCGATACAATGGTAGAAAATGTCGAACTATATTTCTGGTGGAGAAATGGACGAAATCTGAGATTGAAGACATCTTGTAGACATGGAGATGTTGGAGGGCTGTTGGAGAATGTTGGAGAGAATGTCGGGCCAGAGATAATGTTTTGTAACCTCTTGGCGAGATGTTCGAACCCTCTTATTGGAGAGAACTTGGTCATATTTACATGTTCTAATTCTTGTTGCCAACTCCACTAATTAATTCGCAATCAAAGGAACATTGACCTGGCATTAATGGAGTTGAATATTCTCTCATTAATGGCATTGGGAATGGCCATTAAAGAGTTGACTGATCTTGTCATTAATAAGGCTGATTATTTCCATTAATAGAGTTGACTGATTCCCTCATTAATGGCATTGTGAATGGCCACTAAAGAGTTGACTAATCTTCTCATTAATGAGGCTGATTATATCCATTAATAGAGTTGACGGATTCCCTCATTAATGGTGTTGTGAATGGCCATTAATGGAGTTGAATGATTCCCTCATTAATGGCGTTGATTATGTCCATTAATTACCAGAGAGGTCAACTTTCTCTTTTACGTTGCTTGAAGGAGAATTATGACTTTGTATCCCGGTGGTATGGTACACTGGTGTACCAGAGTGCTTACTGGCGTGGCGCTTGTTCTAGCATGCTGGTACCTCTTCCTGGTTCCATTCTTCTAACTTGGCGGGTAGAATACACATTCTGGTTAGATCCTGGACTGATATCGCAGTACTTGGGTACCGGGTAGATGTCGTGGTACCTAGGTACCGGGTAGGAGGTATCATGGTACCTAGGTACCAGGTAGGAGGTATCATGGTATAGCTTTGCTTCGTACCTGGTAGACTGTGAGACGTGGTACTGACTTCTTTCCGGTTCATGGTGTAGAGCATCCCCGGTATCTAGGTACCGATCCTGATCTAGGTCCTACCAGTTACCTGCCGGATGGAAAATTCTTCTTTGGACCCCTGCCAAAAATTACTGTTAACAAGGAAAGTAAAGAGAGAGCGCTTTTGTTTTCGATAGTGCACTAGTAGATTTTATATCAGAAGGCTTTGTGCACAACATCAAATTAGGGTTCACGCGAGTTTTCAATTAAAAGATTGAAAATTCAAAAGTGACCAAACGTTCTTTATTTTCTCTAGGAGGATTATTGTAACTAACAAAAGAAAAAGGTTTGTTTTCCATCATCAGGTATACAATTCAAAGAAGGGAGCCCACACTCCTAGGTTATTCACGTTCATGATTGGATTGGAAGATCTTGCGGATTCAATCCGACCTAAGTGGATTCAGTTCGACGCAATATCAATCGTCACATGAAAAAGGTATAATATTGTTAATTATATGTGTTAACCGGAAAATCCGCTCAGGGAGCTAAATTCCAATCAACACCCTTGTCCACTACCGGTAGGTGGTAGCAGGGTAGGTACCTTCAGTACTAGGTTCCTTTCTTATACTAGAGACTAAAGCGGACAAATACAAAGAAACTAGAAGGATATGAAAGATACTGTTTTATTGATGGTTTTGCTATTATTAACAGGGTTTTTTGGCATGGGTCTAAAGAAGAATTTTCCACCAAGTAACCACCTGGTAGGGACCATTCCCAGCTCTCAGGTACCCAGCAGGATCAATACCGCGACCTTGGAAGAATTGATACCTGGTAAGGCCATAACCTCGACTGTCTGTCTATCTAGATGAGGCACAATAAATATGAATTAGAAGAGCAAGTAAATCTACCCCGACACCTGGTGAAGCTGGTACCGTGATACCATGCACCCAGTACCTCACATATACCCGGTGCCTCCAACCTGGCACCTAGGTACCGCGACATGTATCCAGTACCCCAGGGTACCTCAACATCTACCTGGTGCCCGAATACCTCGATGTCTGCCTGGTACTCAGTACCTTGAAATCAACCCGGAATCCACCATAGAAAAGTATCCTACTCGCCGAGCAGGAAGAATGTCGCCACGAAGCCACTAGCATGCTAGAACAAGCGCCACGCCAGCGAGAAGGGACTGGTACACCAGAGTACCTCACCTGAAGGGAAGAAGCATGCAACACCATCTGACCTCTTTAATGGCCATTCACAACGACATTAATGAAGGAATCAGTCAACTCTATTAATGGAGATAATCAGCCCCCTTAATGAGAAGATCAGTCAACTCTTTAATGGCCATTCACAATGCCATTAATGAGGGAATCAGTCAACTCCATTAATGAAGATAATCAGACTCCATTAATGAGAAGATAATCAACTCCATCAATGAGAAGATATTCAACTCCATCAATGAGAAGATATTCAACTCATTAATGTCGATAAACCAATGGAGTGGGCAACAAGGATGAACAAACATAAATATGACCAAGTTCTCTCCAATAAGGAGGTTGGAACAATAAACACAGTTCACCAGCTCTAGTTCTGACTTTGCCACCAGCTCTCTCGAATATCTCCATCTCAAGGGTTCCGACATATTTCTCTAGTCCGATATTCTCTCTGACAGCTCTCCAACATCTCCATATCTCTAAGATGTCTCCGATCCCAAATTTCGCCAACTTCTCCACTAGGAATATGAGTTCGCCATCATGTGGAGTGTAAAAGGGACCCTGTCCGAATTCCCTCTACACCACCATTGTATCGACTGCTATGTATGTCAGTTTTTGCCATGAATGTACCGGTACCAAATGGTACCCCTCTAACTGTGACCTACCAGGACTTAGTTTGTATTAATGTAAGCTCTCCGGAGCACCTCTCGAAATATATATGTTAACAGTGTTTTTTGGCAGGGGTCCAAAAAAGAATTTTCCACCAAGTAACCACCTGGTAGGGACTATTCCCAGCTCCTAGGTATCTAGCGGGATCGATACCTCGACCTTGAAGGAATCAATACATGGTACGGCCAGAACCTTGACTACCTATCTACCTAGATGAAGCGCCAGAGATACGAACCAAAAAGAGTAGGTATCACACTATGTATCTACTCTAAAGTTGGTACCACGATACCCCGTACGTGGTACCTCACGATACCTGGTACCTCTCTTATGGAATCCAGGTACCTCTACACACTCCTAGTACCCGAGTATCTTGACAGCGGCCTAGCACCCAGGTACCTCGACATCTACCTGGTACCTGGGTATCTCGCTATCCACCCAGAACCTGTCCAAGATAGGTATCCTATCCACCCCAAATAGGTATCCTACTCGTCGAGCAGGAAGAATGGTACCATGAAGATACTAGCATACTAGAACAAGTGCCACGCCAGGGAGAAAGGACTGGTACACCAGAATACCTCTCCTGAAGAGAAGAAGCATGCAATACCATCTGACCTCATTAATGGCCATTCATAACTCAATTAATGAGGGAATCACTCAACTCCGTTAATGGCCATTCACAACTTCATTAATGAGGGAATCATTCAACTCCATTAATGGCCATTCACAACGCCATTAATGAAGGAATCAGTCAACTCCATTAATGGCCATTCACAACGCCATTAATGAAAGAAGCAGTCAAATCCATTAATGGCCATTCATAATGCCATTAATGAAGGAAGCAGTCAACTACATTAATGGCCATTCATAACGCCATTAATGAAGGAAGCAGTCAACTATATTAATGGCCATTCATAACGCCATTAATGAGAGAATATTTAACTCCATTAATGTCGTATCAACATTCCTTTGATTACGTATTAATTAATGGAGTGGGCAACAAGAATGAGACATATAAATATGACCGAGTTCTCTTCAAAGAGGGGGGTGGAGTCCAAAACACAGTAACCACAGCCTATAGCTGGGTTCGAACGATAAAGAGAGTTCACCAGCTCAGGGTCTAACTTTGTCACCATGCTCGGGCTCCAATCGCAGAACTCATGTCCGATATCCCCACTCTCTGATGGTCAACAATATACCTCTGAGCCCTCTCATATCTCCAAGGTGTCTCCGATCCTAGATTTCGCCCACTTCTTCTCCAGAAATACAGTTCGACATCTCCTATCATTGTATCGACTATTGTACATGTCAATTTTCTCTAATAATGTATTGGTACCTAATGGTATCCCTCCAACGGTGACCTACCAGGTCCCGGATTGTATTTATGTAAGCTCTCCGGAGCACCTCTCGAGATATATAAATATAAATAAGGATATTTCTCCTTCCTATGGATACTGCCTGGGGGTTTTTCAGTATGTGATCAATTGTGATGCTTTTCCCCCTAGGTCAGTCCACCTCTACCAAATGAGTTGTCATTCTCCCTTTTATCTCATTCATTATGCAAGTATATGAGCTAGGTACCGACCTCGCTGGTCCTAGCCCTCACGTACCTCTCTTTGCACGTTATCTAGGTCGGGGAATTATAGAGGGCACTTAGAGAGGTAACCAGGTACCTGGATCAGATACCTAGACCGGGTACCAGCCTACTACACCAGATGGGCGGGATGATGGTTCTCCTACCTACCTCGCCCTTACCTTGCCTCACTCAGCTATACAAGAGCCACGGTACCTCGAGGTACCTACCACACCTTATTGTATCACCTTGTCAGAACCATGGTACGAAGTACCTACCCCCACTACGACCTCCGGGGTAGCGGGTTGAGGGTGTTAATTGAGATTTACTCCCCGAGTGAATTTTTCCGTTAACAATATAAATATAAAGAAGGGTCTTTCTCCTTCCTATGGATACTGCCAGGGGGTTTTTCAGCATGTGATCAATCGTGATTCTTTTTCCCCTAGGTCAATCCACCTCTACCAGAAGAATTGTCATTCTCCCGTATATCTCCTTTATGAATGCATGTATGCATGCTAGGCACCGACCATGCTGGTCTTAGCTCTCATGTACCTCTCATGGCTCATTTTCTAGGTCGGGGGATTATTGAAGGCACCTAGAGAGGTGACTAGGTACCAGGATCAAACACCAAGACCGGGTACCAGCCTACTGCACCAGATGGGAGGGATGATTATTCTTCTACCACGACATCTACTTCCTGGGTAGCGGGTCGAGGGTGTTAATTGAGATTTTGCTCCCTGAGTGATTTTTCTGTTAACAGCTATATCGATTTTAGAACACACACTTTTCTCTCTTTTCTCTCTTTCTTACATAGGATGGTGGTGGAGAATACATTTTTTGTCGATAAGTGGCTATTATCCTCCCAGTGATTGTCTCAAACTCTCACTGGCTTCAAAGAATTCAGAAGGAGATTATCTGGAGTTAAAATGTTTATCTTTTGTGATCAAAAATCTGACCTCCACTTTGTCTTTCACGGCCGTATATATAGGCCTCCCACATCCCTCAGAATCCGGCTGTATTAATGAGGATTATTTGGAGTCCTATTTTAGGCATTGAAAGGAGTTGAAGGTGGGACTTCTTACCCGCTTGTCTCCATACCTAACTTTGTTGAGGTGGGGGAGGATCAACCTGCTCCAAAAAGGAAGGAGTCTCCCAAGGAAGTGGAAAATCAAGCTACTTTAGCCAAGGAGGTTGGGGAGCAATCTGACTAGGTAGTAACAGGGGAGCATCAAGTGGAGCCTTTACTCGTGATGTGTACCCAGGTAGCAGGTGAGGCCCCAGCTGGTCCTAGAGAAGGTAAGATCCTTACTGGTGGAGCTGGATAGGAGGCAACCAACCAGGAGTAAGGGGATGCATGACCGAGCTTGACCCTTCAACCCGTCATCATATTTTAATTTTAATTTTTATTTTACTTTATTTTTTTATTTCAACCGTGTAGCTTGTGACCGGTGGATGGGCTCCCCAATTTGAGCAATGAAATTTTTCCCTTTTACTCTTTCATCCTATGTGCATGTTTTGTTTACTGATTACATGGTTGAATTTCGCCTTGATCCAGTGTAAACCTGACTTAACAATTTCTTGGTAACAAAAGGAGCTCTAAAACTTGGCGAGGTTGAAAAGCGTAGCATAGCTTATAACCGGTATGAGGATCTCCTGGGACCTAGCAATCGGCCTCAGTTGGGAAGAAACAGGGTACCATGCATTCTTGTTCTGAGAACCCTGGTAATTAGGCAAAACTACAGTTGAAAGAATCCAGGTACCAGGGATACTCGTCTCCTGTGGAACCCTGGTACCTAGGTGTAGAATTGGTGATATATCTTCCACCACTCCTGGACCAACCACGTTTACTTCAGTTGAACATGGATCATGGTACCTGGTAATCGAGATTGCCGTGGTCCATGCCTTATTCGAGGTTATCTTGGTGAAAACCTCTTCTGGGAACTCCTGCGTAGGAATTTTTTGTTTGGACACTATACTCAGTTGCTTTTTCCATGTGTCAAATCAGGGTAGGCTCGTTTGCTTCAGGCATTTAACCTTGGTGGTGCACGCTTCACGAAGTTATCGTTTCATATATTTTGGGTGTCGTGCCTCATTAATGATCTTATCTTCTTGTTCCTGATACCCACTTTCTCTTTCTTGTTCCCGACCTGCTTGACAGTTCTTCACACTATTCCTTAGTTCTTAAATGGAGTAGAAAATCTCTGGAGATCGATCGATGATTGTCGCTATGGTTAGCAACGTGAAAGGAAGAGGAGATATGATCTCTCTGACTGGCAGAGTGCTTGGTATTGTGGAAGGAGCAGTGCAAGATTGGTTAAGTCACCACAGAATCATGGATGGACCGGTTTATGATTCCTAGTACCCTGAAGAAGGGTGGATCATGGCTTCATACCTTGGTTGATGGTGTACACGTTGCTTAGTCGAGTTGCAACTTCGAGTCCGATTGCATCTTGAACGTGGATGGTTCCGAAGTTACCTTTTTATCCCTCAAATACTTGATGTTTCTGTAAGTGCCTCACTTTATGATTGGCTTATTTCGTTGAAAAAATCACAATTGGGGTTAATCGTTGTAAAAGGGTAGATTAGGAATTGAAGATCTTCCATTTGACTCCAAGTACTTCAAGGAAGGTAGATTGCTTGACTCTACTTTTACTTGAAGGGATATAGTTGCACACACTCACTTGCATGCATTAAATTCTTATTTACATACAATTGAATGATGCAATGTATGTCACTTGTCACTCTCCACACTTGCACATATTGCACATCACTTTGTGTGTTGAGTCTGCCTAGAAAGTAGGGTTTCTTCAAGTACCGCGTCCTAGACCGCTTGGCAAGCACTGCTTGCACCCCGGCATACAGAGCGGTATTCATCAGTCGGCCCATGCTGCCTGGACCGCGTCCTGTACACCTGTACGCCCAGCGGTCCGTGACACGGTAAACTTCAGTAGGCCCCTGATGCCTGGACCGCGGCCTGTGCACTGCATGCACAGCGGTCCAAACCGCGTTGTTGTCCAGTAGGCACACTGCTACGTGTACCGCGGTATGGACAACTTGCCCGAGCCGCGGTACGCACAGCGGTAATGATGGGTTTTTGTTACTGTTTTCAAAACGGTGTCATTTCGTCTAGGGCTTGATATATATATGTCTTTTCCTCTTCCTTGACTCTTTAGAGCTTCAGAACTTATTCTCTTTCATTCCTCTTAGAGCTAAAGAGTGTCTTGCAAGAAAAGGTAGCAAAAAACCATTTTTATTGTGCAAAACCCAATCACCCATCATTCATTCATGGTTCTATCATCTTCTAGTTTCATCTTGGATGTTTCTAAGCATGGGTCTTCATCAACATAGCTTACTTGGTAAGTAGAACACCACTCTCATCCATCTTTGTGTTCTTGCTTAACAAGAAATCTCTTTTATGTTTCTTATGCATCTAGTTTATAATTTTTCATTATAAATAGAGATTTTTGTTGATGTTTGGGTTGTTGTATTGTGATAGCTATTGCATCTAGGAATGCTTTGATTTCATATAGCTAGGTTATATGTGTGTCATCTAGGATTGTTTGGAACATTCATACATAACTAGATAAGCATTAAATGTGTTGACCTTGCATTTTGTGCATTTAGAATATCATCATATTCACTTTAGGTTTCATATCTCTTCATTTAAGAGTTAAGTCTTGTATTTGCCTTGAGTAGTATACAAGCAAGAGCCTAAAATCACTATTAAAGGCATGCGGGTAGCAAAGACGGATTAGTAACCGATTAGGTGTGATGTGGTGAACCTAGGTTGTAATCGTTTATACAAATAGTGGATTTGAGGGTTCAATTGGCGATTAGGCCCGTGAGTTTTTACCCAGTTGGAGGGTTTCTCACGTAAATCATATCATTGTGTCTTTTTGTTTATTCCGCACTTTTATTATGGCAATGATTGATTGTGTTAGAGATTAGGGGCTGTGTTGTTTAATATTGATTAATTAAAAGAGATGGCATTTAATTTAACTAAAACCTATTCACCCCCCCCCCCCTCTAGGTTAGTATTATCACTCTTAGTGTATTTTCAATTGGTATCAGAGCGGGTTCCTTAACATAATTAGGTGATCCTCTGCTCTCTAGGAGTGTTTTGCATTAGTTTTTGTTTGGTTAGTGTGTCTTGTATGCTTTCCCTTTCTTTCTGTTGATTGATTGCATTCATCTCATTCACCCTTAAACACCATGAGTGGAAACGCATATGAGCGTGAGGGAGCATCGAGTTCAAGACCCCCACTTCTGACTGGGGATTCACCATGGAAAGGAAAAATGGAATCCTACCTATGCCAAATTGACGATCGAGTTTGGATGGTGATTGAGGATGGTTACACATCACCTACCAAGACTCTCAAAGATGAAAGCATCGTGCCCAAGCCTAAATCAGAATGGGATACTAAAGACTTTGAAGCCTCCAAATGGAACAACAAGGCCATGCATGCAATCTTGTGTGCAGTGGATGAAAATCAACACAAGCTAATCCAAACCACAAGGAATGCACATGAAGCATGGACAATATTGGAGATGGCACATGAAGGAACCGATGTAGTGAAAGACTCCAAACTACAAGTCCTTCAAACTCAATTTGAGTCTTTGAAGATGGAAGATCACGAGTGCTTCAATGATTTCCAAGTAAAGCTAATGGATATCGTCAACTAAAGTCATCAATTAGGCGATCCATATACGGATAAAAGGATAAACCAAAAAATTATGAGGTCTCTCCCGGAGAGATTCGATGCAAAGGTGACCGCTATTGAGGAGAATAGCGAATATAAGAAGATGAAGCCAAGTGAGATAATTGGCAAGTTAATGGCTTTTGAGTCAAGAAGAGCCCCTACTTCAACAACACCTCAAAAGAAGCAAAAGAGCATTGCATTGAAGACCTCTAAGGAAGAAAGAGAGGAAGAAGATTCGGATGAAGAAATGGCTCTTATGGTGAAGTGGTTCAAACAGATCATGAAGTTTGATAAGAAGGGGATGGGCTCTAAGGGAAAATTTGTGAAGAAGAAGACTTCTTTTAAAAGGGTGGAGAAAAGTGAAGAGAAGGACTCTAAGAAGAGTATTCAATGCTATGAGTGTAGTGGGTATGGTCACATTGCCCCCGAATGTGCCAACTTAAAGAAGGAGAAGAAAGGAAAGGCGATGGCTGCTACTTGGAGTGATAGTGAAGACTTAGAGGAGGAAGAAAAGTCTTCAGATGATGAAGACCAAGTTGCAAACTTCATTGCCTTCTCATCATCTCACAATAGCAAGGAAGTTATGAGTGATCAAGAAGAGGAAAATGAAAAACTAGAAGAAGAAGAAGATAACTCAAGTAATGGGAGTACTTCATCTGAGTCCAAGTATGAATTTGATAAGGAGATGGACTATGAAGACTTCATGGAATACTTCAAAAGTTCTAGAGCTAAGAAGAAAAAAGATATTCAAGAGTTGAAAAGGAAGACCCTTGAAGTTACCTCCAAGATGATTCACTTAAGTGAAGAAGTTAAAAGAACAAGAGAAAGGGAAGAGAGCTTGAAGTTGGAACTTGTTGTGGCTAAGAAAAGTGAAGAATGCTTAAGGAAGGAGCTTGAAGAGGCAAAAAGAGTAATTGCCAAGATGACCTCCGGAATCGAGAAGCTTGACAAGATGCTATCAATTGGAAAGAGCCCTAGTGATAAGAGGGGTTTGGGATATGAGGAAGATGTGAGTACTACATCTTTGAAAAAGACTACTTTTGTCAAGAGTCAGAAAGTTGAAGAAGTCAAAGTCCCACAACAAGTCACAAGAAGGATTGAAATTGGAGAATCCTCAAAACATGCTCAAGCCAAGATTCCAACAAGGGCTCAACCACAACAAGTTAGAGCACTTCAATCAAGACCTCCACATGAAAGGATCCCTCATCCACGATCAAGGATCATGTATGATCAACATGCAAGACATGCTACTTTGGCTCAACCACAAAGGAGAGAGTTTGTTCAACATCAAAGGACTACTCAAAGGAGAAGGAAACCTCAAATGGTTGCACAAGAAGGCTATGGTATGAATTCCTACTTTACTCCTACTTGTCATTATTATGGTATTGAAGGCCATATAAGGCCTAATTGCTTTAAGTATATCAAATTGTGTAGATTTGAAAACATGATTGAGAAAAATATGCTTAGAAGAGCCAAAAAGCATGCACCTAGGGAACTTAGAGCAAATGAACCAAAGGCTCCTAGGATTGATAATGTTGCTCCTAGGTGGACTAGAAAAAATGAATATTTTTGCTATTTGGCTCAAGTGGCTTTGAAAGCCAAGGCCTCCAACACTTGGTACTTTGATAGTGGGTGTTCTAGACACATGACCGGAAACAAGAGTTTCTTTGAGACTCTTGTGATGGAGGATGGTGGATTTTTCACCTTTGGTGATGGTTCACGGAAAAAGGTCATAGGGAAAGGTAATATATCTATTCCCGGTTTGCCGTCCTTGCTAAATGCTCTATATATAGATGGCTTGCAAGCAAATCTCATTAGTATATCACATTTAAGTGATGAATGGCTTTCGGTTATGTTTGGCAAAGGTGATTGCTCTATTCTTAAGGAAAATGGGCAAGTGCTTCTAAAAGGCAAGAGATCTAGTGACAATTGTTATTGTCTTGGGTTTAGTAACATCTCTTGTAACTTGTCTAGTTGTGAGCAAGTTGAGTTGTGGCATCAAAGATTTGGCCACATGAATTATAGTGACTTGAAAGTCCTTGAGAGGTTGAATGTTGTGAGAGGCCTTCCCAAGCTTGGGAAGAGGTTTGAGGGAGTTTGTGGACCTTGTCAACAAGGGAAGCAAACTAAAAGTGTGCACAAGAAAGGAAAATTCTTGTGTACCAAGGAGCCATTAGAACTCCTTCATATGGACCTCATGGGTCCCATGCAAACCGAGAGTCTAGGTGGTAAAAGGTATATCCTTGTAGTGGTTGATGACTTCTCTAGGTTCACATGGACTTACTTCCTCAGAGAGAAGTCCGAGGCTTTTGAGAAATTCAAAATGCTATGTGTCAAAATTCAAAATGAGAAAAATTCTCACATTAGGAGCATTAAGAGAATTAGAAGTGATCATGGGAAAGAATTTGAGAATAGTAGCTTTGAGAGTTTCTGTAATGGTCTAGGTATTTCCCATGAATTTTCGGCTCCTAGAACTCCCCAACAAAATGGAGTTGTGCAAAGGAAGAATAGGGTTTTACAAGAGATGGCTCGGGTGATGTTGCTTAGCAACAAGGTTCCTAGGAATTTATGGGCCGAAGCCGTTAATACGGCTTGTTATATAGGGAATAGAGTTTTCCTTAGACCCGGGACCAAACAAACATCCTATGAGTTATGGAAGGGAAGAAAACCCAATGTTAGCTATTTCCATATCTTTGGAAGTAAGTGCTATATTCTTAATGACCGTGATCAACTTGACAAGTTTGATGCCAAGAGTGATGCGGGTATTTTCATTGGATATGCACTCAATAGCAAGGCCTATAGAGTTTTCAATCTAAAACTCGAAGTGTCATGGAATCATCAAATGTTGTCATTGATGATTGTTGGCCAAAAAAGTTTACCATGAGGAGGATGTTTGTGAGAATGGTAACCTTCCTTTGAAGGAGTGTCGTGAGACATCTAGTGATGTGAAGTCTAATCATAGTGAAGAGGATGATCAACCTCTTGATAGAGATCCTCTTTTGGACTCTAAAGAACCCGCTCCATGGGTTAGACATCTCCACAACAAGAATGACATTCTTGGAGATGTGAATGAAGGTGTTAGGAGTAGGCGTCAAATAGCTAATCAAATTAGTTATACTTGTTACACCTCTCAAGTTGAACCCAAAAAGGTTGATGAAGCCTTGAATGATGAGTTTTGGGTTCTTGCCATACAAGAAGAGCTAAACCAATTTGAAAGAAATGAGGTTTGGACTCTAGTTCCTAGACCCAAGGACACTAATGTCAAAGGCACCAAATGGGTGTATAGGAACAAGTCGGATGAGGATGGCAATATTGTGCGCAACAAAGCTAGGCTTGTGGCACAAGGGTACTCTCAAATTGAGGGTATTGACTTTGAGGAGACTTTTGCTCCGGTTGCCCGTCTTGAGTCTATAAGGCTTCTCTTGTCCATTTCTTGTGTGTATAAGTTCAAACTACATCAAATGGATGTTAAGAGTGCCTTCCTCAATGGCTTCTTGCATGAGGAAGTGTTTGTTGAACAACCCAAGGGGTTTGTGGATCCACACTACCCCAATCTTGTCTATCGCCTCAAAAAGGCACTTTATGGGTTGAAACAAGCACCGAGGGCTTGGTATGAGCGCCTCACTCTTTATCTTGTTGACAATGGCTACTCATGAGGTAGTGTTGACAAGACTTTGTTCATCAAGTGCAACAAAGATGAGATTTTCATAGCTCAAATTTATGTTGATGATATTGTATTTGGTTCCACCAACAAGTCAAAAGTGAGACAATTTGTTGATGTCATGTCCCTTGAATTTGAAATGAGCATGGTTGGTGAACTAAATTACTTCATAGGCTTGCAAATTAAGCAAATGCATGATGGGATTTTCATATCCCAAGCTAAGTATGCCAAAAGCCTAGTGAAGAAGTTTGGTCTTGACAATGCCAAACATTGTGACACACCCATGAGTACCACTTTGAGGCTAAGCAAGGATGCTAGTGGTAAAAGTGTTGATCAAAGATTGTATCGTGGCATGATAGGTAGTTTGCTATACTTGACCGCAAGTAGGCCCGATATCTCCTTTAGTGTGGGTGTCTGTGCTAGGTACCAAGCTAATCCCAAAGAATCTCACCTTGTTGCAGTGAAGAGGATCATTCGATATGTGAATGGTACCTCCAATCATGGGATATGGTACTCCTTTGACACTAATCCAAATCTTGTTGGATTTAGTGATGCCGATTGGGCGGGAAATTGTGATGATAGGAAAAGTACATCGGGTGGTTGTTTCTTTCTAGGCAACAACTTGGTGTCTTGGTTTTGCAAGAATCAAAATTCAATTTCCCTATCCAACGCTGAGGCAGAATACATAGCCGCCAGTAGTGCTTGTACCCAATTGTTATGGATGAAGCAAATGCTAGCCGACTATGGCTTAGAGCAAGGCACTCTCACCTTGTTTTGTGACAACATGAGTGCCATAAACATTTCAAAGAATCCTGTCCAACATTCTAGGACAAAGCACATTGACATTAGACATCATTTCATTAGAGAGCTAGTTGAGAGCAAAACTATTGCATTGGAGCATGTGGGAACTAATGACCAACTAGCGGACTTATTTACAAAGCCCTTAGACACCATTAGGTTTGGAAACCTTAGTAAGTCTATTGGGATTTGTCATTTGCCTTGAAATGGTATGTCTTGACCCCATATGGGGATCTCAAGCAAAGAGAGCAAAGTGGCATGTAAGTGCATTATGCTACATTGATATATTTTATGCTCCTTCATTAATTGCTTGAGATGATCGGTTGTGCATATGATTATGTTATTTTATTAATAAGTGTGAAAATTGCTTTTCTTGCAATCCATGTTATATTTATGTTCAAACATGCATTTTTGGACTAGGAAATTTACTTTGGAAGTACAATTTGAATGACCTATAATTGATCTCCATGACATGATGTTTCTCTAAATGACATACGTTAAGTTGATATGCATGAAGACGTATTTTTTATTGCTTAAACATGAATGCAAAACTGTACACATAAGCAAATGAGAAGACTAAACTAAATAAGGACCATGTGTCTATTCAATAAATAAGGATGTCTCATCCAAATTTAGTCTTCTCTCTCTCTTTATTCGTTGAACAAGGCTACTATCATATGGGTATCTTACCCGGAAAAATCAAATAGGGTGCAAAAAGTCACTCATGTCTTGTTTCGCTTATAAAGTTTGATATAGTTGCTCTTTAAACTGACTTTTGTATAAACAATCTATATCATTGCTTGAAATCATGACAAAGGGTGAAAATTGGTTTGAATTCTTTTGGAAACCTTTGTTGTTTGCTTTGCCAAATACTATTGTTTTTGGACTTGAATGCAACATGTCTTGCTTGCAAAGCATCGTATCACACCTTTTCATCAAATAAACCTCCTTGATTCTCTCCTACTTAATTGAGTTGTATAAAGTTGCTTATATGAACTTGCATATGTGTTTGTGCTATGAGCTCTTCTTGCCAAAAGCTTAACCATTAAGGGGGACTCCCTTTGCCTATCTCATGACAAAAAGGGGGAGAAGAGTTATGAGTTTCAGTGGACTAGCAGTATCTTGTTTAGGGGGAGTTGAGAGCTATCATGTAGGGGGAGAATTGCATTGCATAGCATGATTACATTAGTTGATTGTATTTTGTTAAGGCTATTGCAAATGATGTTGTTTGTAGTTGGTTATGGTTATTGAAAGCACCTCACACACACTTGATCTTGGAAGGTATCCTTGTTTGTTTTGTTGATTGTGTGTAGGTTGGATGGTTCTACAAGCTTTGGATTGACTTGAAGATGTTCAAGACTTAGACTATAGGCTTTATTGTAATGTAGAAACTGTTGTTGACTAATTTGTTGTTTTTGTGAGGTTGCTTTGTGAGTGGTGGTTTTGTCACGAAATAGCCAAAGGGGGAGATTGTAAGTGCCTCACTTTATGATTGGCTTATTTCGTTGACAAAATCATAATTGGGGTTAATCGTTGTAAAAGGGTAGATTAGGAATTGAAGATCTTCCATTTGACTCCAAGTACTTCTAGGAAGGTAGATTGCTTGACTCTACTTTTACTTGAAGGGATATAGTTGCACACACTCACTTGCATGCATTAAATTCTTGTTTACATACAATTGAATGATGCATTGTATGTCACTTATCACTCTCCACACTTGCACATATTGCACATAAATTTGTGTGTTGAGTCTGCCTAGAAAGTAGGGTTTCTTCAAGTACTGTGTCCTAGACCGCTTGGCAAGCACTGCTTGCACCGCGGCATACAGAGCGGTATTCATCAGTCGGCCCATGCTGCCTGGACCGCGTCCTGTACACCTGTATGCCCAGCGGTCCGTGACACGGTAAACTTCAGTAGGCCCCTGATGCCTGGACCGCGGCATGTGCACTGCATGCACAGCGGTCCAAACCGCGTTGTTTTCCACTAGGCACACTGCTGTGTGTACCGCGGTATGGACAACTTGGCCCGAGCAGCGGTACACACAGCGGTAATGACGGGTTTTTGTTACTGTTTTCAAAACGGTGTCATTTCGTCTAGGGCTTGATATATATATGCCTTTTCCTCTTCCTTGACTCTTTAGAGCTTCAGAACTTATTCTCTTTCATTCCTCTTAGAGCTCAAGAGTGTCTTGCAAGAAAAGGTAGCAAGAAACCATTTTTATTGTGCAAAACCCAATCACCCATCATTCATTCATGGTTCTATCATCATCTAGTTTCATCTAGGATGTTTCTAAGCATGGGTCTTCAACAACATAGCTTACTTGGTAAGTAGAACACCACTCTCATCCATCTTTGTGTTCTTGCTTAACAAGAAATCTCTTTTATGTTTCTTATGCATCTAGTTTATAATTTTTCATTATAAATAGAGATTTTTGTTGATATTTGGGTTGTTGTATTGTGATAGCTATTGCATCTAGGAATGCTTTGATTTCATATAGCTAGGTTATATGTGTGTCATCTAGGATTGTTTGGAACATTCATACATAACTAGATAAGCATTAAATGTGTTGACCTTGCATTTTGTGCATTTAGAATATCATCATATTCACTTTAGGTTTCATGTCTCTTCATTTAAGAGTTAAGTCTTGTATTTGCCTTGAGTAGTATACAAGCAAGAGCCTAAAATCACTATTAAAGGCCTGCGGGTAGCAAAGTCGGATTAGTAACCGATTAGGTGTGATGTGGTCAACCTAGGTTGTAATCGTTTATACAAATAGTGGATTTGAGGGTTCAATTGGCGATTAGGCCCGTGAGTTCTTACCCAGTTGGAGGGTTTCTCACGTAAATCATATCATTGTGTCTTTTTGTTTATTCTGCACTTTTATTATTGCAATGATTGATTGTGATAGAGATTAGGTGCTGTGTTGTTTAATATTGATTAATTAAAAGAGATGGCATTTAATTTAACTAAAACCTATTCACCCCCCCCCCCCCCCTCTAGGTTAGTTTTATCACTCTTAGTGTATTTTCAGTTTCGAACACGGCCTCTGTTTCAACCTCCGGTGGTCGTGATGGTGCCATCGACATCTGTCTTGGTGGAGATTAATGTCGTTAGGCGAGCAGGCCATGTAAAAGGGCTGGAAGTCAGGGAGGAAGCTAGCATGTCTGAACTTTTAGCCCATTTCGTGTCATTTTTTGTTAACAGAAAATTTACTCGGGATGAGAAATATCAGTTAACACCCTCAAGACCACTACCATAGAGGTAACGGCCGGAGGTTGATTGTTTAAATGATTTGCTCGAATCACGACTACTTATACATGATTAAAAGAAGAAAAAATTAGCTTTATTGTTTATATTGTGTAACGTACAAGAATCTCTCAAAATACTCTCAATCTCTCTAGGGTACAGTAGGGTGGAACTCTCGTGCCTATCGAAAACTAGTGTGGCACCCTCGTGCCTGTCGAAAAGTAGTGTGGCACCCTCATGCCCGTCGAAAAGTAGTCCCTTCTTCTTGAAGACCGAAGTTCTCTATTTATGCATAGTTTTGATTAGTTAAATTTATGATTCTCCCACCTTGATTCTCTCAATCCTTCCCCTCCTTATCGGGTGGGATCTTTTCTTTAATGGTTGTAACTTTAGATTAATAACAGATTCGAGAATATCGGGTGGGATCTTTTCTTTAATGGGATCTTTTCTTTAATGTTTCTTTTTTGGATTCAACCACTTGTTTTACACGTAATGTTTCAATGTTACTAAGGTTATCCCATGTACCTCATGGTACTACTCCTCATGAAGGTTGCCGAGTAGGGTGTTTGTTGTTTCTTGGAACGAGGTAGATTCGTACCATGGTCTGGGTACTGAGAGCTTGGTCTTGCTTTCCCAGGTTCCTTGTAGGTGTACATGCCCCCTTTGGGTGTTCTTTGGTAGTAACGGACTTCGACGAGCTTCCTCCTACTTATCCAAGTACGCCTGAAACTTCCCTTGGTGAGATGGTGAAATATTACAGCATGGGTTTGATGCCTAATAGGTTCTTCCCTAGACTGGGAGGGAATGGCGGGCTTCTGGGGAAGCTACAAGGCGATCTTGGCTTTGGGGAGCCGGGATCGTCAAGCATCTGGCTCTCCCTGAATTCTTGTTTTAGTGTCACGGGCTCGACCTGACCGTGTCGGGCTCTATCTCGGATGTTTCCCGAGCTTGACGTCCTTACCTCATTTTTACGGGGTGGCTCCTTGGTTCGACCCCGGGACCCGTGGTTCCGTGGAAGGTAATCTTGGGCTTGGACTTCGGGCTAGGAAGGTGGAGAATTTCCCCTTGATCCCAAGCCAAATTTGGCTATTAACATAAGTCCCCTCTGACTTGAACACCGTTGATTGTGTTTCGGGGTTGGAGTCAGATTCCTTTTTCTAATTGGGAAATTTTCCCTCCATTACCGTTGCCCTGAATCTTGGTGGAAATCTTCTCATTAATTGCCCAAGTGATGTGGCTAGCACAGACTAGTGTATTCCCAAAATAATCTGCATGTGTTACGGCCATTCCGGGATTGAGGTGATCCCACCGAAGATTTCGCTTTTAGGTTGCCTGCGTCACTCCTATTTAAATTCGGCTGTGCTATCTCCTTCCTTATTCTTTTTCCTTCTTTTGAATTTTAAATTTTCTGCAAAGAGAAAGTTCCTCTTCCCTTCATTGGCTTTGCGAATCTTACCCTATCATGTAGAAAAACAGTCATGACTCCATCGATTCCATTGTCGATGGCGAAGAGGTCGCCAGTCTCACCCTCGGAAAACGGGCACGAAAGAAGTTTGACAGCGACGATTCTCCTCCGAATCGGCAACGACGGAGGTCGAATAGAAACGTGGCAATTGGAACCGGGTTCTCCAACAGACCCGACAGCCCTCTGGAATTGGTCGACGATGACTCTGACGGAGAGAACAGAGATAATGCTACCAGGAAGGACCAGGCTATTGATGTGTAAAATCGTGTTATAAAATACTCACTCGCAAGTGCACGAATCGTGAAGATTTGTACATCGGCAAATAAGGATCGTTCCCATGAGGAAAAGAGATTTATTGATTGAAAACTAATTTTAATTAAAGTTAAACTAAAAGTAACCAAAGATTTGTTTGATTGATTAAACTAAAGTAAATTAACTTAATCTAAAGAAAACAATTAAAGATACTATGGTTGTGATCAATGGAAAGAAAACACTAGATTATCAATGATCCCCAATTATGAACACTCAATGTATGGAATTAATTTGTAAACAAGATCCAATCAATTCTAGGGTTCATTATTTTGTCTTTAATGTGACTACTACCCTTCGGTCGCGGGCTAAGTCATGTGCTTCTAACCGTTATTCACCCTATGGTCAAGGTGTGAATAATAATCGAAAACCCATTAAGTGTAAGAAATAAGAACCAAATTCTACTACTTTGTCTTGGTCAGACTAAAGATAAAATTCATTCATTCAAAAGATCATTAATTAAGATTATGTTTGGTCAACACTAACCCTAATTCTTAGATAGTCTTAACCCTAAAACATGCCAAATAATCATTCACCCTTTGGTCAAGGTGTGAACAAATATTAAAACTAATGAGGATTAAGAAGTTAAACACTATGAATAAATGAAGAACTAAATTTATAAATTAATAATTAATCCATTCATGAGCATTCACAAAAGGTTCACATTGATTCCCTAGTTATGGGATTAGTTACACATCATGAAAAAAGAAAAGAAAAGAGATTGAGTAGAGAAAACCCGAGATGATCATCAAAGAGCTCCTCCAATTCTTTTTCGTCTTCTTCGTCTTCTTCTACAATGGATGGATGGGTCTTGAGGTGATGTGTGGTGATGGAGTGATGTGGGATGGCCCCCTTGGTGGCTTGGGACCTCCCTTGGCTTGTCTCTCCCGAAATTAGGGTTCACAGGGGTTTAAATAGGCTTTAGATGATAAGCCAAGTCCTTAAACAACAAGGAAACTGGTTCCCTTTTGGAACTCTACATTTTTGGGATTTAATTCTTTCCTAATCCACTTAAATTGATTACTTATTGAAGGATGATAAGGATTAGGTGTCAACTTGCTTTCCAAGACTCACACTCATGTCCAAGAAGGTAATATTTCCCATTCCGACAACTTGCAAAATAAATCCCGTCACTATTTGCAGAATTATGACTGATCTGACCATTGGATACTAAAATGGGCATAACCTCTTCTAGGAATATCGGAATTGCAATCCAAAAAGTGCATCAGAAACTAGACCTCCAGGGCTTTCCATCCATAGGTAGTAGGACACACAATTCAAACGGAGGAGAGATATATAGGGCCCGCAATATGAGTGATCTGCAAAGCCAAAATTCATCTTTTTGCTTCTTTTCTCCAAAATAACATCCAACACCTCTTCTATGGAATGTGACCTACACATACTCAATAAACACATAAAATACCTAATTTTACTTGAGAACAAAGCACAAATAAAAGGAAATGGGGACCTTAAACATGTATAGAAATAGACCGATCAGCTATGGCGGTTGGGCCTCCTCTATAAAGGCTTCCTTCTTAGGACTTCAGGGTTATCCCCGACTCTATCTTTGATTCGAACTCGATTGACCGCTTGAGGTCCAAGTACGGCATCCCTGATAGTGTTTCTATCTTGGTTCCACCCAAAGGTTATGACGTTTTCAATCCTTCCGGCTGTATGCCTCAGATTCATGTGGCGGCTCTCGAGAATGGGGTCAGGCTTCCCCTCCATCCTACCATTCGATGAGCTCTCAACGCTATTCAGCTAGCTCCTCTCCAGTTGATGCCAAGCTTCTTGAGGCACTTGATTGGCTTCCTCGTGTTGTGGAGGGAACAATACCAGCTGAGCAAGGTGGCGAGAGAGCCTGGAGCAGAGGAACTGGCCCACCTCTTTCAAATCGGGAGTCTATCTGGTGCTCCCTAAGGTCAGTTCTATACAAAAGCCAAAAATAAGCTCAACTTCATCATTCCTAGTGCTTCGAAGAAAGACCCCGCCTGGAAGGAAGAGTGGATTCTGGCAGGAGGTGATTAGGAAACCTCGATTTTTATTGGAGGGCACGAGTTCAGGGTTCACACGGCTTTCAATGACAAACCATCAGTGAGACCGGGACTCCCTGCCAGCTGAGTCTGAAACTGTTTTGAAGGCTATCCTTGCCAGGAAACTACTTGAATCTGAAGTTACCAACAGCTGACGCCTTCAATTCTCACAGGGTGAATCAATATATGCGGATCTTCGACGCTGTTCCTCGTAAGTAACACCGGGTTGTCTCTCTTTTATTTTTACTCCGTTCTGACATTTTAATAGTTTATGTTGTTGAACCAGCTTCTCGGGCAGCCCAGCAACCCTGGCAAGCTCGTACCTCTCTCCTCTCGGCCAGATTGACGTGGGGGACTTCTACTGTTCCTTTGGAGAGGGAAGGGCTAGCTGTTTCTGCCGGGACCGTGTCTGCTTCTGCTCTGTCCCTTTCTCCGGCTATGTCTAAGAGAGCTAATCTCACGTTACGGGCTTTCAGGGCATTATATAGGGGAACTTTTGCTCCACGGGCTGCTGATACATCTGTTCCCGTCCCCCATGCTGTTGTCGCCACTACTACTGCTGCTACCGCTCCCAAGGTTAACCCACCCGTTGTCCCTGAGCTTTCAAATCCTCGAGCTTCGAAGGACTTCGAAACGGGCGTTGCGAAGGTTCCTTTTGCCCGCTCCCGTCATCAGTCGAGCTCGGCAGGGCAGGAAGAAGTCTTGGAGCAATTCATAGCGTCTTGTCTGGGTGGGGGGCTCTCTGAAATGGCTTCAATGCCCGTTGACGTTTTGTTCACTAAGGGGTCCGCTGTCTTGGTTGAGGTAGTTATTTTCCCTTTACACTTTTTCTGTAACCGCTTGTTTGATAGTTTTCTAACCTCTGCTTTGCTGCCTATAGGCCTTCAAATTAAACATTGTTACGGGCCATCAGGTAGCCCTCCTCAGTGATCGGGCCACTAAGGCTGAGGCTGAGGCTGAAAAGCCATGGGATTACTCGCGCGAGATCAGACGTTGGTACAGAAGATGACCTCGAGTCAAAATAGAATGGAGGATGAGTTGTCTGAGCTCCCCTATGATCACGAGAGGATGAAGCTATCCTTTGACCAGGCAATCCTTCACTCCAAAAGACGGGCGATGCAAAGGGATTCCTAGAAAGTCAAAGCCAATAAGCTGGACCTTGAGAACCAGGACCTGCATGCCCAGATGGCTAAGTTGCAAACTGAGGCAGACGCCTCTTTTAAATATGGATATTTCTATGCCTCGCTCCAGGTTGTAGAAGCTCTCCCTCTTTCCTTCGACCTATCGACCATCACAGGCTGGGATAGAGAGGAGATATTGGCCAAGGCCAGCAGAAATATCCTACCCTGAGGGTGATGAAACGGTCCCTCCTAGTCAGGTTGTGGCTGGGAGGTAACCTGTCGAGGCAGACCATTCCCTTCCTCCACCTACCTTCTCCGTTTCAGCTCCTGGGAATCCTCAAGTGGGGTTCTACCTGAGTCGTATGAGGGAGGTAAACCTGAATCCCGGGAAGGGGTAACAGTCCACCTAGAAGAGCCATCTAGAGTAGAGTTGGGGGTTGAGTGAAGCAGATCGGAATCCGTGGTTGCTCTTCTTGATGCGGCCATCCCTTCTAAAGTAATGGTGGTGGTCAACGAGGTCTTGGAAGAGGATCCAGGTGGGTAGCAGGCCATCGAGGAACCTCTGGAGGAAGTGGTAGCTGACGAGGGCGGCCAAAACGGGCAACCACCTAACGGAGGAGCTAGGGGCGAGGATCATCACGGAGAAGGAGTAGCATGGAGAAATCAGGAGGACTCTGAAGCTTGACGCTACCTGTTCATAACTGGCTTTGATTGCCCGGAAAAAAGAGGTGGGCAGCCTACTTTACTCATGATTAGTTAAGTCAATATTTTTCTCCTTTTTGTAGCCCGGATTCGAGGGTTGGGCTCCCCACTTGATGGATGTAGCCTTACTGGGGGATAGGCTCCTTCGTTATTAAAAAAGAATTTGCTATAACTTCCTTCATATTTGTTTTGATTGACCTTGACTATGAGCTTCCAACTTGACTAAGGACTCCTTGCTTTATTCCCCCTTTACCTAACTTTGATTTAATTAAATTAGGTAAGGAGAAACCAAGGATTTAATAAATGTAAGCTTGCTAGTTGGGGGGTCACTTAGTTTTTGGCAAGAAACCATATTTCTGATGATCCATAGTTCAAATTTTTAAACCAGCAATGTAGGATATGTTTGAGGGGGCAACCTCCATCCTGTGAACGAAACAATTATTCATGTTTGAATCGTTTCTTGGGGAGATAGCCCGATCGAATCATCAGGATGGCTGTCTGGCTATTTCTAGGTCTCGAGATCTGGATGGCAACTATGCTCTTACACTCAGATCCTTCTTGGGGGTGGTAGCCCGACCAAGGCATCATGAGGGCTATCTAGCTATTTCCTGGTCTCGAGATCTGGATGGCACCTATGCTCTTACACTCAGACCCTTCTTGGGGGTGGTAGCCCGACCAAGGCATCATGAGGGCTATATAGCTATTTCCTGGTCTCAAGATCTGGATGGCAACTATGCTCTTACACTTAGATCCTTCTTGGGGGTGGTAGCCTGACCAAGGCATCATGAGGGCTATCTAGCTATTTCCTGGTCTCGAGATCTGGATGGCACCTATGCTCTTACACTCAGACCCTTCTTTGGGGTGGTAGCCCGACCAAGGCATCAGGAGGGCAATCTAGCTATTTCCTAGTCTTGAGATCTGGATGGCAACTATGCTCTTACATTCAGATCCTTCTTGGGGGTGGTAGCCCAACCAAGGCATCAGGGGTAGCGTGGGGGCTTCTCTGGCTAGTCCCTGGTCTTGAGATCCTGTTGGAAACTATGCTCTTACACTTGTACCCTTCTTAGCGGGGGGTGGTGCCCTAGCCAAGGCATCAGGGGCAGCGAGGGGGCTTCCCCGGCTGATCCCTGGTCTTTAGGCGATTATGGAGAACTTATCTGTGGATAACCTAGTCGTATATGGAGAAATGAATGTAGAACATGGTCGGAGATAAGGGAATAGCAGACTTTATTGATGATCAAAATGTAATACATCATTACTAGGGATTTTATTGAAAGCTAAGTGGGGGTAGTCTGCTTCATAGTCCCCTGCTTAGGGGTAAAACTTCCTCAAGTGATCTGCATTCCAGGTATGGTCGATGGGTCGACCATCCATGTCTTCGAACTTGTAAACCCCATTGCGAGTTACTACCTTTACTAAGTATGGCCCTTCCCAATTTGGACCTAGGACTCCGTGCGACCTTTTCCGGGTATTTGAGGTCACCTTCCTAAGCATCAAATCCCTTTCTTTAAAGTTCCGGGATCTGACCTTTCGGTAGAAGTACCTGGCGATCTTGCTCTGGTAGATCGCCACTTTTTCAGTTACACAGTCTTGTTTTTCTTCCAGGAGATCAAGATTAGCTCGGAGCTTGAACTCTTTGCTTTCGGGTTCAAAGTGCTGCACCCTAATTAAGGTCAACTTATGCACGATGGGAAGGACCGCTTCGACTCCGAAGGCTAGGGAGTAGGGTGTTTCCCCAGTAGCTGTCCTCTTTGTAGTCCGGTATTCCCAGAGGACCTCGGGCAGCTCCTCAGCCCATTTGCCTTTCTTTTGCTATAATTTCTTCTTCAGCAGCCTTTTGATAGTCTTATTGTTGGACTCCACCAACACGTTAGTCTGAGGATGGGCTACTGAAGCAAACCTAAGGTAGATTCCCAAACCTTTGCATAAGTCCCTGAATCGGGCGTTGTCGAACTGCTTGCCCATGTCAGTTACAATGATGAGAGGGGTTTCGAATCTGCAAACCACATTGGTTTTGATGAATTCAGTAGTATTCTTCTCTGATATTTGGGAAAAGGGGCCCTGCCTCGACCCATATTGTGAAATAATTGATGGCCACAGTGGCGTACTTAGCTTGCCCATGAGTGGTGGAAAGCGGTCTGATTAGGTCGATTCCCCACATGGCAAAAATGTAGGGTTAACTAAGAGACGACAGCCGCTCTAGTGGGAGGTGACTCAAGTTTGAGGTCTTTTGGCATTGTTCGCAAGATTGTACAAAGCTTCTTGCATCTTGGTGGGTAGTTGGCCAATAGTACCCCATACAGAGCACTTGATAAGATAGAGCTTCACCACTGATGTGATTGCCGCAGTCCCCGGAATGAACCTCTCTTAATGCCCATTTGGCATCATCAGGGTGCAAACACCGAAGCAATGGGAGGGACCTTCCCCTCATGTAAAGGTATCTGTCTATTAGGCAATATGAAACAATTTGAGGATATGGGGCCTTGTAATGAACTCTATTTTTTATATTTCAAATCTATCAAATATGCTTTATTCATTGTTTTAATTGGTTTCAATAACTATTGGTTTGGATTGTACATGACTCTCCTTGCTAGTTGTTTTTAGGAATTATTTGAGTAGGGAGTTGAGTATACATGATTCTTTATTCTCTTAAGCTCACTTAAATAAAGGAATTAAACAAGAGTACCTGACTCAAGTAAAATTTGGACATATTAATCTCAATTTCTAGCTAACCTCAAATGGGTAATCAATCCTATACATTATTTGATTGGTTGCTTGTGAGAGATTAAGCATGAACACCATACATGATGGGTTGGTGAATTTAAACTAATAGAGTAGTCCCTTATTTGATAGATATTCATTTATTGCACAACCATTTGTGGGTGGCCAATACTATACATGATGGGTTGGACATTCATAAGTGGTATATAACCAATGCTATACATGATTTGATTGGTTAAATTCGATTAATGAACATCATTGTGAGTTCATGATTTGCCCACTATTCACTTGTTGATCCATGAATTCCTTAGTCATCACTATCATATATTAACACTAATTGCATGTTAGATTAATTAGTCTAATTGTAGTTGCATTGTAGTTATTAACTATTCGAATCAACCATTGATTTTTACTTAATTTATGCTTAGTTTAGGTTTAATAGAAGTTAACTAGTTTTAGCCATTTAATTTCCCTTTCCCTGTGACGATACCCTAGCTTGTCATTATACTTGTTTACATATTTTAAGGACATTGCTAAGGATGTTAACGGAAATTTTGCTCGGGACGAGAAATCTCAGTTAACGCCCTTGAGACCACTACCACGTAGATGGTGGCCAAAATTCATTATATATGTAACAGTGATTTATAAATTGACAAGTAAGCAAGAATGTTTTTATTGAACATGCATGGTATACAAATACAAAGATTCTTCTCTCTTTTCTCTCAACTCTCTCTGGGGAATGGTCGATTGTTAGTCGTATGCCTGTCGAATAGTAGTCTCCTCTTTTTCATTTCTTTTCTTTTCTATTTATACATAGTTTGTAGGTCAACAGACTGATTCTCCCTTGACTTTCTCAGTCTCCTCCTTATCGGGCAGGATTTCTTGTGTTAATGTCATTGACTTTTGGATTGACGCCCGAATTGAGAGTATCCTGGTGGAGATCAGTTTGTTTCCTTTTATGGATTTTATTACTCGTTCTGAATGTAGATAACGTTTCTAGATATGATTCAATGCATTCCTCGTATCCTTTCAGTATGATTCTTTATGGAGGTCGTTGGATATGACGATATGGTGTGGTGCATCAACCAGGGAGGTTGATTAGTATTTCGACCTTGATATCTGAGAAGTTTCATCCAGCTTTGAGCCAAATCTGGCTTCCCTTGACCTTTTCGAAGCTAGGTGTGGCCTCGACTGACCTTTTGAAGCTAGGTGTGGCTTCGACTGACCTCGCGGCCTTTTAGGGACATTCTTCTGTAACAATCGAGGTGCAGACGAGTCTCTGGAGCACTTGTGAGATGACCTCGACTTCGGGGAGCTTCTAGTTTTGGTGATGCGGGCTAGATCTGATCGTTCCGGGCTTTATCCCAGATGTTTCCGGAGCCCGTCCTTGTTCCTGGGGTGGTATCGTAGTTCGGCTCTGGACAGAGAGGTCTACTGGTGGAAGCTCTCGGGTCCGGGCTCTATCCCGGATGTTTCCGGAGCCTGCCCTTGTTTCTGGGATGGTATAGTAGCTCGGCTCTGGATTAAGAGGTCTCCTGGTGAAACTCTCGGGTATGGAACCAGGTCTGGGAGGTGGAAAATTTCCGTTTGGTCCTTAGCCAATTTTGGCTATTAACAGAAGTCCCCTCTGACTTGAACACCAGACGTCGAGCTCGGGGTTGAGATCAGATTTTCACTTTATTTGGGAAATCTTCCTCTTTTTACCGTTACCGAAATATTGGGGAAATTTCTTTATTTGAATGACGTGTTGCGAACCGACTAATTTATCTTCGAATTAATCTGATTACGTTACGGTAGTCCCCGAGATTTTTTACCGTTACCAAAATCTTGGGGAGTTCATCCTCTTAACTGCGTAGGTGATGTGGCATAAGATGATTAGCCCGCTTTCGAGTGTAATCCGGTTACGTTACCGTAATCAATTTTTTACCGTTACTAGATGAGTATCTCGGTGCTGCTGCCCTTCTGCCTATATATATGTCTGTTTTCCTCCTCATCTTCCTCACATCTCTTCGAGCTAAAAACTTTTTGCTGAGAAATATCTCCATAGCTTTTCCTCCGAGCTTGCTTCTTTGTTCATTCTTCGTCTTCTATAATGTCGAAAAATAGTTGTGACTCAACTGATTCCATATTCGACGGCGAGGAGGTCGTCAGGCTTATTCTGGGGAAGCGGGCTAGGAGGAGTTCTGACGGCGATGATTCCCCGCCCACCTCACAACGTTGGCGGTCAAGTAGGAATGTATCTATCAAGACTGGGTTCTCCAACCATCCTGACCACCCTTTAGATATCGTCGATGATGACTCCGACAAAGAAATGGCCGGTGGCACTGCGGGGGAGCGTCGGGTCTTGGCTCCTGGTCCCTTTGGGGAGAGGCTCCCTCCCTACGATTTCTGGGTTGTTCCAGATTCCACCGTTGACCCGGTGTCGATTGACCGCTTAAGGTCAAAGTTTGGCATCCCCGACAGTGTATCCATCTCGGTGCCTCCCAAGAATTTCAAGTTTTTCAACCCCCCTAAAGGCGTGCTTCCGATTCATGTGGCCGCTCTTGAGAACGGGGTCAGGCTTCCTCTCCATCCGACCCTTCGGCGGGCTCTCAATGCCATCCAGCTCGCTCCCCTCCAGTTGACGCCTGGCTTCTGGAGGCATCTGATTGGTTTCCTTGTATTATGGAGGGAACAATGTTAGATGAGTAAAGTGACGAGAGAGCCAGGTGCAGAGGAGCTGGCTTATCTTTTCCAGATTGGGAGCTTGTCTGGGGCTCCTCGGGGTCAGTTCTATGCCAAGGCCAAGAATAAGCTCAATTTCATCGTTCCTGGTGCCTCGAAGAAGGATCCCGCGTGGAAAGAAGAATGGATCCTGGCAAGGGATGACTGGGGGAGCTCGATTTTCATCGAAGAGCATGAATTTGAGGTTCCTACGGCTTTCAAGTGACAAGTCGTCCTGGGACCGGAACACCCTGCCTTCCGAGTCCGAAGCCGTCTTAAAGGCTATTCTAGCCCGGAATTATCTGAATCTGAAGTTCCCTACTGCTGAATCTTTCGATCGTCGTAGGGTGAACAAATATTTGCGGATTTCAGACGATATTCCTCGTAAGTATCCTTGTGTTGCTTCGTCTTATTATTTAGCTTGGTTCTAACATTTTCTCTTTTTTTTTTACTTATTCACAGTTTTTGTCGTGGAAGCCGGCCACCCGTCACGTCTCACGCTCTCCTCAAGGTAGAGCTTCTCTTCCCTCCTCTGTGGTCGAACCTGCCCTGGCTTCTTCTATCTCTCCGGCTGGGTCTAAGATGGCTACTCTTGCCTCGCGGGCTTTCCGGGCTTTGGGTAAAGCTCCCCAGGTGGTTGGCCCGGCTGTTTCTGCCCCTTCGGCCGTGGCCGCGAAGGTCACTGCCCCTTCGACTCAAACACCTGATTCCGCTGGGCTTCTAATAACCAAAGCCTCGGAGATTTCTGGGAAAGATGTCACTTCTGGGAAAGGTGTCGCGAAGGCTCATTCCAGCAGCTCCCGGCCTCAGTTGAGCTCGACAGGGCAGGATGAGGTCCTGGAGCAGTTCATAGCGTCCTGTCCGGGTGGCGGGATCTCTAAGATGGCTTCCATGCCTGTGGACGTCCTTATAACAAAGGGGTCTGCTATTTTAGCTGAGGTAATTGTATTTCCTTCACGCTACTTTTGGTAATTTGTCCAGTTTCTAACTCGGGTTTTGTATTTGTAGGCCTTTAAGGTTAATGTCGTGATGGGCCAGCAGGTAGCCATCCTCCGTGATCGGGCTGCAAAAGCCGAGGCTGAAGCTGAGAAAGCCAGGGAACTGCTCAAGCAGCCTCGGTCTTTAGTGGAAGAGGTGACTTCCAACCAGGGAAAAATCGAGCTCGAGATGGCTGAGCTTCGCTGCGATCATGAGAGGATGAAGCAATCTTTCGATCAGGAGCGTCTTCAATCTCTCCGACGGGCTAGGCAGCGGGATTCCTAGAGATCTGAGACTAAGAAGCTGGACCTCGAGAACCGGTCTCTGATTACTCAGATGGCCAAGCTGCAAGCTGATGCGGAGACCTCCTTCAGTGACAGGTATTTTTATGCTTCCTTTCAGGCCGCGGAAGCTCTTCCTCCTCCCTTTGATTTATCGTCTATTGCGGGCTGGGACAGACAGGAAATAATGCTCAAAGCTGTCGAGTTATCTCGCCCTGAGGGCGACAAGGTGGTCCCTTCTGGCCCTGGCAGGAACTGGGAAGCAGCCCGCTCAGTCAGATCCCTTATTCCATCTTCCTTTCTTTATCACCTCGGGTCCTGGGGAGTCTTCTAGCAAAGTGATGTCTTCTCGATCCGATGAGGACCAATCGGGAGCTGGTGAAGAGGTTAGGAGCCCATCTGAGGATCCCCCTTTAACAGAGATAGAGGTCGACATGAGCCAGATTGGGTCCTTGGCTGCCCTTCTTGACGCGGCTGTCCCTCCTGAGGTTATGGACGTAATTAATAAAGTATTGGAGGAAGATCCAGCTGATCATCCGATGGAGCCTCCAGATGGAAGATAGGTCGGTGAGGATAACCCAGATGGACAGCTACCTGTAGAGGGGGTTAATGCCGAGGATCAGCCGGAAGGAGGAGGGCCAGCGGAGGGGAGCCATGAGAGTCCCAAAGCTTGAAGCAGATGACTTGTTTTCGATTGCCCGGAAAAGGGGGTAGGCACCCTGTTTTTCCATTATCAATTTTTCATTTTTCTTCTTCTTTTTGTAGCCCGAGTTCGGGGGTTGGGCTCCTCATTTGGATGTAGCCTTATCGGGGGATAGGCTCCCCTTGCCCTTAATGATAAATCGAAGCGCCTTTTTGAGAACTTTATTATGTTTCTGGTCTTGAATGGTATCCAGAGTAGCATCTGTAGCAGCAATTAAGATTCATGTAGGGAATTATGGTGATTTTGATCCTGCACACGAAAGCAAACATTATATATATATATATATATATATATATATCTGTTTATATATATATATACATATATATATTTTTATTTTTATTTTTTATGCGGTGATAACCCAACCAAGACATTAGGAGGGTTATTTAGCTATTTCCTAGTCTTGGAGATCTGGAGGGCAACTATGCTCTTACACTCAGATCCTTCTTGGGGGTGGTAGCCCGACCAAGGCATCAGGAGGGCTATCGAGCTATTTCCTGGTCTCGAGATCTGGAGGGCAACTATGCTCTTACACTCAGATCCTTCTTGGGGGTGGTAGCCCGACCAAGGCATCAGGAGGGCTATCGAGCTATTTCCTGGTCTCGAGATCTGGAGGGCAACTATGCTCTTACACTCAGATCCTTCTTGGGGGTGGTAGCCCAACCAAGGCATCAGGAGGGCTATCGAGCTATTTCCTGGTCTCGAGATCTGGAGGGCAACTATGCTCTTACACTCAGATCCTTCTTGGGGGTGGTAGCCCGACCAAGGCATCAGGAGGGCTATCGATCTATTTCCTGGTCTCGAGATCTGGAGGGCAACTATGCTCTTACACTCAGATCCTTCTTGGGGGATGTTGCCCGACCAAGGCATCAGAATGGGCTATCGAGCTATTTCCTGGTCTCGAGAGGTTTATGTCGAATTCCCATACAAGGGTATAGTCCCTAACGTTGAACATAGTTGGAGACAAAGATGGAAGAGAAAAGGAAAATGACTTTATTGATGATTGAGATGTAGTACATCTTTATTAGGACCTGTAATGAAAACTAAGTGGGGGTAGTCTGCTTGTGGACTCCTTTCAAAGGTAGAATTTCTTCAAATGATCTGCATTCCAAGTGTGGTTGATGGATCGTCCGTCAATGTCTTCGAGTTTATAAGCTCCATTGCGAACAACTAGCTTTATCAAATATGGCCCTTCCTAATTTGGACTTAAGACTCCATCCGACCTTTTCTGAGTGTTCAGGGTCACTTTCCTAAGTACCAGATCCCCTTCCTTGAATTTTTGGGTTCAAACCTTCTGGTTGAAGTACCTAGCGATCTTGCTCCGGTAGATCGCCACTTTCTCTGCTACCCGGTCTTGCTTTTCTTCTAAGAGGTCCAGACTAGCCCGGAGCTTGACTTCGTTACTTTCGGGCTCAAAGTGTTATACCCTGAACGAGGTTCATTTATGCTTGATGGGGAGGACTGCTTCAACCCCGAAAGCCAAGGAGTAAGGTGTCTCTCCGGTAGCTGTTCTTTTTGTAGTCCGGTATGCCCAAAGGACTTTTGGTAGCTCTTCGGCCCATTTACCTTTCTTCTGCTGAAGTTTCTTTTTCAGGAGTTTCTTGATTGTCTTGTTGGTGGATTCTACCAGCCCGTTAGTCTGGGGATAAGCCACTGAAGTGAGCCTGAGGTCAATCCCCAATCCTTTGCAGAAGTCTTTGAATCGGGCGTTGTCGAATTGCTTTCCTAGGTCGGCTATAATGATGAAAGGGGTCCAGAACCTGCATACCACGCTAGTCTTGATGAACTTGGTTGTATTCTTTTCTGATATTCGAGAAAGAGGTCCGGCCTCGACCCATCTTAGTGAAGTAGTCGATAGCCACGATATCATGTTTCATCTGTCCAGGAGCGGTACGAAGTGGCCCAATTAGGTCGATTGCCCACATGGCAAAGGGGTAAGGTGAACTGAGGGACGACAGTCGCTCGGGTGGCTGGTGGCTCAAGTTTGAGGTTCTTTGACAAGGTTCGCAGGATTGCACAAAACTCTTTGCATCTTGATGGATGGTCAGCCAGTAGTACCCCATACGAAGCACTTGATAGGCTAGATCTTCCCCACCTATGTTGTTCCCACAGTCCCCAGAGTGGACCTCTCTCAATGCCCACTTAGCATCATCAGGATGCAAGCACCTAAGTAAGGGGAGGGATCTACCCCTCCTGTAGAGGTATCCGTCCACCATACAGTATCGAACTGAGAGTCTCTTAACTCTTCGGGCTTGTCCGGGCTCTTCATGAAGCTCTCCTTCAAGGAGGTAGGCGACAATTGGGTCCATCCAGTATGGTAGGCGATCCAGGGAAAAAATTTCTCCATTTGTGGCTATGCTTGGCTGGGTGATCACTTGGAGGGGAATTCCCCTTGGTAGGGATTGGCCTCCGTTCGCCGCTATTTTAGCCAGAACATCTGCTCAATGGTTTTGGTGTCGAGGCACCTGATCGATCTTGAGTCCCTTAAATTTGCTTTTCAGCAGCCGAGCTAGATTTAGGTAGGCGACCATATTATCTCTATTTTCCTGGTAGAACCCCAGTCACCTGGTTTACAACAAGCAACGAATCGCTTTTGATCTGCAGGTAGTCGGCCTTTAGTTCGATGGCTACCTTCATCCCGGTTAGGAGGGCTTCATATTCCGCTTCGTTGTTTGTAGCTTTAAACTCGAATCTGAAACAGTAACAGAATTCAGTCCACTTCGGATCTATCAAAACTATGCTAGCTCTTCCCCCAGCTCGTCCGGATGCTCCGTCTGAAAAGAGGATCCATGGCTTGCAGCCTTCCAGCCAATTTTCTACTTCGGATATCTTCTCAGGGACCTCGTTTGATGCTGAGGGATCATCTGGATCTGAGATAGCTGAGAATTCTGTCACGAAGTCGGCCAAAGCCTGTGCCTTAATCGTAGTCCGGGGCTTATACTTTAAGTCGAACTGAGTGAGCTCTAGTGCCCATAAAACTAGCCTTTCTGACAAGTCTGGTCTTTGCAAGAATTGACGGAGGGGTTGGTCTGTCACCACTGCTATTGTGTGAGCTTGAAAATAGGGACGGAGTTTCCTCACTGAGATCACCATGGCATAAGCGAACTTCTCCAGGAGAATGTAGTTCCTTTCTGATTTGGTCAAGGCATGACTCACATAGTATATAGGTATTTGAAAACCGTTGCTACAATCCTTGGCCAAAGCCCCGCTTACTGCAGTTTCTGATATAGCCAGGTAAATCTGTAACTCATCTCCGAGAACCGTCTTGACTAACAAAGAGGGGCTTGTTAGGTACTCTTTCAAAGCTTGAAATGCCTGCTCGCTTTCCTGGCTCCATTTCATGTTCTTTCCTTGTTTGATGGCCTTGAAGAAAGGGAGACATTTATCGGTGGAGCGAGAGATAAACATGTTGAGTGCCGCCACCCGTCTAGTCAGAATCAGTACTTACTTGAGGGAGGTCGGGGATTCCAGGTCCAAGATAGCTTTGATTTTTTCTGGGTTGGCTTTTATGCCTCTCTCATGAACCATGAAGCCCAGAAACTTCCCTGCCGTTACCCCAAAGGCACATTTGGAGGGGGTTCAAACGCATCTGGTTTTCCCTCAATATGAGGAAGGTTTTGCAAAGGTCTTCCTGATGTCCCTTTGTGGTTGGGGATTTCGTGATCATGTCGTCGACATATACTTCCATTGTCCTTCCTATCTCGGGCTTGAACAGTTTGTTAACCAGCCGCTGGTATGTGGCCCCTGCATTCTTCAAACCAAACGGCATCACCTTGTAGCAATATAAGCCCTGCCCAGTAATGAAACCGGTTTTATCTTGGTCAGCCGGGTGCATTTTAATTTGGTTGTATCCTCAGAATGCGTCTATAAAACTCAAAAGTTTATTTCCAGATGTGGAGTCAACAAGCTGGTCGATCTTTGGTAAAGGGAAACTGTCTTTCAGACAAGCCCGGTTGAGGTCGGTGTAGTCGACACACATACGCCATTTCCCACTCGCCTTCTTGACCATGACCACATTGGCGATCCATTCGGGGTAGCGTACCTCTCTGACGAACCCTGCTTTGATCAATTTATCAACCTCTTCCTGCACCGCCGCGTTCCTATTAGCATTGAAATGACGCCTCTTCTGCTTGACAGGCTTGACCGTTGGATCTACTGCTAGCCAGTGGGTGGCCAACGATGCCGAAATTCCAGGCATTTCATCATGGTTCCAGGAGTAGATGTCACTGAATTCCCTGAGAAGATCAATCAGTCTTCTTTTTACTTCAGGGTTAAGGGTGGCTCCGACCTTGACGACCTTGGAGGGATCATCATTCCTGACGGATATTTCTTCTAGTTTATCCACGGGTTGCCCGCTGGCCCATTCCTTACTCCGTTCTTCCTCGTAGGGCATGATAGGTTCATCCTTCGGATGCCCAGGATGTTCCTCGGGCTCCTTCTCCTCTTGGATTATCCGGGATGTATCCATGTCTTCCTGGATCAATGTCACCTGTACACACTGCTTCGCTAGGGCTGTAGGATTGGCAGATACTGCGTAGCATTTCCTGGCTGCCTGCTGGTCTCCTGCGTACCTCTCCTACTTTGGTTCCAATCGGGAATTTCAAGACGTTGTGGTATATGGACAAGACTCCCTTTAACGAAGACAAGAAAGGTCTCCCTAGGATGGCGTTGTAGGCCGATGGGGTGTCCACCATAACAAAGTCGGTCATTACATTTTGCTGAAGCGGGGTGACCCCGATGATTACTGGGAGGATCATTGACCCCACTGGTATGATCGAGTCCCCAGTGAAATAGTAAAGCGGAGTGGTACAGCTGTTGTAACAATGTTGCTTCAGGTTCAGTTTTTCCAGGGTATCCTTGAAAAGGATATCTACGCTGCTACCTGTATCCACGAGCACGCGATGGACCAGACAGCTGGCTATCTTGTATCGTGATGACCATAGGATCATCATTAGGTTGCACAGTGTTGAAGACATCTGCTTCGGTGAATACGATCTGAGCTGACTGGGAGGGCTCTGTCGGGCTCTGGCTGACTTCGAAGATCCCTCAGCTTTCTCAGATGCGGGGAACCTTTCTTGCATGGTTTTTCCAGGAGTTATTGGAAATGTCAGCTAGTGTAGGACCTCCGCTGATAGTGTGTATCACCTAGATCTGTTGCATTAAGTCAGCCTGCTCCCCTTTCCTCTTTTCTGCGTCCTCACGGATTTCAGCTTGTACCTCCCTTTCAGTTCTGATATTATCTCTGACCTGTTGTAAGAACTCAATCAGGCATCCTCCCCTTATCAGGGCCTCAATCTGGTTGCGCAAGTTATAGCACTCTGAAGTGTTGTGGCCCACGTCTTCGTGAAAGTCACAGTACTTGTACCGGTTTCTCCTATCAGCTGGGGCCTTCATGGGAGCGGGCTTTTGGAGCAACCCTTTATCTCGTATGGCAAGGTAGACTGTTTCCCTGGAAGCATTCAAGGGTGTATAGTGGTCATACCCTTTTTCCCCTTGCATCACTAGAGCCACGGTCCTGGGAGTTGGCGAAGCCCGGGGAGGGGTTCGTTTTACTGTATATCTTTCTTGCCTATGCGGAGGAGCAGAGAGGCGATAGGTCGACACGTTGGGAGGTTTATTCTAAGCTTTCTGCACTGGCTCAAATTTCGGGGCTTCTTTCTTCAGACACTTTGCCGTTCTCATGTCGTCATGTTCTATCTTGACCTTGAGTTGTTCGTCGATCTCGACCTGCTCAAGAGCCCGGTCATAGGCCTCCTGGTAAGTCTCGAGAGGTCTCTTGGCGAAAGAACGGAAAAGCTTTCCTGCCCAGAGGTTTCGTTTGAAGTTGGCGAGGGTTTCTTTTTCAGTGAAAACTCCCATTTGTATGATCTCCTTGTGAAACCACTCTACGTACGATCGAAGAGTTTCACTCCACTCTTGGATCACATATTGGAGGTGTATGGGATCTTTCGGGCGAGGTTTAACTCCTTGGAATTGTGAGCAAAAATCGGTTGACAGTTTTGTGAAAGAATCCACAATACCAACGGGCAACTTCCTAAACCAGGTTTTCGCATAGTAGGTCAAGGTTGTTGGAAACATTCTGCACATAGCTGCTCTGGTAGTGTTCTGGACTTTCATCTGTTGAACGAAGCTCTCTAGATGGCTTAGAGGATCTTCCGTTCCAGAGAACTTATCTGCTGGCATTTTGAATTTTGAGGGGAGCTCTGCTTCCCGGATCCTCTTAGTGAAGGGAGCGTTCATCTCGCTCAGGGGATTCTTTTTGTCCTCCTTACTCTTTCCCTTCCTTTTATGCTGGACCTCTTTTTGTAGCTTTGCCAGCTGATCCCTCAGTCGCTTGTTCCCAGGTCTCTTCAAGTTAACCTCAGATTCCTCACTGTCGAATCTTTCTGATGAACTGGCAATTTCTATCTGGTCCTCCTCCTGGACATGATCCACTCGGGGAGTTTGTCTACTTTCCTCTTCTAGGGCCCGGGTAGTTCTCCTAGATGTAGTTGGATGAGATAGTCCCTCGCGGCTTCTGGGTAAAAACATCCGCGGTAGACTTAACTAGCTGGGGTTGATATTGTGAAAGTCTTTTCGAAGCTGGGGGCATGGGTCCCTAGCCTATCCCTGACCGAATGTTGGGGCCCTGATCTATCTCGAGCTAGCTCTGGAGGAGGAGGTCCTAGGCGATCGAAAGCAGGTGGTCTAGCTCCCAGCCTGCTCGGCTCTCCCTGATCATTCAGGTTAGTTGGCTGGATTATGATGCCTTCAGCGAGGAGGTGGACGCGGATGGATTCTACGAAGGCCGCCGCTTGTTGATTGAGTGCTGCCTGGCTCACTATGGGGTGGCCAGTAGCCCGCGTATTGGTTGTCTAGATCGGAGCTTGACTACTATATCCAGACTTTCTCCCCCTTCCTGGGGCTTTTCGGGTTGGCCTCGCCGGAGATTGCTCCGGGACTCTGTGTTGGCCTTGGGAGAAGCGGAGCCTCATAGTTCCTGTAAAACAATGAAAATATAGATGCAAACGATTGGTTAATTGGGTGTAGGAATTTCCCACAGACGGCGCTAGAAAGTGTTAACGGAAATTTTGCTCGGGATGAGAAATCTCAGTTAATGCCCTCGAGACCACTACCACGTAGGTGGTGGCCAAAATTCATTATATATGTAACAGTGATTTATAAAGTGACAAGTAAGCAAGAATGTTTTTATTGAACATGCATGGTATACAAATACAAAGATTCTTCTCTCTTTTCTCTCAACTCTCTCTAGGGAATGGTCGATTGTTAGTCGTATGCCTGTCGAATAGTAGTCTCCTCTTTTTCATTTCTTTTCTTTTCTATTTATACATAGTTTGTAGGTCAACAGACTGATTCTCCCTTGATTTTCTCAGTCTCCTCCTTATCGGGCGGGATTTCTTGTGTTAATGTCATTGACTTTTGGATTGATGCCCGAATTGAGAGTATCGTGGTGGAGATCAGTTTGTTTCCTTTTTTGGATTTTATTACTCGTTCTGCATGTAGATAACGTTTCTAGATATGATTCAATGCATTCCTCGTATCCTTTCAGTATGATCCTTTATGGAGGTCGTTGGATATGAAGATATGGTGTGGTGCATCAACCAGGGAGGTTGATTAGTATTTCGACCTTGATATCTGAGAAGTTTCATCCAGCTTTGAGCCAAATCTGGCTTCCCTTGACCTTTTCGAAGCTAGGTGTGGCCTCGACTGACCTTTTCGAAGCTAGGTGTGGCCTCGACTGACCTTTTCGAAGCTAGGTGTGGCTTCGACTGACCTCGCGGCCTTTTAGGGTTATTCTTCTGTGACAATCGAGGTGCAGACGAGTCTCTGGAGCACTTGCGAGATGACCTCGACTTCGGGGAGCTTCTAGTTTTGGTGATGCAGGCTAGATCTGATCGTTCCGAGCTTTATTCCAGATGTTTCCGGAGCCCGTCCTTGTTCCTGGGGTGGTATCGCAGTTCGGCTCTGGACAGAGAGGTCTCCTGGTGGAAGCTCTCGGGTCCGGGCTCTATCCCGGATGTTTTCGGAGCCTGCCCTTATTTCTGGGATGGCATAGTCGCTCGGCTCTAGATTGAGAGGTCTCTTAGTGAAACTCTCGGGTATGGAACCAGGTCTGGGAGGTGGAAAATTTCCCTTTGGTCCTTAGCCAATTTTGGCTATTAACAAAGGATTTTATAAATTACTTTTGATCGGCATTTTCTCACGACAAAAACGCTAAACTCAAGATGGCTGACAACTCTCCAAAGACTCCTTGTGGAGTAGTTGAGGATGTGCTATTGAACATCCATGGACTTAAGGTCCCAGTGGATTTCTTTGTGTTAGAAGTGAGGGATGATGAAGTTTATGAGAGGGAGTGGAAACTGCTTCTAGGGAGATCGTTTATGGGCAAAGCTGGTATGGAAGTAAATGTGGTTTCGAGGCACTTGTCGTTCTACTGTGGTGGTAACAGAGTCGAATTTGATGTTGACCGACCTAATGAGAGACTTTTTGAAGGATGTTTTATGTTGGAAGTGCCAAAGAGAAAATGGAAGAATAGAAGAGTTTGTGACATTGTAAAGGCATTCAAGTTAGCTACAAAGATGGAGGAAGGCCATCAAGACGGCATTGAAGAAAATGAAGCCGTAAAAATGGAAGAGGCAGTCTTTGATAAGAAGATACTTGAAGAGGTATCCAGAGATTTTGAACAAGAAAGAGAAATGAGTTAGAAATTGAGAACAAAAAGCTTTATCAAGAATTAGAACTCCTTAAGGAGAAGATTGAGACATTAAAGAAGAAAGTATAAGAACTCTCCGACATCAACTGTTAACAGAAATTTTGCTCGGGGTAATAAATCTCAGTTAGCACCCTCAAGATCATTACCACGTAGGTGATGACCAAGGTAGAGTGTATATGTATATAACAGTGCCTAATGAAATGACAAGGAGACAATGATACTGTTAGCTACTCGAAAGAAATAAAAGTCTTCCTTTATTGATAACATAAGGTATACATCTCTCTCTCTCTCTTTCAAATTGCTCTCACTTTTCTTAGGGGGATAGTTGGGTACTTGTTGTGTGCCTGTCGAATAGTAGTCTCCTCTTTTCAGAAGGAGGAAGTCCCTCATTTATACAATGTCTTCATAGGTTTAATCTCATTGATTCCCCATTGATTTTCTCCTTCCTCCTTATCGGACGGGATTTTTACCTTTAAATGTCATTGACTTTGAGTTAATTGCTCAGTTGAGGATATCTTGGTGGAAATCAATTTGTTTCCTACTTAGACACTATTACTTGTTCTGTACGTATGTAACGTCTTTAGATGTGATCCTGTGTATCTTCGGGTCTAGCATGATTCCATAGGGGTCGTTGAATGTATCACGGTGTGGTACATCAGTTTAGTGAGGTCGATCAGTGTTCTGGCCCAGATATTGAGAAGTTTCGTCCAGCTAGGAGCTAGGTCTGGCCTTCCTTGACCTTTCGAAGCTAGGTGCGGCCCCCTATGGACACCCCCCTGTATCAGCGAGGTATAGGCGAGCTTCTGGAGAAATTACGAGGTAAGCTCGACTTCGAGGGGATTTCCTATTTTCAGGTTCGGTGACGTGGGCCCGATCTGACCATTCCGGGCTCTATTCCAGATGTTTCTAGAGCCTGCCCTTATTCCTACGGGGCGGTATTGTAGCTCGGCTTTGGGTAACATGGTCTCCTGGTGGAAAATCTCAGGCATGGAGCCAGGTCTGGAGGGTGGAAAATTTCCCTTTGGTCCTTAGCCAATTTTGTCTATTAACAGAAGTCCCCTCTGACACGAACACCTAGACGTCGAGCTTGGGGTTGGGGTCAGATTTGTTATTTTATTTGGGAAATCTTTCCTTTTTTACCAGAATATTGGGGAAATCTTCTTGTTAACTGCGTAAGTGACGTGGCGTGAACTGACTAATTTATTTCTGAATTAATCCTGTTGCGTTACGGCAGTCCCCGAGATTCTTTACCGTTACCAGAATCTTGGGGAAATCTCCTCAGTAACTGCGCAAGTGACGTGGCGTGAGCTGACTAGCTTGTTTTTGAGTTAATCCGGTTATGTTACGGCAGTCCCCGAGATTCTTTGCGATCGCAATCGAAGATCTCGACAGCTCGTGCTGCTGCCCTCTTGCCTATATATATCTATTTATCTCAACGTCTTCCTCACATCTTTCAAACTCAAATTTTTCCCAAGATATACTTTCTCTCATAACCTTTCTCTCAAGCTTATCTTTTTCTTCATTCTTCATCCTTACTGACTTCACCATGTCGAAAACCAGTCATGATTCAGTTGACTCCATAGTTGATGGCGAGGAGGTCTTTAGCCTTGCCCAGGGGAAACGGGCAAGGAGGAGCTTAGACAGCGATGATTCCCCACCCAACCCGCAACGTCGGCGGTCAAACAGGAATGTGTCCATTGGGACCGGGTTTTCCAACCACCCTAACCATCCTTTGGATATTGCCGATGAAGACTCTGACAAAGAAGTGGGCAGTGACGCCGCGGGAGAACATCGAGTCCTGGCTTCTGGCCCCATTTTGGAGAGGCTCCCTTCTTATGACTTCAGAGTTGTCCCTGATTCCATCGTCGATCCAGTCGCGATTGACCGTTTGAGGTCGAAGTATGGCATCCCCGACAGCGTTTCCGTCTCGGTGCCTCCCAAGGGTTACAAGTTCTCCAACCCCCCTAAAGGCGTGCTTCCAATTCATGTGGCGGCTCTCGAGAATGGGGTTAGGCTTCCCCTTCATCCGACTCTTTGGCGAGCTCTTAACGCCATCCAGCTTGCTCCCCTCCAGTTGACGCCTGGCTTCTGGAGGCATCTGATTGGCTTCCTCGTGCTATGGAGGGAACAATGTCATTTGAGCAAGGTGACGAGAGAGCCGGGGGCAGAGGAGCTGGCCTATCTTTTCCAGATTAGGAGCCTGTCTGGCGCTCATCGAGGCCAGTTTTGTGCTAAGGCCAAGAACAAACTCAACTTTGTTATTCCTGGCGCTTCGAAGAAGGACCTCGCCTGGAAGGAAGAATGGATCCTTGCAGGGGATGATTGGGGGAGCTCGATTTTCATTCGAGGGCATGAGTTCGAGGTTCCCACAGCTTTCAGTGACAAACCCTCGTGGGACCAAGACTCCCTGCCTTCTAAATCTGAAGCCATTTTAAAGGCTATTTTAGCCAGGAATTACTTGAACTTGAAGTTCCCCACTGCTGAAGCCTTCGATCCTCGTAGGGTGAACCAATACATGCGGATCTCAGACGCTACTCCTCGTAAGTGTCATTGAATTGCCTTGCCTTGCCTTGTTGATCAGCTTGGTTCTGACATTTTCCTTTTTAATTTGTTTATTCACAGTTTTTGTCGTTGAACCAGCTTCCCCGCAACGTCTCAGGCTCTTCTCAAGCTATAATTTCTCTTCCCTTTGCTGGGGTTGAACCAGCTCTTAATCCATCTGCCTCCCTAGCTGGGTCCAAGATGGCCAACCTTGCGTCGCGGGCTTTTCGGGCTTTGGGTAAAGCTCCCTAGGTTGTTGGTCCGGCTGCTTCTCCCCCTTTTGCTGTAGTCGCTAAAGCTGCTACCCTCTCAATTCACCCGCCTGATTCCGTTGCGCTTCCAACCCCCCAAGCTTCGGAGGATTCTGGAAGAGGTGTTGCAAGGATTCCTTCCAGCCGTTCCTGGCCTCAGTCGAGCTCGACGGGGTAGGACGAAGTCCTGGAACAATTCATCGCGCCTTATCCGGGCGGTGGGATCTCCAAGATGGCTTCCATGCCTGTGGATGTCCTGATTACCAAGGGGTCTGCTATTTTAGCTTAGGTAATTGCATTTCCTTCATACTACTTTTGTTAATTTGTTCAGTTTCAAACTCTGGCTTTGTATTTTGTAGGCATTCAAATTTAATGTAGTGATGGGCCAGCAAGTAGCCCTCCTCCGCGATTGGGCTGCAAAAGCCGAAGCTGAAGCCGAGAGAGCCATGGGATTGCTCAAGCAGGCTCAGTCCTTAGTGGAAGAGATGACCTCCAACCAGGGAAAGGTCGAGGTCGAGATGGCTGAGCTTCATTTTGACCATGAGAGGACGAAGCAATCTTATGATCAAGAGCTTCTTCATGTTAGGATTATGCTCAATGGCAAGAGTGTAATATTGTAATTGACAATCTTCTCATATTAATAAAGTGAATACTGATTCTTACAATTACTTATAGCATTTATTATTATAATTGTCAAGGTAAATAATCATAAGGTCAAAAGACTATGAGACATGAAGAATTGTTCATACATCCGGATATGTATGAGGTAGACACAATTCTTTAGTTAGTCTTGAATAACGTTCACAACTTAAGTTAAAGGTTGGGCACCTCTATCTTGTTAAAGTTGTAGAATTCTTTTACTAGCATTTGAGTGGGATCAAATGAATATGATGAGTCTAAAATCATCGAAAGGTTTTCGAGTAAAAGAATCTAGTGCACTAGGTGCATTGAACTGGATCACAATGAAATACTTTATCTAGAACCGTTACTAGATATAAGTCTTTTCATTAAAGAGGAAAATCGGAGAGTCTATCTTAATCCTGGGATAAAGGATGGACTTATGGTTGCAAGTGTTATCATTAGAGCTATCAATGAGTACGATTATATAGCATAGTCTATCCTCGATAGTTTGGTGGTATATGTTTGTTAATCGATAGAGGACTTCATTTATAGATATGGACATCGTGGCTACATTTATTAAATGACAGTATAATATCATCATATGGATGTTTTGAGGTATTGGATATTAAATCTCAACGTTGAGTTTTCAATAATGATTATTGAAAACATGGCTTCTGGACAAGTCAAAGTATCCAAGTTTGAAATGTGGTCATATGAGGAAATATGGTAACTTGGAGAGCTATAGGCGGTCTATGAGCTCTTGGCGATTACTGATATTATTCACGAGGATACACCATCTCCTATAAGATTGTCTAGGGTATGAATGAGAAACATCTCCTTATTCTATCTTTATTTAAGAGTTCAATTTTAGCTCTTTAGTGGAATGAGTTAAAATTAATAGATTGGACCTAAGTGAATCATTTGTTGATTGTGATTAGGTTGTGTCTATTGAAGCTTAAATTTAGATAGCCCGCCAAGATCCCCAATCCACACGTATTTGCATGGATCACTTGATATATTCTACCGGGCCGATTTAAGGGTCCATCTAGAATTGTTTTTAATATATCAAGAATATAATATGTCTATTATTTAATTAATGGGCTGCACTATTATATTAATATATTAAAAGGAGACATGTGGACTTGTTTCTTTTAGTAAGAATGGGTCTGGTTCACATGTGGGCTTTTATTTAAAGTCCAATGGATTAAATGAAATAAGAAAATAATATATGGCCCATTTATATAAGTGGGGCGGTAAGGTGTATATATTAACCTAATATATTATTTTGTTTCATTGTTTTAATTAAAAAAGAATTAGTTAATTTATTAATTAATTGTTTAATTAAGAAACAAATCTTTTTCTGATCAGGAAATATATTTCCTAAAGTTATACTATTGGTAGTAGTATATTAAAAGCAAAAGACTTGTTTGATAAGAAAATAAATAATTAATTTTATTTATTTAATCAAATAAGAAGTCTTTTTATTTAGTCAATAAAAGAATAAAAATATATATGCGTTGGATTAGGTTTTGAAGTCTAAAGGTTGATGGAAATTAGGGTGCAACACAAACTCTTTTTGGTATGTGATTTGCGGCAACCCTAGTCTATTTAGAGGAAGATTTCGGCAATCCTAAATAGAAGAGGAAGCAAAATTTCGGCCACCTATATAATTCCACATATAGAATTCGGCCACCATAGTTGATTGAATGATTCAATTTTTCTTCTTCTTCTCAATTCATAGAAAATGATAAATTTTATTCTACTAAACATAAAAGAGAGAAGAGATTATTCTTTGATAGTACTTCATCAATAAGCTTGTGTGTACAACATCGAATTAGGTTCACGCGAGTTTCGATCATTAGATTGAAAACTCAAAAGTGACCGGAATAATTTTTGTCTTCTTTTGATTGTTTTGTGACTAACAAAAGAAAAAGAAAACTTTGTTCATCCATTCTCAGGTTTGCAATTCAAAGAAAAAGGGAGACCACGCTCCTAGGTGATTCACGTACGTGTTCGGATTGGAAGATCTCGCGGTACTGTTCATGGGGGTACTGTTCACGATCACTGTTCACGCGGGTACTGTTCACGGGCATCGAAAAAGATTTTGCGGATTACCAATCGATGTAAGTCAATCGGATCACGCGTTAAGAGGTATTTAACTCTAATTGTATATATTTGAGTTTAATTCATTAAAAGGTTAAGGTTCAACTTTGAGAAAAAATTTAAAACAATACGAAATCTATTTTTCGTTTCTTCCGCTGCGTTTTATATCGATTTTTCCCTTCAGCATTCTACTGGAGAACTCCCTTCAAGGGTAGAATTTCCTCAAATGATCTGCATTCCAAGTGTGGTCGATGTATCGTCCGTCCATGTCTTCAAGTTTATAAGCTCCATTGCGAACAACTAGCTTTATCAAATATGACCCTTCCTAATTGGGACTTAAGACTCCATCCGACCTTTTCCGAGTGTTCAGGGTCACCTTCTTAAGTACTAGATCCCCTTTTTTGAATTTCCAGGCTCTAACCTTTTGGTTGAAGTATCTAGCGATCTTGCTCTGGTAGATCGCTAATTTCTCTGCTACCCGGTCTTGTGTTTCTTCTAAGAGGTCTAGGTTAGCCCGGAGCTTGACTTTGTTACTTTCGGGCTCAAAGTGCTGTACCCTGAACGAGGTTAACTTATGCTCGATGGGGAGGACTGCTTCAACCTCGAAAGCCAGGGAGTAAGGTGTCTCCCCAGTAGCTGTTCTTTTTGTAGTCCGGTATGCCCAGAGGACTTCCGGTAGCTCTTCGGCCCATTTACCTTTCTTCTGCTGAAGCTTCTTTTTCAAAAGTTTCTTGATAGTCTTGTTGGTGGATTCTACCAGCCCGTTAGTCTGGGGATGAGCCACTGAAGCGAGCCTGAGGTCGATCCCCAATCCTTTGCAGAAGTCTTTGAATCGGGCGTTGTCGAATTGCTTTCCTAGGTCGGCTATAATGATGAGAGGGGTCCTGAATCTGCATACCACGTTAGTCTTGATGAACTTGGTTGTATTCTTTTCTGATATTCGAGAAAGAGGTCCTGCCTCGACCCATCTTGTGAAGTAGTCGATAGCCACGATAGCATGTTTCATCTGTCCAGGAGCGGTAGGAAGTGGCCCAATTAGGTCGATTCCCCACATGGCAAAGGGGTAAGGTGAACTGAGGGACGACAGTCGCTCGGGTGGCTGGTGGTTCAAGTTTGAAGCTCTTTGACAAGGTTCGCAGGATTGCACAAAACTCTTTGCGTCTTGGTGGATGGTCGGCCAATAGTATCCCATACGAAGCACTTGATAGGCTAGAGCTTCCCCACCTATGTGGTTCCCGCAGTCCTCAGAGTGGACCTCTCTCAATGCCCACTTAGCATCATCGGGATGCAAGCACCTAAGTAAGGGGAGGGATCTGCCCCTCCTATAGAGGTATCCGTCCACCATACAGTATCGAACCGAGAGTCTCTTAATTCTTCAGGCTTGGTCCGGCTCTTCGGGAAGCTCTCCTTCAAGGAGGTAAGCGACAATTAGGTCTATCCAGCAAGGCAGGCGATCCAGGGAACAAATTTCTCCATTTGTGGCTATGCTTGGCTAGGTGATTATTTGGAGGGGAATTCCCCTTGGTAGGGATTGGCCTCCGTTCGCCGCTATTTTAGCCAGAACATCTGCGCGATGGTTTTGGTGTCGAGGCACCTGATCGATCTTGAGTCCCTTTAATTTGCTTTTTAGTAGCCGAGCTAGATTTAGGTAGGCAGCCATATTATCTCCCTTTGCCTAGTAGACCCCAGTCACCTGGTTTACAACAAGCAACGAATCGCTCTTGATCTGCAGGTAGTCGGCCTTTAGTTCAATGGCTACCTTCATTCCGGCTAGGAGGGCTTCATATTCCGCTTCGATTGTTGGTAGCTTTAAACTCGAATCTGAAACAGTGACAGAATTCAGTCCCCTCCGGATCTATTAAAACTATGCCAGCTCCTCCCCCGGCTCGCCCGGATGCTCCATCTGAAAAAAGGATCCATGGCTTGCAGCCTTCCGGCCAATTTTCAACCTCGGATATCTTCTCAGGGACCTCGTTTGATACTGAGGGATCATCTGGATCTAGGATCGCTGAGAATTCTGCCACGAAGTCGGCCAAAGCCTGTGCCTTAATCGTAGTCCGGGGCTTATACTTTAGGTCGAACTGAGTGAGCTCTAGTGCCCATAAGACTAGCCTTCCTAACACGTCTGATCTTTGCAAGAATTGGCGGAGGGGTTGGTTTGTCACCACTGCTATTGTGTGAGCTTGAAAATAGGGACGGAGTTTCCTCGCTGAGATCACCCGAGCATAAGCGAGCTTCTCCAGGATAATGTAATTCCTTTCTCATTTGGTCAAAGCATGACTCACATAGTATATGGGTCTTTGAAAACTGTCGCTACAATCCTTGTCCAAAGCCGCTTACTGCAATTTCTGATACGGCCAGGTAGATTTGTAACTCATCTCCGAGAACCGGCTTGACTAACAATGGGGGGCTTGTTAGGTACTCTTTTAAAGCTTGAAACGCCTATTCGCTCTCCTGGCTCCATTTCATGTTCTTCCCTTGTTTGATGGCCTTGAAGAAGGGGAGACATTTATCGGTAGAAGCGAGAGATAAACCTGTTGAGTGCCGCCACCCGTCCAGTCAGAATCTGTACTTGCTTGAGCGAGGTCGGGGATTCCAGGTCCAAGATAGCTTTGATTTTTTCTGGGTTGGCTTCTATACCTCTCTCATGAACCATGAAGCCCAGAAACTTCCCTGCCGTTACCCAAAGGCACATTTGGAGGGGTTCAAATGCATCTGGTTTTCCCTCAGTATGAGAAAGGTTTTACGTAGGTCTTCCTGATGTCCTTTTGTGGTTGGGGATTTCGTGATCATGTCGACGATATACACTTCCATCGTCCTTCCTATCTCGGGCTTGAACAGTTTGTTAACCAGCCGCTGGTATGTGGCCCCCGTATTCTTCAAACCAAACGGCATCACCTTGTAGCAGTATAAGCCCTGCCAGTAATGAAACTGGTCTTATCTTGGTCAGTCGGGTGCATTTTAATTTGGTTGTATCCTGAGAATGCGTCCATAAAACTCAAAAGTTTATTTCCAGGATGTGGAGTCAACCAGCTGGTCCATCTTTGGTAAAGGAAAACTGTCTTTTGGACAAGCCCGGTTGAGGTCGGTGTAATCGACACACATACGCCATTTACCATTAGCCTTCGTGACCATGACCACGTTGGCGATCCATACGGGGTAACGTACTTTTCTAACGAACCCTGCTTTGATCAATTTATCAACCTCTTCCTGCACCACCGCGTTCCTATCAGCGTTGAAGTGACGCCTCTTCTGCTTGACGGGCTTGACTGTTAGATCTACTGCTAGTCGGTGGGTGGCCAACGATTCCGGGATTCTAGGCATTTCTTCATGGTTCTAGGAGAAGATGTCACTGAATTCCCTGAGAAGGTCAATCAGTCCTCTTTTTACTTCTAGATCAAGGGTGGCTCCGACCTTGACGACCTTGGAGGGATCGTCATTCCTTATAGGTATCTCTTTTAGTTTATCTACGGGCTGCCCGCTGGCCCATTCCTTGCTCCGTTCTTCCTCGTAGGGCATGATAGGTTCGCTCTTTGGAGGCCCAGGATGCTCCGCGGGCTCCTTCTCCTCCTGGATTATCCGGGACGTATCCCTGTCTTCCTGGACTAATGTCACATGTACACACTGTTTCGCTAGGGCTGTAGGATTGGTAGATACTGCGTAGCATTTCCTGGCTGCCTGCTGGTCTCTGCGTACCTCTCTTACTTTGGTTCCAACCGGGAATTTCAAGACGTTATGGTATATGGACAAGACTCCCTTCAAGAAGGATAGGAAAGGTCTCCCTAGGATGGCGTTGTAGGCCGATGGGGTATCCACCACAACAAAGTCGGTCATAACATTCTGTTGGAGCGGGGTGATCTCGATGATTACTAGGAGGATCATTGACCCCACTGGTATGATCGAGTCTCCAGTGAAACCGTAAAGCGGAGTGGTACAGCTGTTGTAACAACGTTGCTTCAGGTTCAATTTTTCCAGGGCTATCCTTGAAGAGGATATCTACACTGCTACCTGTATCCACGAGCACGCGATGGACCAGACAGTTGGCGATTTGTATCGTGATTACCATAGGATCATCATGAGGTTGCACAGTGTTGAAGACATCTGCTTCAGTGAATACGATCTGTGCTGATTGGGAGGGCTCTGTCGGGCTTTGGCTGACTTCGAAGATACCTCAGCTTTCTCCGATACGGGGAACCTTTCTTGAGTGGTATTTCCTGGAATTATTGGAAACTCCAGCCAGTGTAGGACCTCCGCTGATAGTATGTATCACCTGGATCTATTGCATTAAGTCAGCCTGCTCCCCTTTCCTCTTTTCTGCGTCCTCATGGATTTCGGTTTGTACCTCCCTTCCAGTCCTGATATTATCTCTGACCTGTTGTAAGAACTCAATCAGGCATCCTCCCCTTATCAGGGCCTCAATCTGGTTGCGCAAATTATAGCACTCTGAGGTGTTGTGGCCCACGTCTTCGTGGAAGTCGCAGTATTTGTAGCGGTTTCTCCTGTCAGCTGGGGCCTTCATGGGAGCGGGCTTTTGGAGCAACCCTTTATCTCGTATGGCAAGGTAGACTGTTTCCCTGGAAGCATTCAAAGGGGTGTAGTGGTCATACCCTTTTTTCCCTTGCATTACTGGAGCCACAGTCCTAGGAGGCGGCGAAGCCCGGGGAGGGGTTCGTTTTGCTGGATATCTTTCTGGCCTATGCAGAGGAGCAGGGAGGCGATAGGCCTGTTGATGGGTTTATTCTGAGTTTTCTGTGCTGGCTTAAATTTGGGGGCTTCTTTCTTCAAACGCTTTGCCGTTCTCATGTCGTCGTGTTCCATCTTGACCTTGAGTTGTTCGTCGATCTCGACCTGCTCAAGAGCCCGGTCGTAGGCCTCCTGGTAAGTCTTGGGAGGTCTTTTGGCGAAGGAACGGAAAAGCTTTCCTGCCCATAGATTTCGCCTGAAGTTGGCGAGGGTTTCTTTTTCAGTGAAGATTCCCATTTGTATGACCTCCTTGTGAAATCGCTCCACATACGATCGAAGAGTTTCACTCCGTTCCTGGATCACATATTGGAGGTGTATGGGATCTTTCGGGCGAGGTTTGACTCCTTGGAATTGTGAGCAATAATCCGTTGATAAATTCGTGAAAGAATCCACGCTACCAACGGGCAGTTTCCTAAACCAGATTTTCGTGTAGTCGGTCAAGGTCATTGGAAACATTCTGCATATAGCTGCTCTGGTAGTGTTCTGGACCTCCATCTGTTGAACGAAGCTCTCTAGGTGGCTTAGAGGATCTTCCGTTCCAGAGGACTTATCTGCTGGCATTTTGAATTTTGGGGGGAGCTCTGCTTCCCGGATCCTCCAAGTGAAGGGAGTGTTCATCTTGCTCAGGGGATCCTTTTTGTCCTCCTTATTCTTTCCCTTCCTTATCTTCTGGACCTCTTTTTGTAGCTTTGCCAGCTAATCCCTCAGTCGCTTGTTCCCAGGTTTCTTCGAGTTAACCTCAGATTCCTCACTGTCGAATCTTTCTGATGAACTGGCAATTTCTATCCGGTCCTCCTCCTGGACATGATCCACTCTGGGAGTTTGTCTACTTTCCTCCTCTAGGGCCCGGGTAGTTCTCCTGGATGTAGTTGGATGAGATAGCCCTCGTGGCTTCCAGGTAAAAGCATCCGCGACAGACTTAACTAGCCTGGGTTGATATTGTGAAAGTCTTTTCGGAACTTGGGGCATGGGTCCCAGCCTATCTAGGATCGAACGTTGGGGCCCTGATCTATCTCGAGCCGGCTCTGGAAGGGGAGGTCCTAATCGATCGAAAGCAGGTGGCCTAGCTCCAAGCCTACTCGGATCTCCCTGATCATTCAGGTTGGTTAGCTGGATCGTGATTCCTTCAGCGAGAAGGCAGGTGCAGGATGGATTCTACGTAGGCCGCCGCTTGTTGGTCGAGCGCTGCGTGGCTTACTATAGGGTGGCCAGTAGCCCGCATATTGGTTGTCTGGATCAGAGCTTGACTACTATATCCAGACTTTCTCCCTTTTCTTGGGGCTTTTCGTGTTAGCCTCGCCAGAGGTTGCTCCGGGACTCTATGCTAGCCTTGGGAGGAGCGGAGCCTCATAGTTCCTGTAAAACAGCTGAAATGTAAATGGAAATAATTGGTTAATTGGGTGTAGGGTAATTTCCCACAGACGGCGCCAGAGAGTGTTAACGGAAATTTTGCTCGGGATGAGAAATCTCAGTTAACGCCCTCGAGACCACTACCACGTAGGTGGTGGCCCAGATTTATTGTATGTGTAGCAATGATTTATAAAATGACAAGAAAGCAAGAAATATTTTTATTGAACGTGCATGGTTTACAAATACAGAAATTCTTTTATCTTTGCTCTCAACTCTCTCTAGGGAATGGTTGATTGTTTGTCGTATGCCTGCCGAATAGTAGTCTCTTTTTTCATTTTCTTTCTTTTCTATTTATACATTGTTTGTAGGTCAAACAGACTGATTCTCCCCTTGATTTTCTCAGTCTCTCCCCTCCTTATCTGGCGGGGATTTTTAATGTCATTGACTTTGCCGAATTGAGAGTATCGTGGTGGAGATCAGCTTATTTCCTCTTTGGATTCTATCACTTGTTCTGCATATAGGTAACGTTTCCAGATATGATTCAGTGTATCCCTCATATCCTTTCAGCATGATCCTTTATATGGGTCGTTGAATATGGCATGGTGTGGTGCACCAACCAGTGAGGTTGATTAGTTTTCTGACCTTGATATCTGAGAAGTTTCATCCATCTTGGAGCCAGATTTGGCTTCCCTTGACCCTTTTGAAGCTAGGTGTGGCTTTCCCTGACCTTTCAAAGGTAGGTGCGGCCTTCCTTCATCCAGCTTGGAGCCAGGTCTGGCTTCCCTTGACCCTTTCGAAGCTAGGTGTGGCTTCCCCTGACCTTTCGAAGCTAGGTGCGGCCTTCTAGGGACATTCTAATGTGTTAATCGAGGTGTGGCGTATGCGAGGTGACCTCGACTTCGGGGTGCTTCTAGCTTTGGTGATGCGGGCAAGATCTGATCATTTCGGGCTCTATCCCGGATGTTTTCGGAGCCCGTCCTTGTTCCTGGGGTGATATCATAGTTCGGCTATGGATAGAGAGGTCTCCTGGTGGAAACTCTTGGGTATGGAACCAGGTCTGGGAGGTGGAAAATTTTCCTTTGGTCCTTAGCCAATTTTGGCTATTAACAATAGGAAATAATGATTAAGGCTGCCGAGTTATCTCACCCTGATAGCGACGAGGCGGTTCCTTCGAACCAAGGAGGAGCCGGAAAATAGCCCGCCCAGACAGATCCTCCATTTCCACCTCCTCTCTTTACTACTTCAGGTCTCGAGGAGTCATCCAGTAAGGTTCTGTCTTCTCGATCCGAGGGGGACCAGTCAAGAGCTGGGGAAGGAGCTAGGAGCATGTCTGAGGAACCCCCTATAATGGAGATGGATGTCGACAGGAACCAGACGGGGTCCATGGCTTCCCTTCTCGATGCGGCTATCTCGCCTGAGGTTATGGAAGTGATTAATGAAGTCCTGGAGGAAGATCCTACTGATTAACAGATGGAGCCTCTATATGGAGGGGCGGTTGGCGAGGATAACCAAGATGGACAACTACCCAAAGGGGGGGGTCGATGGCGAGGATCAACGTGAAGGAGGAGGACCGGAAGAGAAAAACCCAGAGAGTCCCAAAGCTTGAAGCAGTTCGTTCATGGCTTGTCTTGATTGCCCGGAAAAGGGGGTGGGCACATCGTTTTGCCCTTATTTAGCTTAGCTTTCCTTTTTTTATATAGCCCGAGCTTGGGGGTTGGGCTCCCCGTTGGATGGATGTAGCCTTACCGGGTGATAGGCTCCTCTTATAATGAGAAATCAAATCGCTTTGAGAACTCTTATTTCATTCCTGGTTTTGAATAGGAACTAGAATTGTATCCGCAACAACAATTTGTTCATACTTCATTAAAACTTTGGTAAGGAATTCTTATTATGATGATCTTGATTCTGCACACGAAAACAAACATTTGTTTTTAAATTCGTCCTAGGGGTGGTAGCCCGACCAAGGCATCAGGAGGGCTATTTAGCTATTTCCTGGTCTCGAGATCTGGATGGAAACTATGCTATTACACTCAGACCCTTCTTGGGGGTGGTAGCCCGACCAAGGCATTAGGAGGGTTATTTAGCTATTTCCTGGTTTCGAGATCTGGATGGCAACTATGCTCTTACACTCAGACCCTTCTTGGGGATGGTAGCCCGACCAAGGCATCAGGAGGGCTATTTAGCTATTTCCTGGTCTCGAAGTGTTTATGTTGAATTTCCCACTCAAGGGTGTAAACACTACTGTTGAACATAGTTGGAGATAAAGATGAAAGAGAAAAATGACTTTATTGATGATCGAGATGTAGTACACCTTTATTAGGGATTCTAATGAAACCTAAATGGGGGTAGTCTGCTTGAGAACTCCCTACTCAAGGGTAGAATTTCCTCAAATGATCTGCATTCCAAGTGTGGTAGATGGGTCGTCCGTCCATGTCTTCAAGTTTGTAGGCTGCATTGCGAGCAACTAGCTTTATCATATATTGCCCTTCCCAATTGGGACTTAAGACTCCATCCGACCTTTTCCGAGTATTCAGGGTAACTTTCCTAAGCACCAGATCCCCTTCCTTAAAATTTTGGGCTCTGACATTTTGGTTGAAATATCTAGCAATCTTGCTTTGGTAGATTGCCACTTTCTCCGCTACACGGTCTTGTTTCTCTTCTAGGAGGTCCATATTAGCCTGCGCTTGACCTCGTTACTTTTAGGCTCAAAGTGATGTACCCTGAACGAGGTTAATTTATGCTCGATAGGGAGTACCGCTTCAACTTCGAAAGCCAGGGAGTAAGGTGTCTCCCCGGTAGCTGTTCTCTTTGTAGTCCGGTATGCCCAGAGGACTTCTGGCAGTTCTTCGGCCCATTTGCCTTTTTTCTGCTGTAGTTTCTTCTTTAGAAGTTTCTTGATAGTCTTGTTGGTGGATTCCACCAGCCCGTTAGTCTGGGGATGGGCTACTGAAGCGAGCCTGAGATCGATCCCAATCCTTTGCAGAAATCTTTGAATCGGGCGTTGTCGAAGTGCTTCTCTAGGTCAGCTATAATGATGAGAGGGGTCCCGAATCTACATACCACATTGGTTTTGATGAACTTGGTCGTATTCTTTTCTGATATCCGAGAAAGAGGCCCTGCCTCGACCCATCTTGTAAAGTAGTCAATAGCCACGATAGCATGTTTCATTTGTCCGGGAGCGGTAGGGAGTGGTCCAATTAGGTCGATTCCCCACATGGTAAAAGGGTAAGGTGAACTGAGGGACGACAGTCGCTCAAGTGGCTGGTGGTTCAAGTTTGATATTCTCTGACATGGCTCGTAAGATTGACCAAAACTCCTTGCATCTTGGTGGATGGTCGGCCAATAGTACCTATAAGAAGCACCTGATATGCTAGAGCTTCCCCACCTATGTGGTTCCCACAGTCCCCAAAGTGGACCTCTTTTAGTGCCCATTTAGCATAATCAGGATGCAAGCACCTAAGTAACGGGAGGGATCTGCCCCTTCTGTAGAGGTACCCGTCTACCAAACAATATCGGACCGAGAGTCTTTTAATTCTTCTGGCTTGGACGGGCTCTTCAGGAAGCTCTCTCTCAAGGAGGTAGGCGACGATCGGGTCCATCCAGCATGGCTGGCGATCCAGGGAGCAGATTTCTTTATTTGTGGCTGTGCTTGGTTGGGAGATCACTTGGAGGGGAATTCCCCGTGGTAAGGATTGGCCTCCGCTTGCCGCTATTTTAGCCAGAACATCTGCGCGATGGTTTTGGTGTCGAGGGACCTGATCGATCTTGAACCCCTTAAACTTATTTTTTTAGCAACTGAGCTAGCTTTAGATAGGGCAGCCATATTATCTCCCTTTGCCTGGTACACCCCAGTCACTTGATTGACAACAAGCAATGAGTCACTTTTGACTTGTAGGTAATCGGCCTCTAGTTCGATGGCTACCTTCATCCCAGCTAGGAGGGCTTCATACTCTGCTTCATTATTGGTGGCTTTAAACTTGAATCTGGAACAGTGACAGAAATTAGTCCCCTCCGGGTCTATTAAAATTATGCCAGCTCCTCCCCCAGCTTGCCCAGATGCTCCATCTGTAAAGAAGGTCCATAGCTTGCAGCCTTAGGGCTAATTGTCGATCTCGGATGTCTTTTCAGGGATCTCATTTAGTGCTGAGGGATCCTCTTGATCTGGGAGCGTCAAAAATTCTGCCACGAAGTCAGCCAAAGCCGGTGCCTTAATCGTGGTTCGGGGCTTATATTTTAAATCAAACTGAGTGAGCTCTAGGGCCCATAAGACTAGCCTTCCAGACACGTCTGGTCTTTGCAAGAATTGGCAGAGAGGTTGGTCCGTCACCACTGCTATTGTGTGAGGTTGAAAATAGGGACGGAGCTTCCTCGATAGTATATGGATCTTTGAAAGCCATCGCCACACTCCTTGGCCAAAGCTCCGCTTACTGCAGTTTCTGATACGGCTAGGTAGATCTGCAGCTCATCTCCGAGAACTGGCTTGACTAACAACGGTGGGCTTGTTAGGTATTCTTTCAAAGCTTGGAAAGCTTGTTCGCTCTCCTGGCTCCACTTCATGTTTTTCCTTGGTTTGATGGCTTTGAAGAAAATGAGACATTTATCGGTGGAGCGAGAGATAAACCTGTTGAGCGCCGCTACACGTCCAGTCAGAATTTGTACCTGTTTGAGTGATGTTGGGGATTCAAGGTCCAAGATAGCTTTGATTTTTTATGGGTTGGCCTCTATGCCTCTCTCATGAACCATGAAGCCTAGAAACTTCCCCGCTGTTACCCCGAAGGCACACTTGGAGGGGTTCAACCGCATCTGGTTTTCTCTCAGTATGAGAAAGGTTTTGCGAAGGTCTTCCCGATGTCCTTCTGCGGTTGATGATTTTGTGATCATGTCATCGATATACCTCCATCGTCCTTCCTATCTCGGGCTTGAACAGCTTGTTAACTAGTCGCTGGTATGTAGGCATTCTTCAAACCAAACGGCATCACCTTGTAGCAGTACAAGCCCTGCCCAGTAATGAAACTGGTTTTATCCTGATCAGCCGAGTGCATTTTAATTTGGTTGTATCCTGAGAATGCGTCCATAAAACTCAAAAGTTTATTTCCGGATGTGGAGTCAACCAGCTGATCGATCTTTGGTAAAGGACAACTGTCTTTTGGATAAGCCCAATTGAGGTCGGTGTAATCTACACACATACGCCACTTCCCATTCGCCTTCGTAACCATGACCATGTTGGCGATCCATTAGAGATAGCGTACTTCTATGATAAACCCTGCCTTGATCAATTTATCTACCTCTTCCTGCACCGCAACGTTCCTATCAGCGTTGAAGTGACGCCTCTTCTGTTTGACGGGCTTGACTGTTGGATCTACTGCTAGTCGATGTGTGGCCAATGATGCCAGGATTCCAGGCATTTCGTCATGGCTCCAAGCAAAGATGTCGCTAAATTCCCAGAGAAGATTAATTAAACCTTCTTTCACTTCTGGTTCAAAGGTGGCCTCAACCTTGACAACCTTGGAAGGATCGTCAATTCTGATGGGTATCTCTTCAAGTCTATCTACGGGCTGTCCGCTGGCCCACTCCTTGCTCTGTTCCTCCTTATAAGGCATAATAAGTTCGCTTTCTGGATGCTGAGGATGCTCTGTGGGCTCCATTTCTTCCTGGATTATCCGGGATGTTTCCATATCTTTCTGGACTAATGCCACCTGTACACATTGTTTTGCTAAAGCTATAGGATTGGCAGACACTGCGAAGCATTTCCTGGCTGCCTGCTGGTCTCCCCGTACCTCTTCTACCTTGGTTCCAACCGGGAATTTCAGGACATTATGGTATATGGACAAGACTCCCTTAAAGGAGGACAGGAATGGTCTCCCTAGGATGGCGTTGTAAGCCGATGGGGTGTCAACCACAACAAAGTCGGTCATAACATTCTGTTGGAGATGGGTGATTCCAATGATTACTGGGAGGATCATCGACCCCACCGGTATGATCGAATCTCCAGGGAACCCATAAAGTGGAGTGGTACAGCTATTGTAACAATGTTTTTTCAGGTTTAATTTTTCCAAAGTATCCTTGAAGATGATATCTACACTGCTACCTGTATCTACGAGCACGCTATGGACCAGACAGTTGGCAATCTGTATTGTGATTACCATGGGATCATCATGAGGTTGCACGGTGTTGAAGACATCTGCTTCAGTGAAAACGATCTGTGCTGACTAGGAGGGCTCCATCGGGCTCTAGCTGACCTTGAAGATCCATCGGCTTTCTTCGATGCGGGGAATCTTTCTCGCGTGGATTTTTCGGGAATTATTGGAAATGCCAGCCAGTATGGGACCTCCGCTGATGGTGTGTATCACCTGGATCTGTTGCATTAAGTCAGTCTGTTCCCCCTTCCTCTTCTCTGCGTCCTCACGGATCTCGGCTTGTACCTCACTTCCAGTCCGAATGTTATCTCTAATCTATTGTAAGAATTCAATCAAGCATCCCCCCCCCCCCTTATCAGGGCTTCAATCTTGTTGCGCAAATTATAGCACTTTGAAGTGTTGTGGCCCACGTCTTCATGGAAGTCGCAGTACTTGTACCGGTTCCTCCTGTCAGCTGGGGCTTTCATGGGAACGGGATTTTGGAGCAGCCCTTTATCTCGTATAACAAGGTAGACCATTTCCCTGGAAGCGTTCAAATGAGTGTAGTAGTCATACCCTTTCTCCCCTTGCATTACGGGGGCCACAGTCCTGGGAGGTGGCGAAGCCCGGGGAGGGGTTCGTCTTGCTGGATATTTTTCTTGCCTGTGCTAAGGAGCAGGGATGTGATAGGTCGGCCTATAGGGAGGTTTATTCTGAGTTTTCTAAACTGGCTAAAATTTGGGGGCTTCATTTTTCAGACGCTTCGCCGTTCTCATGTCGTCGTGTTCCATCTTGACTTTGAGTTGCTCGTCGATCTCGACCTGCTCAAGAGCCCGATCGTAGGCCTTCTGGTAAGTCTCGGGAGGTCTCTTGGCGAAGGAACGGAAAAGCTTTCCCGCCCATAGGTTCCGCCTGAAGTTGGCGAGAGTTTCTTTCTCAAGGAAAACTCCCATTTGTATGACCTTCTTGTGAAAACGTTCCACGTACAACCGAAGTGTCTCACTCCGTTCCTGAATCACATATTGGAGGTGTATGGGATCTTTCGGACGAGGTTTTACCCCTTGGAATTGCGAGCAAAAATCTGTTGATAACTTTGTGAAAGAATCCACACTGCCAGCAGGCAGCTGTTGGAACCTAGGGTTACAGATTGCGTAGCGGAAGGGTTTAAAATTTTTTATGCAATCATTAAACTAACCCATTTGTACAGTAATAATCAAATGCAATAATAAAGTGAAGAAACTTTTTCATACCTACGTAGGAGGCTCCTTCACTTTGATACGAACTGCTCCTGATTTGAACCACGTGATCTTCCTCGCTATCTCCCGGAACTGGTAACAGCGTGTGGGCGCGTCACGATATTCAGGACCTGTATGGAGGAAGAAGAGAAGAACACAGACACAAAAAACAAACCCTAGAAGTGCAGCTCTTGAAGTCACTGCACCCTATTTTTTTTTCTTTCTTTTTGTTTTGCTTTTTTTTTTCTTTCGATTTTGCTTTTTTTTTTCTTTTTGATTGCTGTGTGACGATAACTTTTAATCTCTTCTATTCTTGTTGTTATCTCTCATTCGGTTATCAATTTTAATTAAATATATATCTTATATATATCAAAAAAAAATAAACCAAAAATCTTATTTGATTTTTAAAACTTTTCAAAAAAATATCTCATATCCTTTTAAAAATAATTAAATATTTATTTTTGAATTCAAACATTTTAAATTCAATTTCAAATATTTAATTTAAAATAAAATAATCATATTATCTTATTTTATTCAAAATCAAATATCAAGTAACACCCTCCATTTAGTGATTAACAACATAATTAAATAATCTAATTATTTAATTTATTTAATCACCATTATTCATTAATTAAATAATCTCATTATTCAATTAATTCCCGAATAAATACGTGTCACTTTCGTAACACAATTAATTGGACAATCCAATTAATTAACCGTGACCCTTGTTACCTAAATCGATCGGGCTAGCAAGGGGACCTAATGGACCCACAGTATTTTGAGCTCCAATAATCCTTAGAAATTATTAATTAAACTCTTTAATTAATATTTCATGATTATTAACTTCGGTGTTATTCCACTAAAAACCCGAAGCTGCACTCTCTCAACTGTAGACGTTTTTACACAAACCAATAACTTTCGGTGTCCATTGATATAGCTATTACATATGGTATAATCCTCCACAAGTAGTTCATAATTAGAGCTGGGTCATAATGTCCGTTATACCCCTCTAATCATATCTTTCCATTAAGTACCATTGATTCTCTAATGAACAATAAATCCTACATTCCTTACGGAATTAGGAGAGCGCTCATATTGTTCAAGCCCCGAATCAACCCTTAAGGGAACTACCATCTACTTCTCACAAGAAGGAGTGGATTCCACTATTGTGTACAAACCTTCCCAGCCACAAGTCAAACCGCGATCCCAACATACGGAGTATATTGATCGGGAATGCAACTCTGACCTCACCCATGGTATATCTAAGACCACGATCTAACCTGAAGGAGTCGATAAGACACTCAGGATTAAGATCACTCACATATAGCCATCATTAGTTGATATATATGAATCTTATCGTTAAACGGATCTTAGTGAGAGATTCATAAAGATCATGGCCCAGTCCTATATGATCACATCATACAAGGTGCCTCCATTCTCATATCTACATATGAATGATCCAGGATAGGATCACGGTACACTACGAAATGGACCGCAGCTGTAGATTAACCACAAATAAAGTACCCAGCTTTATTTGCTATCTACAGACTCTTTAGATTGCTCGTTTCAAACTGAATCCATCTATATATGACACTCATATACTCAGTTCAAAATTACATCCGGCAATTTTGGATGTTAAGTGCACATGTTATATAAAGTATGACATAAAATGAATGAATATACTACTTCTTTTATTTATGTTCAAATTATATTTACATATTACAAGCTTTAGGGCAAAAAACCCACAGCAGCATCCTGAACCAAGTTTTCGCGTAGTCGGTTAGGGTTGTTGGAAAAATCCTACACATAGCTGCTCTGGTAGTGTTCTGGACCTCTATCTGTTGAACGAAGCTCTACAGGTGGCTTAGAGGATCCTCCGTTCCAGAGAACTTATCTGCAGGCATTTTGAATTTTGGTGGGAGCTCCGCTTCCCAGATCCTCCTAATGAAGGGATCAGTTCATCTCGCTCAGAGGATCCTTTTTATCCTCCTTATTCTTTCCTTTTCTTATCTGCTGGACCTCCTTCTGTAGCTTTGCCAGTTGATCCCTCAATCGCTTGTTCCCTGGCTTCTTTGAATTGACCTCGGATTCTTCACTATCGAGTCTCTCTAATGAACTGGCAACCTCTATCCGATCCCCCTCATGGACATGATCCATTTGGGAATTTTGTCTACTCTCCTCCTCTTGGGCCCGGGCATTCCTCCTTGATGCAGTTGGATGGGATAGCTCTCGTTGCTTCCGGGTAAAAGCATCTGTGGCAGATTTAACTCGCCTGGGTTGATATTGTGAAGGTCCTTTCGGAACTGGGGGCATGGGTCCCAGCCTATCCAGGATCAAAAGTGGGGGCCTCGACCTGTCTCGAGTTGGCTCTAGAAGAGGAGGTCCCAGGTGATTGAAGGCAGGCTGCCTAGCTCTGAACCTGGTCGGCTCTACCTGATCATTCAGGTTGGTTGGCTGGACCGTGATGCCTAATACAGATGGTTTCCACGAAGGCTGCCGCTTGTTGGCAGAGCGTGGCCTGGCTCACTATAGGGTGGCCAGAAGCCCGCGCATTAGTTGTTTGGACCGGAGCTTGACTGCCATATCCTGACTTTCTCCCCTTTCTTGGGGCTTTTCACATAGGCCTAGCCGGGGGTTGCTCCGAAATTCCTTGTTGGCCTTGGGAAGAGCGGAGCCTCAGAGTTCCTGTAAAACAACGAAAATGTAAATGCAAATAGTTGATCTGATTAACTGGGTGTAGGCTTTGTTTCCCACGGACGGCGCCAGAAAGTGTTAACAGAAATTTTGCTCGGGGCAATAAATCTCAGTTAGCACCCTCAAGATCATTACCATGTAGGTGATGACCAAGGTAGAGTGTATATATATATAACAGTTCCTAATGAAATGACAAGGAGAAAATGATACTTTAAGCTACTCGAAAGAAATAAAAGTCTTCCTTTATTGATAAAATATGGTATACATCTCTCTCTCTCTTTCAAATTGCTCTCACTTTTCTCTAGGGGATAGTTGGGTACTTGTTGTGTGCCTGTCGAATAGTAGTCTCCTCTTTTCAGAAGGAGGAAGTCCCTCCTTTATACAATGTCTTCATAGGTTTAATCTCATTGATTCCCCATTGATTTTCTCCTCCCTCCTTATCGGACAGGATTTTTACCTTTAAATGTCATTGACTTTGAGTTAATTGCTCAGTTGAGGATATCTTGGTGGAAATCAATTTGTTTCCTACTTAGACACTATTACTTGTTCTGTACGTATGTAACGTCTTTAGATGTGATCCTGTGTATCTTCGGGTCTAGCATGATTCCATAGGGGTCGTTGAATGTATCACGGTGTGGTACATCAGTTTAGTGAGGTCGATCAGTGTTCTGACCCCGATATTGAGAAGTTTCGTCCAGCTAGGAGCTAGTTCTGGCCTTCTTTGACCTTTCGAAGCTAGGTGCGGCCCCCTATGGACACCCCCCTGTATCAGGGAGGTATAGGCGAGCTTCTGGAGAAATTACGAGGTAACCTCGACTTCAAGGGGGATTTCCTGTTTTCAAGTTCGGTGACGCGGGCTTGATCTGACCATTCCGGGCTCTATTCTGGATGTTTTTGGAGCTTGCCCTTATTATTGCGGGGCGGTATCGTAGCTCGGCTTTGGGTAACATGGTTTGCTGGTGGAAAATCTCGGGCATGGAGCCAGGTCTGGAGGGTGGAAAATTTCCCTTTGGTACTTAGCCAATTTTGGCTATTAACATCAACAAAAAGTTTGAGAAGAAAATTGCCAAGGTGGAAGGTGAAAAGAAAGATATCTCGCGAGACTTACTTGAATTAGCTAAGCTCTCGGAGGAGTTTGAAGAAGAATATGGAAGAAAAATGAGAAGGCTCTTGATGGAGGTTGAAGAGAAGTCAAATGCATTGGGAGAGGTGAAGGAAGCGTTCAAGAAGAGGGATGAGGCCTTGAAGATGTCAAAAGTAAGGAAGTGTGACTACATAGTGGAATTAGCCAACATGGAGAAAGAAGTAAACTCACTCAAAGTGCAACACTTAAGGAGAGCTCAAAGTTTCAATCAAAGAGGGAGTTAAGGCCCATTGTTATTTCTGTTCTAAGCACGGGCACATTAAGGCCCATTGTTACAAGTTTCAAAGGGTCACAAATTTTCAAAATAAGTCTAGGAGAAACCCAGGGGGAGTTAAAAAGATATGGGTTAGGAAAGATTTAGTGGATGCAGTAAGGGTGAGGGAGAAGGATTCTCTAGAAAGAACCTTGGCACCCATTTGGGTTGTCAAGAGAAATGAATTCCTTCACTTCGTAAAGCCACCTGGGTTGACTCAAACCCCACCAAACATACTTTACATTGATTGATTTCTTAAAGTATGGTTGGATGTCACAAATTATTTTCTCATGCATCATTATTCATAGTGGTTATGTAATATCTTTGAGAGCATTTAATATAGGTGGTTTTGAGTATTGAGAAAAATATTTGTGATATCTTTGAGTATGGTAGATAATAGTCTTAACAGTGTGAATATGAGTTTTAGAGTTGTTATATGGTAATTAACGCAAGTATAGTTCATTTACATAGTTTTCATGTGCAGGAAATCTGATCGGGGGACAAGAATTCAAGAAGGCAGAAAGGTGTTGATGGGTAACAAACAGGGCAACTGCACGGGTAGCACGCCTGTGCTATACCCATGCAATCACTCGTGTACTGGGGGAAGATATGCACCTGGAGGAAAGTGCACGGGTAATTGCCCAGGTGAAATGCACGAGTCATCCACCCGTGTATATACCCTTGCTACAAAGAGGGAATTTAACACTTGAGAGATTAGCATGGGTCATTGCACAGGTACGTCACCCGTGCTATACCCGTGTTATCGCGAGCATATATATATATATATGAGGTGTCACTTTCTTGGTAGGGCTCAAAACTCAAAAGCAAAAAAATTACAGTTCTCACTTCTCTTTTGAAACCCTAAGGTAAACCTTGAGACCTACGTCTTCAATTTCCAGCACAAAGGTATGAATGTATTCTCTCCCTAAACTTGTTTTAATTGATTTATCATGATTTATCATGATTTACTCTTCTCTTCTCCTCCATTCACTCTAAATGTCTCTAGGGTTTGTTTGTTTTTGAGTGTTTAATGCCATGAATGAATGCTTAGGGATGCCATCATAGTGTTATTGTTGTTTGAATGTGTTTGGAAAAGTTGATTGATTAATTGTGATGTGTTGACATTATGAAAGGAAGACTTTGTTTGAAAGTGAGAGTGCAGTTCTCCGTGAATGCACAGGTACTTCACCCGTGCTATACCCGTGCACTGAGGGGTTGAACAAATGATTCAGGAAACTGCACGGGTAAGTGCACAGGTACTTCACCCGTGCTATACCCGTGCACCAGGGCAATTAGGACTATTTTCAGTTGATTCAAGCTGTTTCTCCTTGATTCCTTCAAACACAATGTGTATTCTTAATTGAGCATTTTTCTTTTACAGATGTTAGGAAAAACTAAGGGGGTTGCGAAAAAAACAAGGATCAAGCAAGAAGAAGAAGCTACCTTCTCTACCCCCATGCATATTGAACAAAGATTTCGAGAGAAGAATGGAGTATTTTGGACAGAGTAATATTGTAGAGAAGCGAGGCATTGCCCTATCTGAGCTTGCGAGCACCCCAATCCCTACCAGAGTGCAAGAACGGGGATGGCAATCTTTTGTTAGCACACCGCCCCATTTCTGCAGAAGAATTGTGCAGGAATTTTATGCGGGAATGGTTCCAAATGATTTCGGGAGAGGAGTGGCTGTAATGGTCAAAGGTGTTGTTAACGAAAATTTTGCTTGGGATGAGAAATCTCAGTTAACGCCCTCGAGACCACTACCACGTAGGTGGTGCCAAGATTTATTGTATATGTAGTGATGATTTATAGAATACCAAGAAATTATGATACCATTTAACCAAAAGAAAGCAAGAATATTTTTATTGAACGTGCATGGTATACAAATACAAGTTTCTTTATTTTTTGCTCTCAACTCTCTCTAGGGTATGATCGAGTATTTGTCGTATGCCTGTCGAATAGTAGTCTCTTCTTTTTCATTTCCTTTATTTTCTATTTATACATAGTTTGTAGGTCAAACAGACTGATTCTCCCCTTGATTTTCTCAGTCTCTCCGCTCCTTATCGGGCGGGATTTCATGTTTTAATGTCTTTGACTTTGCCGAATTGAGAGTATCGTGGTGGAGATCTGTGTGTTTCCTTTTTGGATTCTATTACTTGTTCTGCATATAGGTAATGTTTCCAGATATGATTCAGTGTATCCCTCGTATCCTTTCAGCATGATCCTTTATAGAGGTCGTTGAATATGGCATGGTGTGGTGCATCAACCAGTGAGGTTGATTAGTGTTCTGACCTTGATATCTGAGAAGTTTCATCCAGCTTGAAGCCAGATATGGCTTCCCTTGACCTTTTCGAAGCTAGGTGTGGCTTCCCCTGACCTTTCGAAGCTAGGTGTGGCTTTCCCTGACCTTTCGAAGCTAGGTGCGGCCTTCTAGGGACATTCTTCTGTGTCAATCGAGGTACATGCGAGTCTCTAGAACATTTTGCGAGGTGACCTCGACTTCGGGGAGCTTCTAGTTTTGGTGATGCGGGCTAGATCTGATATCATAGTTCGGCTATGGATAGAGAGGTCTCCTGGTGGAAACTCTTGGGTATGGAACCAGGTCTGGGAGGTGGAAAATTTTCCTTTGGTCCTTAGCCAATTTTGGCTATTAATAGAAGTCTCCTCTGACTTGAACACCAGACGTCGAGCTCGGGGTTGGGGTCAGATTTTTACTTTATTTGGGAAATCTTCATCTTTTTACCGTTACCGAAATATTGAGGAAATTTCTTCATTTGAGTGACGTGATGTGAACCAACTAATTTATCTTCAAATTAATCTGATTGTGTTACGGCAGTCCCCAAGATTTTTTACCGTTACCAGAATCTTGGGGAGATCTTCTTCTTAACTGCGTAAGTGATGTGGCATGAGATGATTAGTCCGCTTTTGAGTTTAATCCGGTTACGTTACTGTAGTCCCTGAGATTTTTTACCGTTACCAAATGAGTATCTCGGTAGCTCGTGTTGTTGCCCTTCTGTCTATATATATGTCTATTTTCCTCTTCCTCTTCCTCACATCTCTTCGAGCTAAAATTTTTTGCTGATAAATATTTCCATAGCTTTTCCTCCAAGCTTGCTTTTTTCTTCATTCTTCGTCCTTTTTGGCTTTTACAATGTCGAAAAACAGTCGCGACTCAGCTGATTCCATAATCGACGGTGAGGAGGTCGTCAGTTTTACTCTGGGAAGCGGGCTAGCAGGAGTTCTGACGGTGATGATTCCCCGCCCACCTCGCAACAGTCGGCGGTCAAGTAGGAATGTATCCATCGGGACTGGGTTCTCCAACCATCCTGACCATCCTCTCGATATCGTCAACGAAGATTCTGACAAAGAAATGGACGGTGGCGCCACGGGGGAGCATCGGGTCTCGGCTCCTGGTCCCCTTGTGGAGAGGCTCCCTCCTTACAATTTCTGGGTTGTCCCAGATTCCATTGTTGACCCGGTGTCGATTGACCGCTTGAGGTCAAAGTTTGGCATCCCCAACAGAGTATCCATCTCGGTGCCCCCTAAAAATTACTAGTTCTTCAACCCCCCTAAAGGCGTGCTTCCGATTCATGTGGCCGCTCTTGAGAACGGGGTCAGGCTTCCCCTCCATCCGACTCTTCGGCGGGCTCTCAATGCCATCCAGCTCGCTCCCCTCCAGTTGACGCCTGGCTTCTGGATGCATCTGATTGGTTTCCTTGTATTATGGAGGGAACAATGCCAGATGAGTAAGGTGATGAGAGAGCCGGGTGTAGAGGAGCTAGCCTATCTCTTCCAGATTGGGAGCCTGTCTGGGGCTCCTAGAGGCTAGTTCTATGCCAAGGCCAAGAACAAGCTCAACTTCATCGTTCCCGGTGCCTCGAAGAAGGACCCCGCTTGGAAAGAAGAATGGATCCTTACGGGGGATGACTGGGGGAGCTCGATTTTCATCGGAGGGCATGAATTCGAGGTTCCCACGGCTTTCAGTGACAAGCCCTCATGGGACCGGGACTCCTTGCCTTCTGAGTCTGAAGCGTTTTTAAAGGCTATTCTAGCCCGGAATTATTTGAATCTGAAGTTCCCTACTGCTGAAGCTTTTGATCCTCGTAGGGTGAACAAATATTTGCGGATTTCAGACGCTATTCCTCGTAAGTGTCATTGAGTTGCTTCGCCTTATTACTCAGCTTGGTTCTAACATTTTCTTTTTTTTTTTTAATCTGCTTATTCACAGTTTTTGTCATGGAACCGGCCACCCGTCACGTCTCACGCTCTCCTCAAGGTGGAGTTTATTTTCCCTCCTCTTGGGTCGAACCTGCTATGGCTTCATCTATCTCTCCGGCTGGGTCTAAGATGGCCACTCTTGCCTCGCTGGCATTCCGGGCTTTGGGTAAAGCTCCTCAGGTGGTTGGCCCGGCTGCTTCTGTCCCTTCGGTCGTGGCCGCTAAAGTTGCTACCCCTTCGACTCAAACACCTGATTCCGCTGCGCTTCCAATAGCCAAAGCTTCGGAGGTTTCTGGAAAAGGTGTCGCGAGGGTTCCTTCCAGCCGCTCCCGGCCTCAGTCGAGCTCGATAGGGCGGGATGAGGTCCTGGAGCAATTCATAGCGTCCTGTCCGGGTGGCGGGATCTCCAAGATGGTTTCCATGCCTGTGGATGTCTTTATAACCAAGGGGTCTGCTATTTTAGCTGAGGTAATGGTATTTCCTTCATGCTACTCTTACTAATTCGTTCAGTTTCTAACTCGGGTTCTGTATTTTGTAGGCCTTCAAGTTTAATGTTCTGATGGGCCAGCAGGTAGCCCTCCTCCGCGACTGGGCTTCAAAAGCCGAAGCTGAAGCCGAGAAAGCCAGGGAACTGCTCAAGCAAGCTCGGTCTTTAGTGGAAGAGGTGACTTCCAGCCAGGGAAAAATCGAGGTCGAGATGGCCGAGCTTCGCTGCGATCATGAGAGGATGAAGCAATCTTATGATCAGGAGCATCTTCAATCTCTCCGGCAGGGCTAGGCAGCGGGATTCCTGGAGATCTGAGGCTAAGAAGTTGGACCTCGAGAACCAGTCTCTGATTACTGAGGTGACCAAGCTGCAAGCTGATGCGGAGACCTCCTTCAGCGACGGGTATTTCTATGCTTCCTTTCAGGAAGCGGAAGCTCTTCCTCCTCCCTTTGATTTGTCATCTATTGCTGACTGGGATAGACAAGGGATAGACAAGGGATAATGCTTAAGGCTGCCTAGCTATCCCGCCCTGAAGGTGACAAGGTGGTTCTTTCGAGCCAAGCAGGAGCTAGGAAACAGCCCGCTCAGACAGATCCTCCATTCCCTCCTCCTACCTTTACCACCTTAGGTCCTGGGAGTCTTCCAGCAAAGTGATGTCCTCTCGATCCGAGGAGGACCAGTCGGGAGCTGGTGAAGAGGTTAAGAGCCCGTCTGAGGATCCCCCTTTAACAGAGATGGAGGTCGACAGGAGCCAGACAGGGTCCATGGCTGCCCTTCTTGACGCGGCTATCCCGCCTGAGGTTATGGATGTAATTAATGAGGTTTTGGAGGAAGATCCAGCTGATCAACCTATGGAGACTCTAAATGGCGGAGCGGTCGGTGAGGAAAACCAAGATGGACATCTATCTGTAGACGGGGTTGATGGCGAGGATCAGCAAGAAGGAGGAGGGTCAGCGGAGGGGAGCCATGAGAGTCCCAAAGCTTGAAGCGGTTCATCATGACTTGTTTTTTATTGCCCAGAAAAGGGGGTGGGCACCCCGTTTTGCCCTTATCAGTTTTTCCTTTTTTTTTTTATATAGCCCGAGCTCGGGGGTTGGGCTCCCCGTTTGGTGGATGTAGCCTTATCGGGGGATAGGCTCCCTTTGTCCTTAAATAAAAAGTTGAATCGCTTTTAAGAATTCTTGTTTTATTTCTAGTCTTGAATAGGATCCAGAGTAGCATCTGTAGCAACAATTAAGATTTGTGTAGGAAATTATGATGATTTTGATCCTGCACACGAAAGCAAACATTATATATATATATGTATATTTTTTTTATGGGGCGATAGCCCTACCCAGACATTAGGAGGGCTATTTAGCTATTTCCTGGTCTTTGAGATCTGGAGGGCAATTATGCTCTTACACTTAGATCCTTCTTGGGGCTGGTAGCCCGACCAAGGCATCAAGAGGGCTATCGAGCTATTTCCTGGTCTCGAGATTTGAAGGGCAACTATGCTCTTACACTCAGATCCTTCTTGGGGTGGTAGCCCGACCAAGGCATCATGAGGGCTATCGAGCTATTTCCTGGTCTCGAGATCTGAAGGGCAACTATGCTCTTACACTCAGATCCTTCTTAGGGGTGTTAGCCCGACCAAGGCATCAGGAGGGCTATCGAGCTATTTCCTGGCCTCGAGATCTGGAGAGCAACTATGCTCTTACACTCAGATCCTTCTTGGGGGTGGTAGCCCGAACAAGGCATCAGGAGGGCTATCGAGCTATTTCCTGGTCTTGAGATCTGGAGGGCAACTATGTCTTACACTCAGATTCTTCTTGGGGGTGGTAGCCCGACCAAGGCATCAGGAGGGCTATCGAGCTATTTCCTGGTCTCGAGATCTAGAGGGCAACTATGCTCTTACACTTAGATCCTTCTTGGGGGTGGTAGCCCGACCAAGGCATCAGGAGGGCTATCGAGCTATTTCCTGGTCTCGAGATCTGGAGGGCAACTATGCTCTTACACTCAGATCCTTCTTAGGGGTGGTAGCCCAACCAAGGCATCAGGAGGGCTATCGAGCTATTTCCTTGTCTCGAGATGTTTATGTCGAATTCCCATACAAGGGTATAGTCACTAATGTTGAACATAGTTGGAGACAAAGATGGAAGAGAAAAGGAAAATGACTTTATTGATGATCGAGATGTAGTACATCTTTATTAGGGTCTGTAATGACTAAGTGGGGGTAGTCTGCTTGAGAACTCCTTTCAAGGGTAGAATTTCCTTAAATGATCTGCATTCCAAGTGTTGTCGATGGATCGTCCATCCATGTATTCGAGTTTATAAGCTCCATTGCGAACAACTAGCTTTATCAAATATGGCCCTTCCCAATTAGGACTTAAGACTCCATCCGACCTTTTCCGAGTGTTCAGGGTCACTTTCCTGAGTACCAGGTCCCCTTCTTTGAATTCCCGGGCTCTAACCTTTTGGTTGAAGTATCTAGCGATCTTGCTCTGGTAGATCGCTACTTTCTCTGCTACCCGGTCTTGTTTTTCTTCTAAGAGGTCTAGATTAGCCCGGAGCTTGACTTCGTTACTTTCGGGCTCAAAGTGCTGTACCCTGAACGAGGTTAATTTATGCTCGATGGGGAGGACTGCTTCAACCCCGAAAGCCAAGGAGTAGGGTGTCTCCCCGATAGCTGTTCTCTTTGTAGTCCGGTATGCCCAGAGGACTTCTGGTAGCTCTTCGGCCCATTTACCTTTCTTCTGCTGTAGCTTCTTTTTTGGAAGTTTCTTGATAGTCTTGTTGGTGGATTCTACCAGCCCGTTAGTCTGGGGATGAGCCACTGAAGTGAGCCTGAGGTCGATTTCGAATCCCTTACAGAAGTCTTTGAATCGGGCGTTATCGAATTGCTTTCCTAGGTCAGCTATAATGATGAGAGGGGTCACGAATCTGCATACCACGTTATTTTTGATGAACTTGGTGGTATTCTTTTCTGATATTCGAGAAAGAGGTCCTACCTCGACCCATCTTGTGAAGTAGTCGATAGCCACGATGGCATGTTTCATCTGTCCAGAAGCGGTAGGAAGTGGCACAATTAGGTCGATTCCCCACATGGCAAAGGGGTAAGGTGAATTGAGGCACGAGAGTCGCTCGGGTGGCTAGTGGTTCAAGTTTGAAGTTCTTTGACAAGGTTCGCAGGATTGCACAAAACTCTTTGCGTTTTAGTGGATGGTCGGCCAATAGTACCCCATACGAAGCACTTGATAGGCTAGAGCTTCCCCAACTATGCGGTTCCCACAGTCCCCATAATGGACCTCTCTCAATGCCCACTTAGCATCGTCGGGATGCAAGCACCTAAGTAAGGGGAGGGATCTGCCCCTCATGTAGAGGTATCCATCCACCATACAATATCGGACTGAGAGTCTCTTAATTCTTAGGGCTTGGTTGGGCCTTTCGGGAAGCTCTGCTTCAAGGAGGTAGGCGACAATTGGGTCCATCCAGCAAGGCAGGAGATCCAGGGAACAAATTTCTTCATTTGTGGCTACGCTTTGTCGGGTGATTACTTGGAGGGGAATCCCCGTGGTAGGGACTGGCCTCCGTTCGCCGCTATTTTAGCCAGAACATATGAATGATGGTTTTAGTGTAGAGGCACCTGATCGATCTTGAGTGCCTTAAATTTGCTTTTTAGCAGCCGAGCTAAATTCAGGTAGGCAGCCATATTATCTCCCTTTGCCTGGTAGACCCAGTCACCTGGTAGACCCCAGTCACCTGGTTTACAACAAGCAATGAATCGCTCTTGATTTGCAGGTAGTCAGCCTTTAGTTCAATGGCTACCTTCATCCCGGCTAGGAGGGCTTCATATTCCGCTTCGTTGTTGGTAGCTTTAAACTCGAATCTGAAACAGTGACAGAATTCGGTCCCCTCCGGATCTATTAAAACTATGCCAGCTCCTCCCCCGGCTCACCCGGATGCTCCATCTGTAAAGAGGGTCCATGGCTTGCAGCCTTCCGGCCAATTGTCGACCTCGGATATCTTCTCAGGGACCTCATTTGATACTGAGGGATCATCTGGGTCTGGGATCGCTGAGAGTTCTTCCACGAAATCGGCCAAAGCCTGTGCCTTAATCGTAGTCCGGGGCTAATACTTTAGGTCGAACTGAGTGAGCTCTAGTGCCCATAAGACTAGTCTTCTAGACACGTCTGGTCTTTGTAAGAATTGGCAGAGGGGTTGGTCTGTCACCACTGCTATCGTGTGAGCTTGAAAATTGGGACGGAGTTTCCTCGCTGAGATCACCAAAGCATAAGCGAGCTTTTCCAGGAGATTTGGTCAAAGCATGACTCACATAGTATATGGGTCTTTGAAAACCGTCGCTACAATCCTTAGCCAAAGCCCCGCTTACTGCAGTTTCTGATACGGCTAGGTAGATCTGTAGAGAACCGGCTTAACTAACAACGGGGGTCTTGTTAGGTATTCTTTCAAAGCTTGAAAAGCATGTTCACTCTCCTGGTTCCATTTCATATTCTTCCCTTGTTTGATGGCCTTAAAGAAAGGGAGACATTTATCGGTGGAGCGAGAGATAAACCTGTTGAGTGCTACCACCCGTCCAGTCAGAATCTATACTTGCTTGAGCGAGGTTGGGGATTCCAGTTCCAAGATAGCTTTGATTTTTTCTGGGTTGGCTTCTGTACCTCTCTCATGAACCATGAAGCCTAGAAACTTCCCTTCCGTTACCCCAAAGGCACATTTGGAGGGGTTCAAACGCATCTGGTTTTCCCTCAGTATGAGGAAGGTTTTACGAAGGTCTTCCTGATCTCTTTTTGTGGTTGGGGATTTCGTGATCATGTCATCGATATACACTTCCATCGTCTTTCCTATCTCGGGCTTGAACAGTTTGTTAACCAGTCGCTGGTATGTGGCCCCCGCATTCTTCAAACCAAACAGCATCACCTTGTAGCAGTATAAGCCCTGCCCAATAATGAAACTGGTCTTATCTTGGTCATCCGGGTACATTTTAATTTGGTTGTATCCTGAGAATGCGTCCATAAAACTCAAAAGTTTATTTCCGGATGTGTAGTCAACCAGCTGGTCGATCTTTGGTAAAGGAAAACTGTCTTTCGGACAAGCCCGGTTGAGGTCGGTGTAATCGACACACATACGCCATTCCCATTCGCCTTCGTGACCATGACCACGTTAGCGATCCATTCGGGGTAATGTACTTCTCTGACGAACCCTGCTTTGATCAATTTATCAACCTCTTCCTGCACCGCAACGTTCCTATCAGCGTTGAAGTGACGCCTCTTCTGCTTGACGGGCTTGACTGTTGGATCTACTACTAGTCGGTGGGTGGCCAACGATGCCGAGATTCCAGGCATTTCATCATGGTTCCAGGCGAAGATGTCACTGAATTCCTTAAGAATGCCAATCAGTCCTCTTTTTACTTCTAGATCAAGGGTGGCTCCGACCTTGACGACCTTGGAGGGATCATCATTCCTGTTAGGTATCTCTTCTAGTTTATCTACGGGCTGCCCGCTGGCCCATTCCTTACTCCGTTCTTCCTCGTAAGGCATAATAGGTTCGCTCTCTGGATGCCCAGGATGTTCCGCGGGCTCCTTCTCCTCCTGGATTATCCGAGACGTATCCCTATCTTCCTGGACTAATGTCACCTGTACACACTATTTCGCTAGGGCTGTAGGATTGGCAGATACTGCGTAGCATTTCCTGGCTGCCTGCTGGTCTCCGCGTATCTCTCCTACTTTGGTTCCAACAGGGAATTTCAAGATGTTGTGGTATATGGACAAGACTCCCTTCAAGAAGGACAGGAAAGGTCTCCCTAGGATGGCGTTGTAAGCCGATGGGGTGTCCACCACAACAAAGTCGGTCATAACATTCTGTTGGAGCGGGGTGATCCTAATGATTACTGGGAGGATCATTGACCCCACTGGTATATCGAGTCCCCAGTGAAACCATAAAGCGGAGTGGTACAGCTATTGTAACAACGTTGCTTCAGGTTCAATTTTTCCAGGGTATCCTTGAAGAGGATATCTACACTGCTACCTGGATCCACGAGTACGCGATGGACCAGATAGTTGGCGATCTATAACGTGATTACCATAGGATCATCATGAGGTTGCACAGTGTTGAAGACATCTGCTTCAGTGAATACGATCTGTGCTGATTGGGATGGCTCTGTCGGGCTCTGGCTGACTTCGAAGATCCCTCAGCTTTCTCCAATGCGGGGAACCTTTCTTGCGAGGTTTTTCCAGGAGTTATTGGAAACTTCGGCCAATGTAGGACCTCCGCTGATAGTGTGTATCACCTGGATCTGTTGCATTAAGTCAGCCTGCTCCCCTTTCCTCTTTTCTGCGTCCTCATGGATTTCAGCTTGTACCTCCCTTCCAGTTCTGATATTATCTCTAACCTGTTGTAAGAACTCAATCAGGCATCCTCCCCTTATCAGGGCCTCAATCTGGTTGCGCAAGTTATAGCACTCTAAGGTGTTGTGGCCCACGTCTTCGTGGAAGTCGCAGTACTTGTACCGGTTTCTCCTGTTAGCTGGGGCCTTCATGGGAGCGGGCTTTTGGAGCAACCCTTTATCTCGTATGGCAAGGTAGACTGTTTCCCTGGAAGCATTCAAAGGGGTGTAGTAGTCATACCCTTTTTCCCCTTGCATTACTGGAGCCACGGTCCTGGGAGGCGGCGAAGCCCGGGGAGGGGTTCGTTTTGCTCGGATATCTTTCTTGCCTATGCGGAGGAGCAGGGAGGCGATAGGTCGACCTGTTGGGAGGTTTATTCTGAGTTTTCTACACTGGCTCAAATTTGGGGGCTTCTTTCTTCAAACGCTTTACCGTTCTCATGTCGTCGTGTTCCATCTTGAGCTTGAGTTGTTCGTCTATCTTGACCTGCTCAAGTGCCCAGTCGTAGGCCTCCTGGTAAGACTCGGGAGGTCTCTTGGCGAAGGAACTGAAAAGCTTTCCTGCCTATAGGTTTTGCCTGAAGTTGGCGAGGGTTTCTTTTTCAGTGAAAACTCCCATTTGTATGACCTCCTTGTGAAATCGTTCCACGTACGACCGAAGAGTTTCACTCCGTTCCTAGATCACATATTGGAGGTGTATGGGATCTTTCGAGCGAGGTTTGACTCCTTGGAATTGTGAGCAAAAATCTGTTGATAATTTCGTGAAAGAATCCACGCTACCAACGGGCAGTTTCCTGAACCAGGTTTTCGCGTAGTCGATCAAGGTCGTTGGAAACATTCTGCACATAGCTGCTCTGGTAGTGTTCTGGACCTCCATCTGTTGAACGAAGCTCTCTAGGTGGCTTAGAGGATCTTCCGTTCCAGAGAACTTATCTGCTGGTATTTTAAATTTTGGGGGGAGCTCTGCTCATCTCGCTCAGAGGATTCTTTTTGCCCTCCTTATTCTTTCCCTTCCTTATCTACTGGACCTCTTTTTGTAGCTTTGCCAGCTAATCCCTCAGTCGCTTGTTCCCAGGTCTCTTCGAGTTAACCTCAGATTCCTCACTATCGAATCTTTCTGATGAACTGGCAATTTCTATCCGGTCCTCCTCCTGGACATGATCCACTCGGGGAGTTTGTCTACTTTCCTCCTCTAGGGCCCGGGTAGTTCTCTTAGATGTAGTTGGATGAGATAGCCCTCGTGGCTTCTGGGTAAAAGCATCCACGGCAGACTTAACTAGCCTGGGTTGATATTGTGAAAGTCTTTTTGGAACTGGGGGCATGGGTCCCAGCCTATCCCGGATCGAATGTTGGGGCCCTGACCTATCTCGAGTCGACTTTGGGAAGAGGAGGTCCTAGGCAATCGAAAGCAGGTGGCCTAGCTCCGAGCCTGCTCGGCTCTTCCTGATCATTCAGGTTGGTTGGCTGGATTGTGATGCCTTCATCGAGGAGGCGGACGCGGAAGGATTCTACGAAGGCCGCCGCTTGTTGGTCGAGCGCAGCCTGGCTCACTATAGGGTGGCCAGTAGCCCGCGTATTAGTTGTCTGGATCGGAGCTTGACTACTATATCCAGACTTCCTTCCCTTTCTTGGGGCAGTTCGTGTTAGCCTCGCCGGAGGTTGCTCCGGACACTCTATGTTGGCATTGGGAGGAGCGGAGCCTCATAGTTCCTGTAAAACAATGAAAATGTAAATACAAATAATTGTTTAATTGGGTGTAGAGGCTTACCCACAGACGGCGCCAGAAAGTGTTAACGGAAATTTTGCTCGAGATGAGAAATCTCAGTTAACGCCCTCGAGACTACTACCACGTAGGTGGTGGCCAAGATTTATTGTATGTGTAGTGATGATTTATAGAATACCAAGAAATGATGATACCATTTAACCAAAAGAAAGCAAGAATATTTTTATTGAACAGTGCATGGTATACAAATACAAGTTTTTTTTTTTTTTGCTCTCAACTCTCTCTAGGGTATGATCGAGTATTTGTCGTATGCCTGTCGAATAGTAGTCTCTTCTTTTTCATTTCCTTCCTTTTCTATTTATACATAGTTTGTAGGTCAAACAGACTGATTCTTCCCTTGATTTTCTCAGTCTCTCCCCTCTTTATCGGGCGGGATTTCTCGTTTTAATGTCTTTGACTTTGCCGAATTGAGAGTATCGTGGTGGAGATCAGTTTGTTTCCTTTTTGGATTCTATTACTTGTTCTGCATATAGGTAACATTTCCAGATATGATTTAGTGTATCCCTTGTATCCTTTCAGCATGATCCTTTATAGAGGTCGTTGAATATGGCATGGTGTGGTGTATCAACCAGTGAGGTTGATTAGTGTTCTGACCTTGATATCTGATAAGTTTCATCCAGCTTGAAGCCAGATAAGGCTTCCCTTGACCTTTTCAAAGCCTAGGTATGGCTTCCTCTGACCTTTCGAAGCTAGGTGTGGCTTTCCCTAACCTTTCGAAGCTAGGTGCGGCCTTCTAGGGACATTCTTCTGTGTCAATCGAGGTACATGCGAGTCTCTAGAGCATTTTACGAGGTGACCTCGACTTCGGGGAGCTTCTAGTTTTGGTGATGCGGGCTAGATCTGATCGTTCCGAGCTCTATCCCGGATGTTTCCGGAGCCCGTCCTTGTTCCTGGGGTGGTATCGTAGTTACCAGGTCTGGGAGGTGGAAAATTTTCCTTTGGTTCTTAGCCAATTTTGGCCATTAACAGGTGTAGAGGTACAAATGAACATTGACAACATCCAAAGGTACTTTCGAACATAACTTCTTGATGACAATCAAATCTGGAATAGATTGAGGAATGGAGTGAATTGGGACGACTGCTTTGTGATGAAGAACATGGACATCGCCAATGACTTGCTCATAAATCCAATAGACTTCTGGGTGAATCCGACATTCCCAATCAAACACAACAACTTGAAGATGGAACTTGGTTTCTGGCATGTGTTCATTTCCCATTCTTTTAGGCCCAGGACTTACAGAACGAATGTGTCTTTTGAGACGGCCACCATATTGCACTGTATACAACATAACCAGCCGATCAGTGTGGCATAGGTCATTTTGGCAGAGATCCTGGCAGTCGGTAGTAAGAAATTAGACAAGCAATCATTGATTTTCCCATGTCTAATCACTGAATTTTGTACGCAGCAAGGGGTCGACCTCAGTAATGAGAGGCTTGAGTGACCACATGCAGATTTGGACGTCAAGACATGGTGCACCTTGCAGATAGAACGGGATTTGACAAGTGGCAAGAGAAAGACCGAGAGGAAGAAGATTGCTCAACAAGGTGAAAATTTGCATATAATTAAAGAGCAGGATGATTACTATCATGAGGGTCCAGTGTCAGAACCAGCAGTTGGGAGTGAACAGGCACCTTGGGAACAGTTGATCAGAGGGATGTCTAGTCTTCAGACCTCAGTGGATTCACTTAAATCCACTTTCACCACAGAGATCAGGACTGTTAAAGATAGTATGGAAGACCTGTGGACAAATTCCACAGAAATGAGGAAGGACTTGAACTTGATCCCTTACTCCAGAAGAAAGAAGCTGGCCACTAGACCAGAGTTCACTTCAAGAGGTCCTGCAATTGATCCTGATTTTCAGGCGGCCATGGAGATATCAATGAGAGAGCTTGAGGAGAGGCTCAAAGCACAGCTGGATCCAAAACAGAAGGGACCTATGATAGAGGAGGAGGAGTTAGATTCTGATGATGATTGATTATTTGAGCTTGCCACTAGTTGGAAACTTTAATTAGAGTTGCTTTAGTTATCTAGGAGTGCACTTAACTTTCATTTCAGAATGATTTTCTTGTTTTGTTTTATTTTAGGATGTTTTAGTCTGGATGATGGTAGATAATATTTTGTTTTTGGGATATTTAGCTTGTGATGATTTGAAATGTTAACCTTTTTGGTCAGAAATGGTGCTTAATGCTAGGTTTTTTATCTCTTGGATTCAACACACTGACCACTTGCAAGTCTTGGAGGGACGAGCAAGCCAAGAGTGCTCATAAAACGGGCGAGAACCTACTCATTTTGGGTCTACAACTAGCTTCCACATTGGTTTATTCTTTTCAACTTGAACCCTTGCCCTGGTTTTTTTCTATCTTTCGTTTTAAGCATATGTGGTTATTTGAATGAATGCAAATATTCATTGGTACATATCAATTTTGGGTTGCATGCGTGGGATTATTTGTGAATGAGAGAAGATGTCTAGGATTGTTGATACAATTTTGAAGTCCTTACATGAGTTTATTGATTTATTCTTTCTTGATTAGATGAGCCGAAGGCTCTTGTGGATATACAGGTTTTAATTTTATATAGCCCAACATGGTTTGGAGGTTTTGATTGCATACATATACCTGTACAGGAATGAGCATATGATAGAAATTGGTTGGGATTAATTCCCACTTTCTGAAAATTTGGTACTAGATGCTTGATGTGGGTTAATTTTAAAGTTTAATTGTCATATTTACATAAGATCAAGTCATGTTTGCGTATTTAGAGTTGTATTTGGTTTTGTTTGAAGTTTGCTCGAGGACGAGCAAAGGTTTGGTTTGGGGATATTTGATCGAGCCAAAAATGTTATACATTTAGGCCCTCATATCCCTCATAGGCCAAAAATGGTTTAGGGATATTTGGTTATGTGTATTTATGGCTCGTTTGGTTTTTATTGCAGACATTAGGTAAAAAGGCATGAAAGGGGACAAATTGGACCAATTAGTGCACAAATGAAGTGAAGAAAGCAAAAGTGCATGGGTAGCATACCCGTGCACTACTCGTGCACTCACCAGTCCACTGGAAGGTGGATTTTGAGAAGACCAAACTGCACGGGTAATTGCACGGGTCACACCCGTGTTCCCACCCGTGCAGTTCACCAGACCATGGAGCAAGGCCACGGGAGAAGGCAACTGCACGAGTGGTGCACAAGTCATCCACCCGTGCACATATCCGTGCACATTGTGCACATCTGAAGGGAAATGAAGACTGCACGGGTAACCAACCCGTGCTATACTGGAAACCCAGCTCGCCATATCAGCATTTTGGCCTAGTTTTTGAAGGAAGTATAAATAGTTTTCAATTCTGATTTTCAAAGAGAGAAACCCACGACCATACACCATTCCATTCATTCTTTCTCTCTCTAAATCCCAAAATCCTTTCTCACCAAAAACCCATTATCATCTCCATCATTGGCTACTCACAAGGACATAAGAGGTGGATGGAAGCTTGAAGAAAGAACGTTCTACATGGGTCCTTTCTACTTCCCTCCTTTTTATTCTTGTATTCAATTTGTTATGAGTAGCTAAATCCCATTAGGGGATTGATGTGATTCACTTGTAAATAGGGGTATTTGTAATGAACTCAATATCTTCTATTACAAATCTATCTCATTTGTTCTATTCAATGTTTTATTTGATTTCGAAAGCAATATGTGTTTGATTGTACATGACTCTCTTCATGAGTTGTTTGAGAAATTATGTGTGTAGAGAATCAAGTATACATGATGCTTGGCCCTCTAAGATCAATTGAATAGGAGGATTGAACAAGGGTACATGACCCAAGTAATATGTAGATTTATTAATCTCACCTAATCCTAATCTTTCATGGGTAATCAAGATTATACATACTAGGATTGTTTGCACGTGATAGATTAAGCATCCACCTATACATGATGGGTTGGTGATTTTTAACAAAGAGATATGTCCCTTATGAGATAGATGTTCTTTCATTGTATAACCAATTGCGGGTGGCCAATGCTATACATGATGGTTTGGGCATTCACAAGTGGTAAATAGTCACTCCTATACATCCTAGGGTGATTACATTAGTTAATGACAATCATTGTGAGTTCATTCTTTACCCATTGTTTGCTAGTTGAATTCATCAATTCCTTAATCTACATATCACATATCCATACCTGTTTAGAATAGTACATTTTAGTGCATTTTAGCTTAGTTTACATTTTAGTTTTATTTCTTCTCCAAATCCATATTAATTTACTTTTCTAGCATTTTTAACTAAAGCATTGATTTACTCATAACTATTGCTCGATCTCTGAGAAACGATACCCATACTTGCCACATACTAGTTTTATACTTGTTTGAGTGCATCTTGGGATCTTATAAATTTGTTTGAATAGTGCATATCACGACATATAAAATACTGCGCGTTCAAAATGGCGCCGCTGCCCACGGGAATTGCACGAGTAACCTACCCGTGCACTACCCGTGCAATACCAGTTTTTTTACCCGTGCAGTGCACTTTCCAGTACCAAAAATGACGGGTTTTGACAATTTTTAGAGGGTCAATGATGTCTTTTCAAGCCCAGATCGTGCCCTAACCTCCCTAGCATATAAATACATCAATTTTATGATTAAAAGCTCTTCTTCTCTCCTCTTCTCTCCCATACTCTCTCTTCCCTTCTCTCATACAATTCTCTCCTAAGAACACTAACCTCACAAAACCTAACCATCATCCTCATCATCTACTCAAGGACATTGGAGATAGGATTCAAGCTTCAAGAAAGGAGGAGTTTCTCAACATGGGTCTTCTCTATCTCTTTTCTCCTTGTTATTTTCTTGTATTTGTCATGAGTAGTTAATTATCCCACTAAGGGATTGATGTGAAACTATTTGTGGATATGGGGCCTTGTAATGAACTCTAATTTTTTGAAGGGAAAAATACGAAAATGCAGCGGAAGCGTGACTTAAAACGAATTTAGTATAGTTTAAAATTTTTCCAATATTTGAACCTTAACCGTTTAATTAATTAAACATACATATATTCAAAAGATATCATACCTCTTGTCGCATGATCTGATTGACTTAGTGTCGATGGTAATCCGCAAGATCTTCCAATCCGATCACTAACGTGAATCACCTAGGAGCTGTGGTCTCCCTATTCTTTGAATTGCGTACCTGAGAATAGAAAAACGAAATCTTCTTTCTTGATCATTAATCACAAAAACTCCAAGAGCCTAGAAAGATCGTTCCGGTCACTTTTGATTTCACAATCGTTATGATTGAAACTCGCGTGAACCTAAATTGAAAGTGTGCACAAAACCTTTTTATGTAAAGGCTTGCAAGTGCACTATCGAATTTAGAACTATCTTTCTCTCTTCCTCTTGGCCGAATTTTCACTATGTTCTAGGGTTGGAATTTTTTATTTTTTTAAAAAAAACAAGAGAATAAAAAATTCTTTCTCTAAAAAAAAAACTTTTTTTGTCTATCTTCTTTATATTAATTCCTGAAATTAATAATATATACAGGTATACCAATCCTTTTCCTGAAGAGGATTTACTTGGTGGGCAAGAATCCTATCTCTAGGTGGATTTATTTGGTGACAAAGAATCCTTTTTTCAAAAAAGATTTCTTTTCCACACCAAGACTCCTATTCCAACTCAAATAGTGTATTTGTGATTATATTAAAGACTTCCTTATTTGATTAGATAAATAATTTCTTTATTTATCTACTTACCAAATTAAGTCTTTTATATTTATTATACTACTATAATAGTATACTACTAGGAAACATAATTCCTAGTCTGAAAAAGATTTTAATTTTTAATTAAATAATTAATTAATCAATTAATCAATTTACATTTAATCAAACAATAAAATAAAATAATATTTTAGGCTATTATTATAGCCTTGCTGCCCACATACAAAAATTATGGGCAAAATATTATTTTCTTATTTTCTTTAATCCATTCAAGCTTTAAAACAAAGCTCACATGTGAACCAGACCCATTATTACTAAAAGAAACAAGCCCACATGCCTCTCATTAATATATTAATATAATTTGAGCAGCCCATTAAATAGATAATGTGCAAATTATATTCTTTAATATATTAAATACAATTCTAGATGGACCCATAAATTAGTCCGGTAGAATATATCAAGTGATCCATGCAAGTCTGTGTGGATTGGGGATCTTGGCGGGCTATCTAAATTTAAGCTTCAATAGACATAACCTAATCAAAATCAACAAATGATTCACTTAGGTCCGATCTATTAATTTTAGCTCATTCCACTAAAGAGCTAAAATTGAACTCTTAAATTGTTAACGGAAATTTTGCTCGGGATGAGAAATCTCAATTAACGCCCTCGAGACCACTACCACGTAGGTGGTTGCCAAAATTCATTATATAGGTAACAGTGATTTATAAAGTGACAAGTAAGCAGGAATATTTTTATTGGACATGCATGGTATACAAGTACAAAGATTCTTCTCTCTTTTCTCTCAACTTTCTCTAGGGAATGGTCGATTGTTAGTCGTATGCCTGTCGAATAGTAGTCTCCTCTTTCATTTCTTTTCTTTTCTATTTATTCATAGTTTGTAGGTCAACAGACTGACTCTCCCTTGATTTTCTCAGTCTCCTCCTTATCGGGCGGGATTTCTTGTGTTAATGTCATTGACTTTTGGATTGACGCCCGAATTGAGAGTATCAGTGGTGGAGATCAGTTTGTTTCCTTTTTTTGGATTTTATTACTCATTCTGCATGTAGATAACGTTTCTAGATATGATTCAATGCATTCCTCGTATCCTTTCAGTATGATCCTTTATGGAGGTCGTTGGATATGACGATATGGTGTGGTGCGTCAACCAGGGAGGTTGATTAGTATTTCGACCTTGATATCTGAGAAGTTTCATCTAGCTTTGAGCCAAATCTGGCTTCCCTTGACCTTTTCGAAGCTAGGTGTGGCCTCGACTGACCTTTTGAAGCTAGGTGTGGCTTCGACTGACCTTTTGAAGCTAGGTGTGGCTTCGACTGATCTCGCAGCCTTTTAGGGACATTCTTCTGTGACAATCGAGGTGTAGACGAGTCTTTGGAGCACTTGCGAGATGACCTCGACTTCGAGGAACTTCTAGTATTTGTGATGCGGGCTAGATCTGATCGTTCCGGGCTTTATCCCGGATGTTTTCTGAGCCCGTCCTTGTTCCTAGGGTGGTATCGCAGTTCGGCTCTGGACAGAGAGGTCTCCTAGTGGAAGCTCTTGGGTCCGGGCTCTATCCCAAATGTTTTCCGAGCCTGCCCTTGTTTCTAGGATGGTATCGCAGTTCGGTTCTGGACAGAGAGGTCTCCTAGTGGAAGCTCTCGGGTCCGGGCTCTATCCCGGATGTTTCCGGAGCCTGCCCTTGTTTCTGGGATGGTATAGTAGCTCGGCTCTGGATTGAGAGGTCTCCTAGTGAAACTCTCGGATATGGAACCAGGTTTGGGAGGTGGAAAATTTCCCTTTGGTCCTTAGCCAATTTTGGCTATTAACAGAAGTCCCCTCTGACTTGAACACCAGACGTCGAGCTCGGGGTTGAGGTCAGATTTTTACTTTATTTGGGAAATCTTCCTCTTTTTACTGTTACCGAAATATTGGGAAAATTTCTTCATTTGAATGACGTGTTGCGAACCGACTAATTTATCTTCGAATTAATCTAATTGCATTACGGCAGTCCCCGAGATTTTTTACCGTTACCAGAATCTTGGGGAGATCATCCTCTTAACTGCGTAGGTGATGTGGCATGAGATGATTAGCCCGCTTTCGAGTTTAATCCGGTTACGTTACCGTAATCAATTTTTTACCGTTACCAGATGAGTATCTCGGTGCTGTTGCCCTTCTGCCTATATATATGTCTGTTTTCCTCCTCATCTTCCTCACATCTCTTCGAGCTAAAAACTTTCTGCTGAGAAATATCTCCAGAGCTTTTCCTCCGAGCTTGCTTCTTTCATCATCCTTCGTTTTCAATAATGTTGAAAAACAGTCATGACTCAACTGATTCCATATTCGACGGCGAGGAGGTCGTCAGTCTTATTCTAGGGAAGCGGGCTAGGAGGAGTTCTGACGGCGACGATTCCCCGCCCACCTCACAACGTTAGCGGTCAAGTAGGAATGTATCTATCGGGACTGGGATCTCCAACCATCCCGACCACCCTTTAGATATTGTCGATGATGACTCCGACAAAGAAACGGCCCCTAGTGCTGCGGGGGAGCGTCGGGTCTCGGCTCCGGGTCCCTTTGGGGAGAGGCTCCCTCCCTACGATTTCTGGGTTGTTCTAGATTCCACCGTTGACCCGGTGTCGATTGACCGCTTGAGGTCAAAGTTTGGCATCCCCGACAATGTATCCATCTCGGTGCCTCCCAAGAATTTTGAGTTTTTCAACCCCCCTAAAGGCGTGCTTCTGATTCATGTGGCCGTTCTTGAGAACGGGGTCAGGCTTCCCCTCCATCCGACCCTTCGACGGGCTCTCAACGCCATCCAGCTCGCTCCCCTCCAGATGACGCGTGGCTTCTGGAGGCATCTGATTGGTTTCCTTGTCTTATGGAGGGAACAATGCCTGATGAGTAAAGTGACGAGGGAGCCTGGTGCAGAGGAGCTGGCTTATCTTTTCCAGATTGGGAGCTTGTGTGGGGCTCCTCGGGGTCAGTTCTATGCCAAGGCCAAGAATAAGCTCAATTTCATCGTTCCTGGTGCCTCGAAGAAGGATCCCGTGTGGAAAGAAGAATAGATCCTGGCGGGGGATGACTGGGGATGCTCGATTTTCATCAGAGGGCATGAATTTGAGGTTCCTACGGCTTTTAGTGACAAGCCCTCCTGGGATCGGGACTCCCTGCCTTCCGAGTCCGAAGCCGTCTTAAAGGCTATTCTGGCCCGGAATTATCTGAATCTGAAGTTCCCTACTGCTGAAGCTTTTGATCCTCATAGGGTGAACAAATATTTGCTGATTTCAGATGCTATTCCTCGTAAGTATCCTTGTGTTGCTTCATCTTATTATTTAGCTCGGTTCTAACATTTTCTCTTATTCACAGTTTTTGTCGTGGAGCCGGCCACCCGTCACGTCTCAGCCTCTCCTCAAGATGGAGCTTCTCTTCCCTCCTCTGGGGCCGAACCTGCCCTGGCTTCTTCTATCTCTCCGGCTGGGTCTAAGATGGCTACTCTTGCCTCACGGGCTTTCAGGGCTTTGGGTAAAGCTCCCCAGGTGGTTGGCCCGGCTGTTTCTGCCCCCTCGGCCGTGGCCGCTAAAGTCGCTACCCATTCGACTCAAACACCTAATTCCGCTACGCTTCCAACAACCAAAGCCTCAGAAGTTTCTGGGAAAGATGTCGCTTCTGGGAAAGGTGTCGCGAAGGCTCCTTCCAGCCGCTCCCGGCCTCAGTCGAGCTTGTAAGTTCCTCATATTTTGATTGGCTTATTTCGTTGAAAAACCACATTGGGGATTATTCTTTGTAAGGGGAATTTAGGCCTCTTGAGTGTGATCAAGCTTCAAGGACATCATCTCTCTCAAAGAGCACTTCAAAGGTATCTCACTAGTTAAACTTTCTTTGAAGAGATCTAGTTGCACACACTCACTTGCATGCATTATGTTCCTATCTTCATGAAATTGAATGATGTATTGTATGCCTCTTTTCACACTCCACACTTGCACATTTTGCACATCTCTTTGTGTGTTGAGTTTGCCCAGAAAAGAGAATTTCTTCTCTTAGCGCGGCCTAGACCGCTTGGCAAGACTTGCTTGCACAGCGGCATACATAGCGGTATACCTCAGCAGAGTCATGCTTCATGTACCGCTTCCTGTACACTTGCACGCAAAGCGACCCAAGTCGCGGTGTTGTCCAGTAAGCCTCTATTGCCCATACCGCGGCCTGTGCACCTGCATGCACAGCGCCCTGCACCGCGTTGTTGTCCAGACGGTGCACTGCTGTTGTACCGCTGTCTGGACACTTGCCTGCGACACGGTCCATCTAGCGGTATTGACGGGATTTTGTTTCTCAAACCCAAAACGACGCAGTTTTGTCTAGGGTTTCTATATATATGCTCTATCTTCTTCCTTGCTCGTTTTTCATGAGTTCAAGAAGCCATTTTTGATAGGCCAAGCTTTCCTTAGAGAGAGAAACTCCCAAGAACTCATCTTTACTCAACCAAACACAAATCCATGTGCATCTAACATCTTCAAGCATCATCTCATCATGGATTCTTCTTGCTTTCATTGACTAGGTAACTTGAACATGCCCTAAATCTCTTTGTATTTATTTATGTTCTTGTTTGCCTAGGGTTAGCTCTTTTATGTGATTTTATTGCATATCTTTATGTTCATTGGCATTTATAACATGATTGAGTTGTTGTTTGTTGGTTGAGAGCCTTGTTCATTAATAGCTAGCATTTAGGACGATTTTACCCTTCTAGCTAAGTCTTCATGCATTTGCATTTAGATATTGATATCTAGGATTTGCATTTATTGATATCTTAAATCCTTAGATAAGCATTTATTGTCGCCTAGCATTAATTGCATGTTTGAATATCTTTTACATATTCACATAGGTTGTTTATACTCTTCATTGATTGTTAAGCTTTGTGACTAAGTGAGTTAGTGCACAAGCTTGTGGTCAAGAATCACTATTAAAGGCCCGTTGGGTAGATTGAAAGGGTTAGTGACCAAGTAGGTGTGACTTGAGGTCAACCTAGGTTGTAAAATTTCGTTCAAATAGTGGATTTGAGGACCGTTTGTGGCTAGAAGGATAGCCCGTGAGTTTTGCCCAGTTGGAGGGTTTCTCACGTAAATCAATCCTTGTGTTTTTATTGTTTTCCGCATATTTATATTGGATTGATTGATTGTTAATATGGAGTAGGATTATTGAAATTGATTAAGTCGAAAAGTTGGTAATATATCAACTAAAACCTATTCACCCCCCCCTCTAGGTTGTATTAGACACACTTTGTGTATTTTCAATTGGTATCAGAGCGGGTTCCTAGATACACTTAGGTGATCCTTGCTCATTGTGTGTCTTGCATATTGTTTGTGTTTGTTGCATCATAAACATTCATCTCATTCATAACCAAACACTATGAGCGGGAACGGAAGTGGTAATGAGGGAGCCTCTAGCACAAGACCCCCTTTGCTCACCGGAATAAATTATGCCTCTTGGAAAGGCAAAATGGAGTCTTACATTTGCCAAATAAATGACCGGGCATGGATGGCAATTGAAGACGGCTACACTCTTCCGGAAAAGACTCTTGAAGACGAAAGTATTGTTCTCAAGCCAAAGTCGGAATGGTCAACTCAAGAGTTTGAAGCATCCAAGTGGAACAACAAGGCTATGCATGCTATTCTTTGTGCAATGGATGACAATCAGTACAAATTGATCCAAACAACAAGAATTGCAAAATAGGCATGGGAGATTCTAGAGATGGCCCATGAAGGAACCGAGGTGGTCAAGGACTCCAAGCTTCAAGTCCTCTAAACAAAATTCGAGCAAATTAGGATGGAGGAGGATGAGTGCTTCAACGACTTTCAAGTGAAGATGATGGACATAGTCAATCAAAGCCATCAACTTGGTGATCCCTATTCGGATAGGGGGATCAAGCAAAAAATTATGAGGTCGCTTCCAGCAAGATTTGAGTCAAAAGTGACGGCTCTTGAGGAGAATAGTGACTACAAGAACATGAAGCCAAGTGAAGTCATTGGAAGGCTTCTAGCATATGAGTCTAGATGGACTCCCACACCTACACCTCAAAAGAAGCAAAAGAGCATTGCTCTGAAGTCTTCTAAGGTTGAGAAGGAGGAAGAAGACTCAGATGAAGAAATGGCCCTCATGGTGAAAAGATTCAAGAAGTTCATCAATTTTGAGAAGAGGGGATTTGGATCCAAAGGAAAGGAAATAAAGAAGAAGACTCCTTTCAAGAAGTTTGAGTCAAGTGAAGACAAGCCCACAAGAAAAGGGATTTAATGCTTTGAATGTGGAGGTTTCGGACACATCTCAACGGATTGTGGAAATTTGAAAAATAAGAAGAAAGGAAAGGCCATGGCCGCCACGTGGAGCGATAGTGATGACTTGGAAGAAGAAGGAGAATCCTCAGATGATGAGGATCATGTGGCAAACTTTATTGCCTTCGCATCTTCTCTCAAGAGTAAGGAAGCAATAGATGATGAAGAGGTAGAGAAACAAAGTGAAGATGACTCTAGCTATGGTGACTCTTCATCCCATTCAACAAATATGGATGTAGGAGGAATGGATCTTGAAGGCTTCATTGAGCATTTTCAAAGCTCAAGATTGAAGATGAAGAAGGAGATTCAAAGGCTAAAAGGGGAGAATCTCAAGCTATCCACCGAAGCTACTCACTAAAATAAAGAAGTGAAGATAGCCAAAAGGAATGAGGAATTGATGGAAAAGGAGCTTGAAGAAGCTAGAGATATCATTGCTAAGATGACTTCAAGCACGAATAAACTTGACCACATGTTGGGAGTTGGCAAGAGGCCAAGTGATAAGAAAGGTCTTGGCTATGAAAATGACAAGGAGACCTCATCCTCAAGCAAAATTGTGTTTGTTAAGGGTTTGGATAACAAAGAGCCTCCACCCCCACAATATCCTAGGAAGAAGATCGAACTAGGAGAGTGCTCTAAAGATCCTCAAGTCAAGGTAGCAGAAGGGAAACAAGCTCAAGCTCAATCAACAAGGGTGCATCAAGCAAGTTTCCCTCAACCGAAATACCATCAAGCCAAAAAGCAATTCATGCAAGGGCAACCAAGGAAGCAATTCGTTCCAACTCAGCAACAAAGAAGAAGAGAACCAATCCAACACAAAAGACAATCTCAAATGCGTGGGAAAGCCCCTCTGTACTCACAAGGGCATGGTATGTCTTCTTATTTTATTCCCACGTGTCACTTTTGTGGTGTTGATGGTCACATTAGACCAAATTGCTTTAAATACATTGAAATGTGTAGAATTAAGAGCATGATTGAAAGAAATAGAGCTAGAGCTAGAATGCATGTTCCTAGGAAACCCAGATCAAATTTGCATGATCCTAGAAAATCTAGAGTCAATGTGACTAATACCACTAGGAATGAGAACATTACACCTAGGTGGATTAGAAGGGATAACTATTCTTGCTATGTGGCTCAAATTGCCTTGAAGGCAAATGCCTCTAACACTTGGTATTTGGATAGTGGGTGTTCTAGGCATATGACGGGGAACAAGAGCTTCTTTAAATCCCTTGTCTTGGAGGATGGAGGATTTGTCACCTTTAGTGATGGATCTAGAAAGAAAGTCATAGGGAAAGGAACCATCTCCATTCCCGATTTACCCTCCTTGTCCAATGCTTTACTTGTTGATGGCTTACAAGCCAATCTTATAAGCATTTCTCATCTTAATGATGACGGACTCTCTGTCTTGTTTAACAAAAATGATTGCTCTATTTTAATGCCAAATGGACAAACCTTGCTAAAAGGAAAGAGATCTAGTGACAATTGCTATTGTCTTGAAGCTAGTGTTATCTCTTGCAATATGTCCAAATGTGAGGAAATTGAGTTATGGCATCAAAGACTTGGCCACATGAACTATCAAGATTTGAGGATCTTAGATAAGTTCAAGGTTGTGCTTGGCCTCCCTAAGCTTGGGAAGAAAGTCGATGGCGTTTGTGGACCTTGTCAACAAGGGAAACAAACCAAAAGTATGCACAAGAAAGGCAAGTATCTCGCCACCAAGGAGCCATTAGAGCTTCTTCATATGGACCTTATGGGTCCCATGCAAACCGAGAGTCTCGGTGGTAAGAGATACATTTTTGTTTGTGTTGATGATTTTTCTAGATTTACTTGGACATATTTTCTTAGAGAAAAATCTGAAACTTTTGAAAAATTTAAAATGCTTTGCACTAAAATTCAAAATGAAAAGAACTCACACATTAAAAGCATTAAAAGAATTAGGAGTGATCATGGGAGGGAATTTGAAAATGCTTGTTTTGAAAGCTATTGCAATAGCTTAGGCATTTCCCATGAGTTTTCGGCTCCTAGAACTCCTCAACAAAATGGGGTTGTTGAGAGGAAGAACAGGGTCCTTCAAGAGATGGGCCGTGTGATGTTGCTTAGCAACAATGTCCCTAGGAACCTTTGGGCCGAGGCCGTCAATACGGCTTGCTACATAGGAAATAGAGTCTTCCTAAGGCCTGGTACTAGGCAAACCTCCTATGAATTATGGAAGGGTAGGAAGCCAAATATTAGCTACTTCCACTCATTTGGAAGCAAATGCTATATTCTAAATGACCGAGATCAACTTGGCAAGTTTGATGCCAAGAGTGATGAGGGGATTTTTATTGGCTATGCCCTTAATAGTAAGGCCTATAGAGTTTTCAATTTAAAAACTCGAAGTGTCATGGAATCATCTAATGTCATCATAGATGATTGTAGGCCTAAGACTAGACACCATGATGAGGAGGTCATTGTGCTTGATGATCCTTTCTTGCAGAAGAATGGTGAGACTTCAATTGATGTGAAATCAAGTCTTGATGAAGAGGTCATCCAACCTCTTGATAGAGATCCATCTTTGGACTCTAAAGAACCCGCTCCATGGGTAAGACATCTCCACAATAAGAATGACATTCTTGGAGATATGAATGAGGGTGTTAGGACTAGGCGTCAAATAGCTAATCAAATTAGCTATACTTGCTACACCTCTCAAATTGAACCCAAAAAGGTTGATGAAGCCTTGAATGATGAGTTTTGGGTTCTTGCCATGCAAGAAGAGCTAAACCAATTTGAAAGAAATGAGGTTTGGACTCTTGTTCCTAGACCCAAGGATACTAATGTCATAGGCACAAAATGGGTATATAGGAACAAGTCGGATGAAAATGGCAACATTGTGCGCAACAAGGCTAGACTTGTAGCACAAGGATACTCTCAAATTGAGGGTATTGACTTTGAGGAGACTTTTGCTCCGGTTGCCCGTCTTGAGTCCATAAGGCTTCTTTTGTCCACATCATGTGTGCACAAGTTCAAATTGCATCAAATGGATGTTAAAAGTGCCTTCTTCAATGGTTTCTTGCATGAGGAAGTGTTTGTTGAGCAACCCAAAGGGTTTGTGGATCCACACCACCCCAATCATGTCTATAGCCTCAAGAAGGCTTTATATGGGTAGAAACAAGCACCTAGGGCTTGGTATGAGCGCCTCACTCAATTTCTTGTTGACAATGACTACACTAGGGGTAGTGTTGACAAAACTTTATTCATCAAGAGGAACAAAGATGAGCTTTTTATAGCTCAAATTTATGTTGATGATATTGTCTTTGGCTCCACCAACAAATCCAAAATCCAACATTTTGTTGATGTCATGTCTCATGAGTTTGAGATGAGTCTTGTTGGGGAGCTCAATTACTTCCTAGGTTTGTAAATCAAGCAATTGCATGATAGGATTTTCATATCCCAAGCTAAGTATGCTAAGAACCTAGTGAAGAAGTTTGGCCTTGAGAATGCCAAACATTGTGACACACCCATGAGTACCACCTTGAAACTAAGCAAAGATGCTAGTGGCAAGAGTGTGGAACAAAGTCTTTATCGTGGCATGATTGGTAGCTTGCTTTACTTGACCGCAAGTAGGCCCGATATAGCCTTTAGTGTGGGTGTGTGTGCTAGGTACCAAGCGGATCCCAAGGAATCCCATCTCTCCTCCGTGAAGAGAATCATTCGATATGTGAATGGGACTTCCAACTATGGGATATGGTACTCTTTTGACTCTAATGCTAGCTTAGTTGGCTTTAGTGATGCAGATTGGGCAGGAAATTGTGATGATAGGAAGAGTACATCGGGCGGTTGCTTCTTCCTAGGCAACAACTTGGTCTCATGGTTTTGCAAGAAACAAAATTCCATCTCTCTATCCACAGCTGAAGCGGAATACATAGCCGCCGGGAGTGCTTGCACATAACTCCTTTGGATGAAACAAATGCTTGTGGATTATGGCTTTGATCAAGGTATTCTTACTCTTTATTGTGATAACATGAGTGCTATTAATATTTCAAAGAATCCGGTTCAGCACTCTAGGACAAAGCATATAGACATTAGGCATCATTTCATTAGAGAACTAGTTGAAAACAAATGCATTGCACTTGAGCATGTGGGCACAAATGATCAACTAGCGGATTTATTTACAAAGCCCTTAGACTCAACTAGGTTCAAGTCACTTAGTAGGTCTATTGGGATTTGTCATATGCCTTGATGTGTTTTTGTGATTGACCCTAATGGGGAACTCAAGCAAAGAGAGCAACCTTGCATGTTAGAATAAGCAAAAACTTGATCAACTTTATGCTTCTTTATTAATTGCTTGAGTATTCTTGGTTGTGCTTATATATATTCTTATATGGATTTTTATTTAATAAGTGTGCCTTGCTTGATTTGTAATCCATGTCACCTCTATGTTCAAAAATGCATTTTTGGACTAGGAGATTTTGATTGGGAAAGTACACTTGAATGACCCATAATTTAACTCCATGACATGAGAACCTTTAATGACATGCTTAAAATAATATGCATGATATGCTTTTGTTTGCTCTAGTGCAAAATCTGTGTGAAAGCAAATGAGAAGACTAAACCCAATAAGGATCTAGTATCCTTGCAATAAATACGGATGTCTCATCAAATTTAGTCTTCTCTCTCTCTTTATCAGTTGAACACGACTACTATCATACGGGTATCCCACCCGGAAAAATGAAAAAGGGTGCAAAAGTCACTCATGTCTTGTTTTGGTCATAAAGTTTGATATAGTTGCTCTTTAAATTGAAATTCTTTTTGAAAAACTATATCTTGTTTGCTTATAACAAAAGGGTATAAATTGGTTTGAATTCTTTTGGAAACCCTTTTGATGTTTGCTTTGCCAAATACCATTTGCTTGAACCATGATGTTACATGTCTTACATCCAAAGCAACTAAGTCACACATTTTCTTCTAAACAATAAAACCCTCAATGATTCTCTCTCAATTAATTGAGTTGCATAACGTTGTTGTATATGATTATGCACTTATCTTGCAAATAGCTCTCTTTGCTCAAGTGACCCGGTTGGGGAATACTCCTTTGCCTATCTCATGACAAAAAGGGGGAGTAATGTGGTTTTATTTAAGGGGATTGCATATTTGGAGAGATTGTCCCATTGAGGGGGGGTAACCTATATAGGGGGAGCATTTGCATGTTGCATGTTGAAGTTTTCTTTTATTATGCAAATTGCTCTTATTTATCTATCTCTCTTGATCACCTCACATACACTTGTCTTGGAAAGTGTAGTCTCTTTGTTTTGTAGGGATTGGCTATTCTACAAGAGCTTGAAGTTTTGAAGACCTAGTAACTAGGTATCTTTTTGTAATGTAGAATATCTCTTTGTTGACCTTTAGTTTTTATTTTTTTTGTGAGGATGATTTGTGAGTGGTGGTTTTGTCACGAAATAGCCAAAGGGGGAGATTGTAAGTTCCTCATATTTTGATTGGCTTATTTCGTTGACAAACCACATTGGGGATTATTCTTTGTAAGGGGAATTTAGGCCTCTTGAGTGTGATCAAGCTTCAAGGACATCATCTCTCTCAAAGAGCACTTCAAAGGTATCTCACTAGTTAAACTTTCTTTGAAGAGATCTAGTTGCACACACTCACTTGCATGCATTATGTTCCTATCTTCATGAAATTGAATGATGTATTGTATGCCTCTTTTCACACTCTACACTTGCACATTTTGCACATCTCTTTGTGTGTTGAGTTTGCCCAGAAAAGAGAATTTCTTCTCTTAGCGCGGCCTAGACCGCTTGGCAAGACTTGCTTGCACAGCGGCATACAGAGCGGTATACCTCAGCAGAGTCATGCTTCATGTACCGCTTCCTGTACACTTGCACGCAAAGCGACCCAAGTCGCGGTGTTGTCCAGTAAGCCTCTATTGCCCATACCGCGGCCTGTGCACCTGCATGCACAGCGCCCTGCACCGCGTTGTTGTCCAGACGGTGCACTGCTGTTGTACCGCGGTCTGGACACTTGCCTGCGACGCGGTCCATCTAGCGGTATTGACGGGATTTTGTTTCTCAAACCCAAAACGACGCAGTTTTGTCTAGGGTTTCTATATATATGCTCTATCTTCTTCCTTGCTCGTTTTTCATGAGTTCAAGAAGCCATTTTTGATAGGCCAAGCTTTCCTTAGAGAGAGAAACTCCCAAGAACTCATCTTTACTCAACCAAACACAAATCCATGTGCATCTAACATCTTCAAGCATCATCTCATCATGGATTCTTCTTGCTTTCATTGACTAGGTAACTTGAACATGCCCTAAATCTCTTTGTATTTATTTATGTTCTTGTTTGCCTAGGGTTAGCTCTTTTATGTGATTTTATTGCATATCTTTATGTTCATTGGCATTTATAACATGATTGAGTTGTTGTTTGTTGGTTGAGAGCCTTGTTCATTAATAGCTAGCATTTAGGACGATTTTACCCTTCTAGCTAAGTCTTCATGCATTTGCATTTAGATATTGATATCTAGGATTTGCATTTATTGATATCTTAAATCCTTAGATAAGCATTTATTGTCGCCTAGCATTAATTGCATGTTTGAATATCTTTTACATATTCACATAGGTTGTTTATACTCTTCATTGATTGTTAAGCTTTGTGACTAAGTGAGTTAGTGCACAAGCTTGTGGTCAAGAATCACTATTAAAGGCCCGTTGGGTAGATTGAAAGGGTTAGTGACCAAGTAGGTGTGACTTGAGGTCAACCTAGGTTGTAAAATTTCATTCAAATAGTGGATTTGAGGACCGTTTGTGGCTAGAAGGATAGCCCGTGAGTTTTGCCCAGTTGGAGGGTTTCTCACGTAAATCAATCCTTGTGTTTTTATTGTTTTCCGCATATTTATATTGGATTGATTGATTGTTAATATGGAGTAGGATTATTGAAATTGATTAAGTCGAAAAGTTGGTAATATATCAACTAAAACCTATTCACCCCCCCTCTAGGTTGTATTAGACACACTTTGTGTATTTTCAGAGCTCGACAGGGCGGGATGAGGTCCTGAAGCAGTTCATAGCGTCCTGTCCGGGTGGCGGGATCTCCAAGATGGCTTCCATGCCTGTGGACGTCCTTATAACCAAGGGTTCTGCTATTTTAGCTGAGGTAATTGTATTTCCTTCACGCTACTTTTGTTAATTTGTCCAGTTTCTAACTCGGGTTTTGTATTTGTAGGCCTTTAACGTTAATGTCGTGATGGGCCAGCAAGTAGCCCTCCTCCGTGATCGGGCTGCAAAAGCCGAGGCTGAAGCCGAGAAAGCCGGGGAACTGATCAAGCAGGCTCGGTGTTTAGTGGAAGAGGTGACTTCCAGCCAGGGAAAAATTGAGCTCGAGATGGCTGAGCTTCGCTGCGATCATGAGAGGATGAAGCAATCTTTCGATTAGGAGCGTCTTCAATCTCTCCGGCGGGCTAGGCAGTAGGATTCCTAGAGATCTGAGGCCAAGAAGCTGGACCTCGAGAACCGGTCTCTGATTACTCAGGTGGCGAAGCTACAAGCTGATGCGGAGACCTCCTTTAGTGACAGGTATTTTTATGCTTCCTTTCAGGCGGTGGAAGCTCTTCCTCCTCCCTTTGATTTATCGTCTATTGCGGGCTGGGACAGACAGGAAATAATGCTCAAAGCTGCCGAGTTATCTCACCTTGAGGGCGACAAGGTGGTCCCTTCTAGCCCGGCAGGAACTGGGAAGTAGCCCGCTCAGTCAGATCCCTCATTCCATCTTCCTTCCTTTATCACCTCGGGTCCTGGGGAGTCTTCCAGTAAAGTGATGTCTTCTCTATCTGAGGAGGACCAATCGGGAGCTGGTGAAGAGGTTAGGAGCCCATATGAGGATCCCTCTTTAACAGAGATGGAGGTCGACAGGAGCCAGATGGGGTCCTTGGCTGCCCTTCTTGACGCGGTTGTCCCTCCTGAGGTTATGGACGTAATTAATGAAGTATTGGAGGAAGATCCAGTTGATCATCCGATGGAGCCTTGACCGTGCCTAAATTGTTGTATATTTCGGCCCTCATTCCTATTCTTTTGTCTCGTTCTCGTGTGTATTTTCTATATATATTATGTCTTTTATGTCTAATAGGCTCATTAGTGCTAATTGCAGGCAATTGATGTAATTTGGGGTTTGGAAGCATGTTGCAGTGATTCTGGCAGAAAAGGGGCAAAAGGAAAGACAAAGGATCATAAAGCAGCTCTACAGTGCGGGTCAAGTGCGGGTCGCAACCGCACTCCAACCGCACTCCAACCACACTCATGATCATAGCCTGGACTTGATACAGGAGAAGAGTTATAGTGCGGGTCCAGTGCGGGTCATCCAACCGCACTCCACCCGCACTGTTGCCAAAGCCAGAGAAGCTGAGTTGCACCTGACGTTAAAGTGCGGGTACAGTGCGGGTCATCCAACCGCACTCCACCCGCACTATTGCCAAACCAGAGAAGCTGAAGTTGCACCTGACATTAGAGTGCGGGTACAGTGCGGGTCATCCACCAGCACTCCACCCAAACTATTGCTCAAAACAGATGAGGGATTTTGCACCTGACAGTACAAGGCGACTCAAGTGCGAATACAGTGCGGGTCAAGTGCGAGTCAAGTACGGGTAATCCAACCGCACTCCACCCGCACTATTGCCCAGATCAGAGACCTGAAGATAAAGAAAACCCTTACAGTGCGGGTACAGTGGGGTTAATTCAACCGCACTCCACCCGCACTCCGAGCGCGACAGCTTCTGGTTTCAAGCTTAAGTGACCTATTTTCCCATCCTCTATAAATAGAAAAGGATGGGAACGAACCAAAGCATCACCATACCTCCCAACACTTGTATTCTAAGCTAGTAACACATCTCCCTCTCATCCAAACCATCTCTACTCAATCAAAGGCAACTAAGAGACTTGGATTCAAGCTTCAAGGAAGGAGATCAATCTTCAAGGGTTATCTCTACTCTCTCTCTTAGTTATTAGTTTGTAATAGAACATGAGCAGCTAAAATACCCCACTATGGGGTTGATGTTATTTGTATGATGGATATTGGGCTTTGTAAATAAACTCTATGTGTTATATTTATTCTATCTCTATGTTTTATTCCATTGCATTAATTGATTTCCATTATTGATTTGCTTGGATACACCCTTTTTGCATGATTGATTTGGATTACTTGAGTAGTCAATTAGGTTGTCTATTGCTCCATTGAATGGAAGGATTTCTGGAAATTCGGCTCTATAACCATGCCCTTAATCTAATCTCGAATTAGTGGCTTTCACTATACATCCTAGGTTAGCCACTTGTGAGAGAATTAGAAGCCTCCACTATACACCCTAGGTTGGCTACTTTAGTGATTCTACGAGAACTAACCTTCGAGTAGAATTCGGTTGATAACCTCGAGCCTCATCCAATCCAAACCGGTGGCCTTCACTATACATCCTAGGTCGGCCACTTGTGAGGGAATTGGAAGCCATCACTATACATCCTAGGATGGCTACATTAATAATAGGTTGAGCCATAGCTAGATAGATGAGCATTCATGGAACAAGTCCCAATTGAGTAACTAGCCACTGTTGGTTTCTTCAGAGGGATTAATCGCTAGTAGGAGGTCTTCGCTTTACATCCTAGGTTGACCTCTTGCTAGAGGTATATACCAACACTATACACCCTAGGTTGGTTACATTTGTCAAAACGTACTTAATTGAGAGTTTGTTGCAATTGCCCCAATATTCACTTACGAGTCCATCAACTCCATAGTTCCATCATCATTCATTCATCCCTCCATTGTCATCCATTTATTTGCTTTCATAGTTTATTTTATATTGTATCTTCATTTGCTATCACTTTACTTTTATGCTTGCTAGTTATATTAATCCTAATCTTATCACCGCTACCCCGATCTCAGTGGACGACACCCGTGCTTGCCGATTTGCTTGTATTTATACTTGTGAACGCATCGCATAGGTTTTATAAATTGTTTTGACGGACGGTTTTCTGACGGCAAAAACCTTCTCATCAAGCCTCTAGATGGAAGAGCGGTCGGCGAGGATAACCCAAATGGACAGCTACTTGTAGAGGGGGTTGATGCCGAGGATCAGCAGGCAGGAGGAGGGCCAGCGGAGGGGAGCCATGAGAGTCCCAAAGCTTGAAGCGGATGATTTGTTTTTGATTGCCCGGAAAAGGGGGTGGGCACCCTGTTTTGCCATTATCAATTTTTCATTTTTCTTCTTCTTTTTGTAGCCCGAGTTCAGGGGTTGGGCTCCTCATTTTGATGTAGCCTTATCGGGAGATAGGCTCCCCTTGCCCTTAATGATAAATGAAAGCGCCTTTTTGAGAACTTTATTCTGTTTCTTGTCTTGAATGGTATCCAAAGTAGCATTTGTAGCAAGAATTAAGATTCGTGTATGGAATTATGGTGATTTTGATCCTGCGCATGAAAGCAAACATTATATATATATATATATAATTGTTTATATATATATATACATATATATATTTTTTAATTTTTATATGGGGTGATAACCCAACCAAGACATTATGAGGGTTATTTAGCTATTTCCTAGTCTTAAAGATCTGGAGGGCAACTATGCTCTTACACTCAGATCCTTCTTGGGGGTGGTAGTCCGACAAAGGCATCAGGAGGGCTATCGAGCTATTTCCTGGTCTCGAGATCTGGAGGGCAATTATGCTCTTACACTCAGATCCTTCTTGGGGGTGGTAGCCCGACCAAGGCATCAGGAGGGCTATCGAGCTATTTCCTGGTCTCGAGATCTGGAGGGCAACTATGCTCTTACACTCAGATCCTTCTTGGGGGTGGTAGCCCGACCAAGGCATAAGGAGGGCTATCAAGCTATTTCCTGGTCTCGAGATCTTGAGGGCAACTATGCTCTTACACTCAGATCCTTTTTGGGGGTGGTAGCCTGACCAAGGCATCAGGAGGGCTATCGAGCTATTTCCTGGTCTCGAGATCTGGAGGGCAACTATGCTCTTACACTCAGATCCTTCTTGGGGGTGGTAGCCCGACCAAGGCATTAGAAGGGCTATCGAGCTATTTCCTAGTCTCGAGATCTGGAGGGCAACTATGCTCTTACACTCAGATCCTTCTTGGGGGTGGTAGCCTGACCAAGGCATTAGAAGGGCTATCGAGCTATTTCCTGGTCTCGAGATCTGGAGGGCAACTATGCTCTTACACTCAGATCCTTCTTGGGGGTGGTAGCTCGACCAAGGCATCAGGAGGGCTACCGAGCTATTTCCTGGTCTCGACTATGCTCTTACACTCAGATCTTTCTTGGGGGTGGTAGCCCGACCAAGGTATCAGGAGGGTTATCGAGCTATTTCCTCATCTCGAGATCTGGAGGGAAACTATGCTCTTACACTCAGATCCTTCTTGGGGGTGGTAGCCCGACCAAGGCATCAGGAGGGCTATTGAGCTATTTCCTGGTCTCGAGATCTGAAGGGCAACTATGCTCTTATACTCAGATCCTTCCTGGGGGTGGTAGCCCGACCAAGGCATCAGGAGGGCTATCGAGCTATTTCCTAGTCTCGAGATCTGGAGGGCAACTATGCTCTTACACTCAGATCCTTCTTGGGGGTGGTAGCCCGACCAAGGCATCAGGAGGGCTATCGAGCTATTTCCTGGTCTCGAGATCTGGAGGGCAACTATGCTCTTACTACTCAGATCCTTCATGGGGGTGGTAACCCGACCAAGGCATCATGAGGGCTATCGAGCTATTTCCTGGTCTTGAGAGGTTTATGTCGAATTCCCGTACAAGGGTATAGTCCCTAACGTTGAACATAGTTGGGGATAAAGATGGAAGAGAAAAGGAAAATGACTTTATTGATGATTGAGATGTTGTACATCTTTATTAGGACATGTAATAAAAACTAAGTGGGGGTAGTCTGCTTGAGGACTCCTTTCAAGGGTAGAATTTCTTCAAATGATATGCATTCCAAGTGTGGTTAATGGATCGTCCGTCCATGTCTTCGAGTTTATAAGCTCCATTGCGAACAACTATCTTTATCAAATATGGCCCTTCCCAATTTGGACTTAAGACTCCATCCGACCTTTTCCGAGTGTTCAGGGTCACTTTCCTAAGTACCAGATCCCCTTCCTTCAATTTCCGGGTTCTAACCTTTTGGTTGAAGTACCTAGCTATCTTGCTCTGGTAGATCGCCACTTTTTCTGCTACCCGGTCTTGCTTTTCTTCTAAGAGATCTAGACTAGCCCGGAGCTTGACTTCGTTACTTTCGGGCTCAAAGTGTTGTACCCCGAACGAGGTTAATTTATGCTCGATGGGGAGGACTGCTTCAACCCCGAAAGCCAGGGAGTAAGGTTTCTCTCCGGTAGCTGTTCTTTTTGTAGTCCAGTATGCCCAAAGGACTTCTGGTAGCTCTTCGGCCCATTTACCTTTCTTCTGCTAAAGTTTCTTTTTCAGAAGTTTCTTGATTGTCTTGTTGGTGGAATCTACCATCCCGTTAGTCTGGGGATGAGCCACTGAAGCGAGCTTGAGGTCAATCCCCAATCCTTTGCAGAAGTCTTTGAATCGGGCGTTGTCGAATTGCTTTCCTAGGTCGGCTATAATGATGAGAGGGGTCCCGAACCTACATACCACGCTAGTCTTGATGAACTTGGTTGTATTCTTTTCTGATATTCGAGAAAGAGGTCCGGCCTCGACCCATCTTGTGAAGTAGTCGATAGCCACGATAGCATGTTTCATCTGTCCAGGAGCGGTAGGAAGTGGCCCAATTAGGTCGATTCCCCACATGGCAAAGGGGTAAGGTGAACTGAGGGACGACAGTCGCTCGGGTGGCTGGTGGCTCAAGTTTGAGGTTCTTTGACAAGGTTCGCAGGATTGCACAAAACTCTTTGCATCTTGATGGATGGTCAGTCAGTAGTACCCCATACGAAGCACCTGATAGGCTAGAGCTTCCCCACCTATGTGGTTCCCACAGTCTTCAGAGTGGACCTCTCTCAATGCCCACTTAGCATCATCGGGATGCAAGCACCTAAGTAAGGGGAGGGATCTGCCCCTCCTGTAGAGGTATCCGTCCACCATACAGTATTGAACTGAGTGTCTCTTAACTCTTCAGGCTTGTCAGGGCTCTTCAGGAAGCTCTCATTCAAGGAGGTAGGCGACAATTGGGTCCATCCAGCAAGGTAGGCGATCCAGGGAACAAATTTCTCCATTTGTGGCTATGCTTGGCTGGGTGATCACTTGGAGGGGAATTCCCCTTGGTAGGGATTGGCCTCCGTTCACCGCTATTTTAGCCAGAACATCTGCACGATGGTTTTGGTGTCGAGGCACCTGATCGATCTTGAGTCCCTTAAATTTGCTTTTCAGCAGCCGAGTTAGATTTAGGTAGGTGACCATATTATCTCCCTTTGCCTGGTAGACCCCAGTCACCTGGTTTACAACAAGCAACGAATCGCTCTTGATATGCAGGTAGTCGGCCTTTAGTTCGATGGCTACCTTCATCCCGGCTAGGAGGGCTTCATATTCCGCTTCGTTGTTTGGAGCTTTAAACTCGAATCTGAAACAATGACAGAATTCAGTCCCCTCCGGATCTATCAAAACTATGCCAGCTCTTCCCCCAGCTCATCTGGATGCTCCGTCAGAAAAGTGGATCCATGGCTTGCAGCCTTCCGGCCAATTTTCGACCTCGGATATCTTCTCAGGGACCTCGTTTGATGCTGAGGGATCATTTGGATCTGGGATCGCTAAGAATTCTGCCACGAAGTCGGCCAAAGCCTGTGCCTTAATCGTAGTTCGGGGCTTATACTTTAAGTCGAACTGAGTGAGCTCTAGTGCCCATAAAACTAGGGACAGAGTTTTTGCAAGAATTGACGGATTCTGTCACCACTGCTATTGTGTGAGCTTGAAAATAGGGACAGAGTTTCCTCGCTGAGATCACCAGGGCATAAGCGAGCTTCTCCAGGAGAATGTAGTTCCTTTCTGATTTGGTCAAGGCATGACTCACATAGTATATAGGTCTTTGAAAACCGTCGCTACAATCCTTGGCTAGGTAAATCTACAACTCATCTCTGAGAACCGGCTTGACTAACAAATGAGGGTTTGTTAGGTACTCTTTCAAAGCTTGAAATGCCTGCTCGCTTTCCTGGCTCCATTTCATGTTCTTTCCTTGTTTGATGGCCTTGAAGAAAGGGAGACATTTATTGGTGGAGCGAGAGATAAACCTGTTGAGTGCTGCCACCCGTCCAGTCAGAATCTGTACTTGCTTGAGCAAGGTCAGGGATTCCAGGTCCAAGATAGCTTTGATTTTTTCTAGGTTGGCTTCTATGCCTCTCTCATGAACCATTAAGCCCAGAAACTTCCCTGCCGTTACCCCAAATGCACATTTGAAGGGTTTCAAACGCATCTGGTTTTCCCTCAGTATGAGGAAGGTTTTGCGAAGGTCTTCCTGATGTCCCTTTGTTGTTGGGGATTTCGTGATCATGTCGTTGACATATACTTTCATCGTCCATCCTATCTCAGGCTTGAACAGTTTGTTAACCAGCCGCTGGTATGTGGCCCCTGCATTCTTCAAACCAAACGGCATCACCTTGTAGCAATATAAGCCCTGCCCAGTAATGAAACTGGTTTTATCTTGGTCAGGCGGGTGCATTTTAATTTGGTTGTATCCTAAGAATGCGTCCATAAAACTTAAAAGTTTATTTCCGGATATGGAGTCAACAAGCTGGTCGATCTTTGGTAAAGGAAAACTGTCTTTCGGACAATCCCAGTTGAGGTCGGTGTAGTCGACACATATACGCCATTTCCCACTCGCCTTCGTGACCATGACCACGTTGGCGATCCATTCGGGGTAACGCACCTCTCTGACGAACCCCGCTTTGATCAATTTATCAACCTCTTCCTGCACCGCCGCGTTCCTATTAGCGTTGAAATGACTCCTCTTCTGCTTGACGGGCTTGACCGTTGGATCTACTGGTAGCCAATGGGTGGCCAACGATACCAGAATTCCAGGCATTTCATCATGGTTCCAGGCGAAGATGTCGCTTAATTCCCTGAGAAGATCAATCAATCCTCTTTTTACTTATAGATCAAGGGTGGCTCCGACCTTGACGACCTTGGAGGGATCGTCATTCCTGACGGATATTTCTTCTAGTTTGTCCACGGGCTGCCCGCTGGCCCATTCGTTACTCTGTTCTTCCTCGTAGGGCATGATAGGTTCATCCTCCGGATGCCCAGGATGTTCCGCGAGCTCCTTTTCCTCCTGGATTATCCGGGATGTATCCATGTCTTCCTGGATCAATGTCACCTGTACACACTGCTTCGCTAGGGCTGTAGGATTGGCAGATACTGCGTAGCATTTCCTGGCTGCCTGCTGGTCTCTGCGTACCCCTCTTACTTTGGTTCCAACTGGGAATTTCAAGACGTTGTGGTATATAGACAAGACTCCCTTCAAGGAGGACAAGAAAGGTCTCCCTAGGATGGCGTTGTAGGCCGATGGGGTGTCCACCACAACAAAGTTGGTCATTACATTCTGCTGAAGCGGGGTGACCCCGATGATTACTGGGAGGATCATTGACCCTACTGGTATGATCGAGTCCCCAGTGAAACCGTAAAGCGGAGTGGTACAACTGTTGTAACAATGTTGCTTCAGGTTCAGTTTTTCCAGGGTATCTTTGAAGAGGATATCTACACTGCTACCTGTATCCACGAGCACGCGATGGACCAGACAGTTGGCGATCTATATCGTGATGACCATAGGATCATCATGAGGTTGCACAGTGTTGAAGACATCTGCTTCGGTGAATACGATCTGAGCTGACTGGGAGGGCTCTGTCGGGCTCTTGCTGACTTCAAAGATCCCTCGGCTCTCTCCGAGGCGGGGAACCTTTCTTGTGTGGTTTTTCCGGGAGTTATTGGAAACGCCGGCCAATGTAGGACCTCCGCTGATAGTGTGTATCACCTGGATCTGTTGCATTAAGTCAGCCTGCTCCCCTTTCCTCTTTTCTGCATCCTCGCGGATTTCATCTTGTACCTCCCTTCCAGTTCTGATATTATCTCTGACCTGTTGTAAGAACTCAATCAGGCATCCTCCCCTTATTAGGGCCTCAATCTTGTTGCGCAAGTTATAGCACTTCGAAGTGTTGTGGCCCACGTCTTCGTGAAAGTCACAGTACTTGTACCGGTTTCTCCTGTCAGCTGGGGCCTTCATGGGAGTGGGCTTTTGGAGCAACCCTTTATCTCGTATGGCAAGGTAGACTTTTTCTCTGGAAGCATTCAAGGGGGTATAGTGGTCATACCCTTTTTCCCCTTGCATTACTAGAGCCACGGTCCTGGGAGGCGGCGAAGCCCGGGGAGGGGTTCGTTTTGCTGTATATCTTTCTTGCCTATGCAGAGAAGAAGGGAGGCGATAGATCGACCTGTTGGGAGGTTTATTCTGAGCTTTCTGCACTGGCTCAAATTTGGGGGCTTCTTTCTTCAGACGCTTTGCCGTTCTCATGTCGTCATGTTCTATCTTGACCTTCAGTTGTTTGTCGATCTCGACCTGCTCAAGAGCCCGGTCATAGGCCTCCTGGTAAGTCTCGGGGGGTCTCTTGGCGAAAGAACGAAAAAGCTTTCCTGCCCAGGGGTTCCGTCTGAAGTTGGCGAAGGTTTCGTTTTCAGTGAAAACTCCCATTTGTATGACCTCCTTGTGAAACCGCTCTACGTACGATCGAAGAGTTTCACTCTGCTCCAGGATCATATATTAGAGGTGTATGGGATCTTTTGGGCGAGGTTTAACTCCTTGGAATTGTGAGCAAAAATCGGTTGACATTTTTGTGAAAGAATCCACGTTACCAACAGGCTGTTTCCTGAACCAGGTTTTCGCATAGTCGGTCAAGGTTGTTGGAAACATTCTGCACATAGCTGCTCTGGTAGTGTTCTGGACTTCCATCTGTTGAACGAAGCTCTCTAGATGGCTTAGAGGTTCTTCCGTTCCAGAGAACTTATCTGCTAGCATTTTGAATTTTGGGGGGAGCTCTGCTTCCGGGATCCTCCTAGTGAAGGGAGCGTTCATCTCGCTCAGGGGATTCTTTTTGTCCTCCTTACTCTTTCCCTTCCTTATCTGCTGGACCTCTTTTTGTAGCTTTTCCAGCTGATCCCTCAGTCGCTTGTTCCCAGGTCTCTTTGAGTTAGCCTAAGATTCCTCACTGTCGAATCTTTCTGATGAACTGGCAATTTCTATCCGGTCCTCCTCCTGGACATGATCCACTCGGGGAGTTTGTCTACTTTCCTCTTCTAGGGCCCGGGTAGTTCTCCTAGATGTAGTTGGATTAGATAGCCCTCGCGGCTTCCGGGTAAAAACATCCGCACAGACTTAACTAGCCGGGGTTGATATTGTGAAAGTCTTTTCGGAGCTGGGGGCATGGGTCCCAGCCTATCCCGGATCGAACGTTGGGGCCCTGATCTATCTCGATCCGGCTCTAGAGGAGGAGGTCCTAGGTGATCGAAAGAAGGTGGTCTAGCTCCGAGCCTGCTCGGCTCTCCCTGATCATTCAGGTTGGTTGGCTGGATTGTGAGGCCTTCAGCGAGGAGGCGGACGCGGATGGATTCTACGAAGGCCGCTGCTTGTTGGTCGAGTGCTGCCTGGCTCACTATGGGGTGGCCAGTAGCCCGCGTATTGGTTATCTGGATCGGAGCTTGACTACTATATCCTGACTTTCTCCCCCTTCCTGGGGCTTTTCGGGTTGGCCTCGCCGGAGATTACTCCAGGACTCTGTGTTGGCCTTGGGAGGAGCGAAGCCTCATAGTTCCTGTAAAACAATGAAAATATAGATGCCAACGATTGGTTAATTGGGTGTAGGAAATTTCCCACAGACGGCGCCAGAAAGTGTTAACAGAAATTTTGCTAGGGATGAGAAATCTCAGTTAACGCCCTTGAGACCACTACCACGTAGGTGGTGGCCAAAATTCATTATATAGGTAACAGTGATTTATAAAGTGACAAGTAAGCAAGAATATTTTTATTGGACATGCATGGTATACAAGTACAAACATTCTTCTCTCTTTTCTCTCAACTTTCTCTAGGGAATGGTCGATTGTTAGTCGTATGCCTGTCGAATAGTAGTCTCCTCTTTCATTTCTTTTCTTTTCTATTTATACATAGTTTGTAGGTCAACAGACTGACTCTCCCTTGATTTTCTCAGTCTCCTCCTTATCGGGCGGGATTTCTTGTGTTAATGTCATTGACTTTTGGATTGACGCCCGAATTGAGAGTATCGTGGTGGAGATCAGTTTGTTTCCTTTTTTGGATTTTATTACTCATTCTGCATGTAGATAACGTTTCTAGATATGATTCAATGCATTCCTCGTATCCTTTCAGTATGATCCTTTATGGAGGTCGTTGGATATGACGATATGGTGTGGTGCGTCAACCATGGAGGTTGATTAGTATTTCGACCTTGATATATGAGAAGTTTCATCTAGCTTTGAGCCAAATCTGGCTTCCCTTGACCTTTTCAAAGCTAGGTGTGGCCTCGACTGACCTTTTGAAGCTAGGTGTGGCTTCGACTGATCTCGCGGCCTTTTAGGGACATTTTTCTGTGACAATCGAGGTGTAGACGAGTCTCTGGAGCACTTGCGAGATGACCTCGACTTCGGGGAACTTCTAGTTTTCGTGATGCTGGCTAGATCTGATTATTCTGGGCTTTATCCCGGATGTTTCCGGAGCCCGTCCTTGTTCCTAGGGTGGTATCGCAGTTCGGCTCTGGACAGAGAGGTCTCCTAGTGGAAGCTCTCGGGTCCGGGCTCTATCCCGGATGTTTCCGGAGCCTGCCCTTGTTTCTGGGATGGTATCGCAGTTCGGCTCTGGACAGAGAGGTCTCCTGGTGGAAGCTCTCGGGTCCGGGCTTTATCCCGGATGTTTCCGGAGCCTGCCCCTGTTTCTGGGATGGTATAGTAGCTCGGCTCTGGATTGAGAGGTCTCCTGGTGAAACTCTCGGGTATGGAACCAGGTTTGGGAGGTGGAAAATTTCCCTTTGGTCCTTAGCCAATTTTGGCTATTAACATAAATAAAGATAGAATAAGAAGATGTTTTTCATTCATACCCTAGACAATCTTATTGGAGATAGTGTATCCTCGTGAATAATATCAGTAATCGCCAAGAGCTCATAGACCGCCTATAGCTCTCCTAGTTACCATGTTTATCATATGACCACGTTTTGAACTTTGATATTTTGACTTGTCCAGAAGCCATGTTTTCAATAGACATTATCGAAAACTCAACGTTGAGATTTAATATCCAATACCTCAAAAAATCCATATGATAATATTATACTTTCATTCAATAAATTGAGCCACGATGTCCATATCTATAAATGAAGTCCTCTATCGATTAATAAATGAATACCACCAAACTATCGAGGATAGAATATGCTATATAATCGTACTCATTGATAGCTCAAATGATAACACTTGCAATCATAAGTCCATCATTTATCTCAGGATTAAGATAGACTCTCTGATTGTCCTCATAATGAAAAGACATGTATCTACTGACGGTTCTAGATAAAATATTTCATTGTGATCCTGTTCAGTGCACCAATGCACTAGATTCTTTTACTTGAAGACTCTTTCGATGATTTTAGACTCATCATAACTCATTTGATCCCACTCAAATGCCATCAAAAGAATTCTACAACTTTATCAAGATAAAGGTGCCTAACCTTTAACTTAAGTTGTGAATGTTTATTCAAGACTAACTAAAGAATTGTGTCTACCTCATACATATCAAGATGTACAAACAATTCTTCCTTTCTCATAGTCTTTTGACCTTATAATTATTTACTTTGACAATTATCATTATAAATGCTATAAGATTTTGTAAAACCAGAAATCACTTTATTAATGTGAAAAGATTGTCAATTTCAATATTACACTCTTGCTATTGAGCATAATCCTAACAATCTCCCACTTGCGCTATAGCAAGTGTGTCATATCTCTCATTCCCATGTTCTCTAGGTGCCCATTAAAACTCTTCTAAGGTAGAGCCTTTGTGAAAGGATCTGCTAGATTTTCTGCTGACGCGATTTTGGTAATTGTCACGTCACCTCTATGCACAATCTCCCTTAAAAGATGATACTTCCTTTCAATGTGTTTACCTCTCTTATGGCTTCTTGGTTCTCTCGAATTAGCCACTGCTCCACTATTGTCACAGTAAATAGTGATCTGCTTATTCGCATTATGAACTATTTCAAAGTCAATTAAGAATTGGTGGAGCCAAACAGCCTCTTTGGCAGCTTCGCATGCAGTAATATACGCAGCTTCCATGGTGGAATCAGCAATACATGATTGCTTGATACTCCTCCATATGACTACTCCTCCTCCTATAGTAAACACAGATCCTGATGTGGATTTTTTGGAGTCAGAATCCGACTGGAAATCAGAATCTGTATACCTGATGGGAATTAAATCCCCTCCAGAGTATACAAGCATATAATCTCTTGTTTTCTTGAGATACTTGAAAATATGCTTGACTGCCATCCAATGATCAGGACCAGGTTTTGATTGAAACCTACTAACTATGCCAACGGCAAAACAAATGTCTTAGTCTAGTGCAGAGCATTGCATACATGAGACTTCCAACTGCCGAGGCATATGGAACCCTACTCATGAATTGCTCCTCATGCTGATTCGTAGGAACTTGTTCCTTAGAAAGTTTGATTCCATGTCTAAAAAGTAACATACCTTTCTTGGAATCCTGTACGGAAAACCTAGACAATATTTTGTCTATGTATGAACCTTGGGATAATGCAATTGTTTTATTCTTTCTATCCCTTATTACTTGGATACCTAGAATAAAAATAGCTTCTCCTAAGTCCTTCATATGAAATTGTTTTGCTAACAATTCTTTAATTGATGTCAATACACCTAAATCGTTTCCAATGAGTAGTATATCATCAACATAAAGAATTAGGAAAACCAACTTGTCGCCCTTTATCCTTTTATATACACAAGGTTCGTCAAGATTCTAAATAAATCCAAAACCTTTCATAGATTGATCGAACCTTATGTTCCAGGATCTGGATGCCTGTTTTAATCCATATATGGATTTCTGCAACTTGCATACCTTTTCCATTTGGCCCTTTTCAATGAATCCTTCTAAATGCTTTCGCCAAGACTTCCATTAAGGAAAGCTGTCTTGATGCCCATTTACCAAATCTCTAGATGTAAAGATGCTACAATGGATAAGAGTATCCTAATGTATTTAAGCATGGCCATAGGAGAGAAGGTTTCCTCGTAATCGATACCTTCTTTCTATGTGTAACCTTTAGCTACCAATCTAGCTTTAAAAGTTTCCACATTTCCATCCATACCTCTTTTCCTCTTGTACACCCACTTGCACCCAATGGGTTTGATCCCTTTTAGGCAAGTCTACAAGGGACCGGACTTTGTTATTGAACATGGATTCAATCTCAGATTGCACTGCCTTTTGCCAATGATGACAATCAACATCCTCCATTGCTTCCTTATAAGTTTAGGGATCATCGTCGTCAGGGAGATTCTCCACTGATTCTCCCAGACCGATGTATCTCTCGGGTTGTTTACTAACCCTCCCACTACGACTAGGAATGGTAGGTTGTTGATTTTGTGTTGGAGTGGAACTTACAATTGAGCTAGGTTGTGAAACCTCTTGTGGAATTGTATCTCCTGACATCTCATTCAGGACAATTCTACTTTTGGGCACAAAATTATTCATATAGTCCTTTTCTAGAGATGAAGCATTTGTTGAAACAAATTCTTTTAGACCTGAATGACTATAAATAATTTCCTTTAGTTCCTTTTGGATACCCCACAAATATACATGTTTCCGAACGGGACTCCATCTTTTCTGTCTTTCCTTTCAACACATGTGCAGGACAACCAAATATCCTCAAGTGTTGTAAACTAGGCTTTCACCCAGTCCATAACTCATATGGTGTTTCAGGAAGCGACGTAGATGGTACAGCGTTTAGAATGTATATTGCAGTTTGTATAGCATATCCCCAAAAAGAAATAGGAAGCATTGAATAACTCAACATTGACCTAACCATGTCTAAAAGAGTTTTATTTCTCCTTTCTGCCACCCCATTTTGTTGAGGTGTACCTGGTGCAGAAAATTGAGAAACTATCCTATTATCAAGGTGATTTTCTACTTCAGCCTTGAATGCTTTGAACATGTCAAAAGCATCCGACTTATGTCTCATGAGATACACATAACCAAATCTCGAGTAATCATCTGTGAAGGTGATGAAGTACTCATATCCACCTCTAGCCTGAATGCTCATAGGACCACTTACATCAGTGTGTATTAATCCTAAACATTCAGTGGCTCTTGCACCTTTGGTTGTGAACGGCCTTTTGGTCATTTTACCTTCCAAACAAGATTCACAAGTTGGTAGATCATCAACCTTTAAGTCACTTAAAGGTCCGTTACATACCAATCTTTTAATCCTATTAAGGTTCATATGACCTAGGCGTAAATGCCAAAGGTAGGTTTCATCTTTTGATAATTTTACTCTTTTATGATTAGGTTCCGTTAATTCTATGTCTAACAAGTGAGAGATATTTCTATGCAAAAAGAATAGACTGTTTTCCAATGTACCTTTGCAAAAAATTTTGTCATTCTTACTAATAATAAAAGCTTTATTAAAAGTAACCGAATATCCAAATTTATTTAAACAAGAAACTGAAATTAAACTCTTCTTGAATTGAGGTATATAATAAACGTCTATTAAATCTAAATGCCTACTAGAATCTAAAATAACTCTAATATCTCCCACTGCACTTGCAGGCACTAACGTTCTGTTGCCCAAGCGCAAGTTGATTTCATCTTTATTTAGCCTTCTCCTTTCTTGAAGCCCCCTGTAAGGAATAACAAACATGATTAGTGGCTCCAAAGTCTATGATCCAAGAATATGTAGAATCTGCCAGAAAACATGTTTCAAGATAAATAATATTACCTTCTTCCTTCTTATTCTGGGACTTTGGGCAATTTCTTTTCCAATGTCCCTTTTCACAACAAAGGAAGCATTTCCCTTTGATCTTGGTTAATTTCTTGGTTTCCTTCTTGGTAGGCCCAAGTTGCTTTTTCTTCTGTTGTTTCTTGACCTTTTGACGGGTTTTAACAGTAGCAACTTTACCAACCAAATGAATCTCTTGACCTTTGTTTTTCACAAGGATCTTTTCAGCGCTTTAAACATCTTGCATCAGGCCTTGGAAGGTGTATTCCTTATTGTTCAAGGTGTAGTCCAACTTGAACTGATCAAAGGAATCCGATAGTGAGTTGATAATCATGTCAATTTTCGTCTCACCATCTATCTCAGCACCATTAAGTTCTGCAACATTGAGATGTGCTATGACTTTCATCATGTGATCTTTCACAGCCTGTCCAGGTTTCATCTTAAGATTCATAAAAGCAGTCACTGCCTCTCTCTTAGTCGACCTAGACCTCATAGCAAATATCTCTTCCAGAGACATCATTATATCAGCAGTAGACTCCATTCCTTCATGCGGTTGTTGCAACACGTCGGAGATAGTGGCCATAATGTAACATTTGGCCATATCATCTGAAGTCTTCCATTTCTCATACTCATCTCTTTGCAAAATATTAGATTCATTATTAGGAACGGGTGGTTTAGGACTAGTCAAAACAAACTTATGCTTTTCACTTTGCAGCAACAACCTAATTTTCCTTTTCCATGTGACATAATTATCTCCAGTTAAAGTGTTATCTTTCAGGATGTTCATAAGTGATGGAGTCATGATTTCTGAATAGAACAAAATTATATATGAGCAAATAATCTTGATAAAGCACTTTTTAAATATTTATCTTGAATTAAATAAATAATTCAATCATAAAAATTCAACGGTGATCCAACACCCATAAACGTTACGCCTCCTCTGGGAGTACGTAGCATTTACTAGTTGGACTAGGTCACACCTAATTGTTAACATAACAACTAGCGTTTTCAATTTTAGCCTTGCAATTTTATTAGCAAGAACTCTCGGGAGGATATTAATAAAATCACATTGAGTGTGTTACCAAGATATCGACCCTCAATTTTCTCTCACGAAAATCTCTCCTCTGGGAGTAGATTTCGTTTAAGTCAATTGTCTAGTCTATCCTTGTAAGGAAGTATTTTGCTAAATTCCATTTATGGACGCCACTCGGGGGGATTACCAATAAATAATAAAGCTCAACTAACCTTGGAGGCCATAGGTGTTCTAACATACCTTCTCCCACTCAATTATTTAAGGCATGTGATTAAATTCCATAGAATAATTTTACCAAGTTATCTAGATGCCAATTAGATACCTAAATCATTCAATGCATGTTCATACCAAAAGAGATATATGAGTGACACTCCTATTCTATATGACATTTTATCATACAACAACAAATATTGTAATATTTACGGAAATATAAATAGTTACAATTTTTGTCCATCCTAGAAAAGCAAGTAAATTACATTTGTTTGGAATACAAAATATTCTTTCTTGCCGAACAAGTCTTCAAGCGGCCATCATCCACTTCCTCACCCCTCAGGCTGCCACCTTTGGGCGTGCACACCCCTTGGGTCCATAAAGGACCACCATGCGCAGCCCATTATACCCAAAGGACTGTCATGCGCAGCCCATGACACATAAGTGGCTGCCGTGTGCAGCCCACGCACCTAACAAGCGTAGCTACGCCCTAACGTGCAATGCACGCTTGTTGCCATGGTGCGCACGGTATCAAGCTTGTTCCAATTGCTTCCTCTTCCGCTTCTAATTCTTCAACTCTTCGAAACTTCGAAACTTGAATGTATTACAACAGATTTTACACAATAAACTACTGCAGTATTTTTTTTTAATTCACTGCAGTAATTTTTACACAAGAAAAACTGCACTATTTTTTAATACAATAAAAAAAATAGAGAATCTAGCAACTACCAAGAAGGAAATTATGACGATAATAGGCCACCCTTCCTGTTACAATTCCTAAACAAAAATACATTGAAATTATAGGACCAAAATCGAGCAATAAAAATTCACTTTATAATAACATATATAAATCCATACATGCCACATGTAATTATATATGCGAATACCTACTGTTAATAGCCAAAATTGGCTAAGGACCAAAGGGAAATTTTCCACCTCCCAAACCTGGTTCCATACCCGAGAGTTTCACCAGGAGACCTCTCAATTCAGAGCCGAGCTACTATACCATCCCAGAAACTAGGGCAGGCTCCGGAAACATCCGGGATAGAGCCCGGACCCGAGAGCTTCCACCAGGAGACCTCTTTGTCCAGAACCGAACTGCGATACCATCCTAGAAACAAGGGCAGGCTCCGGAAAACATCCGGGATAGAACCCGGACCCGAGAGCTTCCACCAGGAGACCTCTCTGTCCAGAGCCGAACTGCGATACCACCCCAGGAACAAGGACGGGCTCCGGAAACATCCGGGATAAAGCCCGGAACAATCAGATCTAGCCCGCATCACCAAAACTAGAAGCTCCCCGAAGTCGAGGTCATCTCGCAAGTGCTCCAGAACTCGTCTACACCTCGATTGTCACAGAAGAATGTCCCTAAAAGGCCGCGAGATCAGTCAAAGCCACACCTAACTTCAAAAGGTCAGTCGAGGCCACACCTAGCTTCGAAAAGGTCAAGGGAAGCCAGATTTGGCTCAAAGCTAGATGAAACTTCTCAGATATCAAGGTCGAAATACTAATCAACCTCCCTGGTTGACGCACCACACCATATCGTCATATCCAACGACCTCCATAAAGGATCATACTGAAAGGATATGAGGAATGCAATGAATCATATCTAGAAACGTTATCTACATGCAGAATGAGTAATAAAATCCAAAAAAGGAAACAAACTGATCTCCACCACGATACTCTCAATTCGGGCGTCAATCCAAAAGTCAATGACATTAACACAAGAAATCTCGCCCGATAAGGAGGAGACTAAGAAAATCCAGGGAGAATCAGTCTGTTGACCTACAAACTATGTATAAATAGAAAAGCAAAGAAATGAAAGAGGAGACTACTATTCAACAGGCATACGACTAACAATCGACCATTCCCCAGAGAAAGTTGAGAGAAAAGAGAGAAGAATCTTTGTACTTGTATACCATGTATGTCCAATAAAAACATTCTTGCTTACTTGTCACTTTATAAATCACTGTTACATATATAATGAATTTTGGCCACCACCTTCGTGGTAGTGGTCTCGAGGGAGTTAACTGAGATTTTTCATCCCAAGCAAAATTTCCGTTAACACTTTCTGGCGCCGTCTGTGGGAAATTTCCTACACCCAATTAAGCAATCGTTGGCATCTATATTTTCATTGGTTTACATGAACTATGAGGCTTCGCTCCTCCCAAGGCCAACACAGAGTCCTGGAGTAATCTCCGGCGAGGCCAACCCGGAAAGCCCCAAGAAGGGGGAGAAAGTCTGGATATAGTAGTCAAGCTCCGATCCAGACAACCAATACGCAGGCTACTGGCCACCCCATAGTGAGCCAGGCAGCACTCGACCAACAAGCGGCGGCCTTCGTAGAATCCATCCGCGTCCGCCTCCTCGCTGAAGGCATCACAATCCAGCCAACCAACCTGAATGATAAGGGAGAGCCAAGCAGGCTCGGAGCTAGACCACCTGCTTTCGATCGCCTAGGACCTCCTCTTATAGAGCCGGCTCGAGATAGATCAGGGCCCCAACGTTTGATCCGGGATAGGCTGGGACCCATGCCCCCAGCTCCAAAAAGACTTTCATAATATCAACCCCGGCTAGTTAAGTCTGCCGCGGATGTTTTTACCCGGAAGCCGCGAGGGCTATCTCATCCAACTACATCTAGGAGAACTACCCGGGCCCTAGAAGAGGAAAGTAGACAAACTCCCCGAGTGGATCATGTCCAAGAGGAGGACCGGATAGAAATTGCCAGTTTATCAGAAAGATTCGACAGTGAGGAATCTGAGGCTAACTCAAAGAGACCTGGGAACAAGCGACTGAGGGATCAGCTGGCAAAGCTAGAAAAAGAGGTCCAGCAGATAAGGAAGGGAAAGAGTAAGGAGGACAAAAAGAATCCCCTGAACGAGATAAACGCTCCCTTCACTAGGAGGATCCGGGAAGCAGAGCTCCCCCCAAAATTCAAAATGCCAGCAGATAAGTTCTCTGGAACAGAAGATCCTCTAAGCCATCTAGAGAGCTTCGTTCAACAGATGGAAGTCCAAAACACTACCAGAGCAGCTATGTGCAGAATGTTTCCAACAACCTTGACCGACTATGGTTCAGGAAACTGCCCGTTGGTAGCGTGGATTCTTTCACAAAACTGTCAACCGATTTTTACTCACAATTCCAAGGAGTTAAACCTCGCCCGAAAGATCCCATACACCTCCAATATGTGATCCAGGAGCGGAGTAAAACTCTTCGATCTTACGTAGAGCGGCTTCAAAAGGAGTTCATATAAATAGGAGTTTTCACTGAAAAAGAAACCCTCGCCAACTTCAACGGAACCTCTGGGCAGGAAAGCTTTTTCGTTCTTTCCCCAAAAGACCCCCCGAGACTTACCAGGAGGCCTATGACCGGGCTCTTGAGCAGGTCGAGATCGACGAACAACTCAAGGTCAAGATAGAACTTGACGACATGAGAACGGCAAAGCGTCTGAAGAAAGAAGCCCCCAAATTTGAGCCAGTGCAGAAAGCTCAGAATAAACCTCCCAACAGGTCGACCTATCGCCTCCCTGCTCCTCCGCATAGGCAAGAAAGATATACAACAAAACGAACCCCTCCCCATGCTTCACCGCCTCCCAGGACCGTGGCTCCAGTAATGCAAGGGGAAAAAGGGTATGACCAATATACCCCCTTGAATGCTTCCAGAGAAATAGTCTACCTTGCCATACGAGATAAAGGGTTGCTCCAAAATCCCGCTCCCATGAAGGCCCCAGCTGACAGGAGAAACCGGTACAAGTACTGTGACTTTCATGAAGACGTGGGCCACAACACTTCGGAGTGCTATAACTTGCGCAACCAGATTGAGGCCCTGATAAGGGGAGGATGCCTGATTGAGTTCTTACAACAGGTCAGAGATAATATCAGAACTGGAAGGGAGGTACAAGCTGAAATCCGCGAGGTCACAGAAAAGAGGAAAGGGGAGCAGGCTGACTTAATGCAACAGATCCAGGTGATACACACTATCAGCGGAGGTCCTACATTGGCCGGCGTTTCCAATAACTCCTGGAAAAACCACGCAAGAAAGGTTCCCCACCTCGGAGAGAGCCGAGGGATCTTCGAAGTCAGCCAGAGCCCGACAGAGCCCTCCCAGTCAGCTCAGATCGTATTCACCGAAGCAGATGTCTTCAACACTGTGCAACCTCATGATGATCCTATGGTCATCACGATACAGATCACCAACTGTCTGGTCCATCGCGTGCTTGTGGATACAGGTAACAGTGTAGATATCCTCTTCAAAGATACCCTGGAAAAACTGAACCTGAAGCAACATTGTTACAACAGTTGTACCACTCCGCTTTACGGTGTCACTGGGGACTCGATCATACCAGTAGGGTCAATGATCCTCCCAGTAATCATCGGGGTCACCCCACTTCAGCAGAATGTAATGACCGACTTTGTTGTGGTGGACACCCCATCGGCCTACAACGCCATCCTAAGGAGACCTTTCTTGTTTTCCTTGAAGGGAGTCTTGTCCATATACCACAACGTCTTGAAATTCCCGGTTGGAACCAAAGTAGGAGGGGTACGCGGAGACCAGCAGGCAGCCAGGAAATGCTATGCAGTATCTGCCAATCCTACAGCCCTAGCAAAGTAGTGTGTACAGGTGACATTGATCCAGGAAGACATGGATACATCCCAGATAATCCAGGAGGAAAAGGAGCCCGCGGAACATCCTGGGCATCCAGAGGATGAACCTATCATGCCCTACGAGGAAGAACAGAGTAAGGAATGGGCCAGCGGGCAGCCCGTGGACAAACTAGAAGAAATATCCGTCAGGAATGACGATCCCTCCAAGGTCATCAAGGTCGGAGCCACCCTTGACCCAGAAGTAAAAAGAGGACTGATTGATCTTCTTAGGGAATTCAGCGACATCTTCGCCTGGAACCATGATGAAATGCCTGGAATTCTGGCATCGTTGGCCACCCATCGGTTAGCAGTAGATCCAACGGTCATGCCCGTCAAGCAGAAAAGGCGTCATTTCAACGCTAATAGGAACACGGCGGTGCAGGAAGAGGTTGATAAATTGATCAAAGCGGGGTTCGTCAGAGAGGTGCGTTACCCCGAATGGATCGCCAACGTGGTCATGGTCATGGTCACGAAGGAGAGTGGGAAATGGCGTATGTGTGTCGACTACACTGACCTCAACTGGGCTTATCCGAAAGACAGTTTTCCTTTACCAAAGATCGACCAGCTTGTTGACTCCACATCCGGAAATAAACTTTTGAGTTTTATGGACGCATTCTTAGGATACAACCAAATTAAAATGCACCCGGCTAACCAAGATAAAACCAGTTTCATTACTGGGCAGGGCTTATATTGCTACAAGGTGATGCCGTTTGGTTTGAAGAATGCAGGGGCCATATGCCAGCGGCTGGTTAACAAACTGTTCAAGCCCGAGATAGGAAGGACGATGGAAGTATATGTCGACAACATGATCACGAAATCCCCAACCACAAAGGGACATCAGGAAGACCTTCTCAAAACCTTCCTCATACTGAGGGAAAACCAGATGCGTTTGAACCCCTCTAAATGTGCCTTTGGGGTAACGGCAGGGAAGTTTCTGGGCTTCATGGTTCATGAGAGAGGCATAGAAGCCAACCCATAAAAAATCAAAGCTATCTTGGACCTGGAATCCCCGACCTCGCTCAAGCAAGTACAGATTCTGACTGGAGGGGTGGCGGCACTCAACAGGTTTATCTCTCGCTCCACCGATAAATGTCTCCCTTTCTTCAAGGCCATCAAACAAGGAAAGAACATGAAATGGAACCAGGAAAGCGAGCAGGCATTTCAAGCTTTGAAAGAGTACTGGACAAGCCCCCCTTTGTTAGTCAAGCCGGTTCTCGGAGATGAGTTACAGATTTACCTGGCTGTATCAAAAACTGCAGTAAGCGGGGCTTTGGCCAAGGATTGTAGCGACGGTTTTCAAAGACCTATATACTATGTGAGTCATGCCTTGACCAAATCAGAAAGGAACTACATTCTCCTGGAGAAGCTCTCTTATGCCCTTGTGATCTCAACGAGGAAACTCCGTCCCTATTTTCAAGCTCACACAATAGCAGTGGTGACAGACCAACCCCTCCGTCAATTCTTGCAAAGACCAGACGTGTCAGGAAGGCTAGTTTTATGGGCACTAGAGCTCACTTAGTTAGACTTAAAGTATAAGCCCCGGACTACGATTAAGGCACCGGCTTTGGCAGACTTCGTGGCAGAATTCTCAGCGATCCCAGATCCAGATGATCCATCAGCATCAAATGAGGTCCCTAAGAAGATATCCGAGGTCAAAAATTAGCCAGAAGGCTGCAAGCCGTGGATCCTCTTTTCAGACAGAGCATCCGGACGAGCTGGGGGAGGAGCTAGCATAGTTTTGATAGATCCGGATGGGGATTGAATTATGTCACTGTTTCAGATTCGAGTTTAAAGCTACAAACAACGAAGCGGAATATGAAGCCCTCCTAGCCGGGATGAAGGTAGCCATCGAACTAAAGGCCGACTACCCGCAGATCAAGAGCGATTCGTTGCTTGTTGTAAACCAGGTGACTAGGGTCTACCAGGCAAAGGGAGATAATATGATCGCCAACCTAAATCTAGGTCGGCTGCTGAAAAGCAAATTTAAGGGACTCAAGATCGATCACGTGCCTCGACACCAAAACCATCGTGCAGATGTTCTGGCTAAAATAGCGGCGAACGGAGGCCAATCCCTACCAAGGGGAATTCCCCTCCAAGTGATCACCCAGCCAAGCATAGCCACAAATGGAGAAATTTGTTCCCTGGATCGCCTACCTTGCTGGATGGACCCAATTGTCGCCTACCTCCTTGAAGGAGAGCTTCCTTAAGAGCCCGGACAAGCCCGAAGAGTTAAGAGACTCTCAGTTCGATACTGTATGGTGGACGGATACCTCTACAGGAGGGGCAGATCCCTCCCCTTACTTAGGTGCTTGCATCCCGATGATGCTAAGTGGGCATCGAGAGAGGTCCACTCTGGGGACTGTGGGAACCACATAGGTGGGGAAGCTCTAGCCTATCAGGTGCTTCGTATGGGGTACTACTGGCCGACCATCCATCAAGATGCAAAGAGTTTTGTGCAATCCTGCGAACCTTGTCAAAGAACCTCAAACTTGAGCCACTAGCCACCTGAGCGACTGTCATCCCTCAATTCACCTTACCCCTTTGCCATGTGGGGAATCGACCTAATTGGGCCACTTCCTACCGCTCCTGGTCAGATGAAACATGTTATCGTGGCTATCGACTACTTCACAAGATGGGTCGAGGCCAGACCTCTTTCTCGAATATCAGAAAAGAATACAACCAAGTTCATCAAGACTAGTGTGGTATGCAGGTTCGGGACCCCTCTCATCATTATAGCTGACCTAGGAAAGCAATTCGACAACGCCCGATTAAAAGACTTCTGCAAAGGATTGGGGATTGACCTCAGGATCGCTTCAGTGGCTCATCCCCAGACTAACGGGCTGGTAGAATCCACCAACAAGACAATCAAGAAACTTCCTGAAAAAGAAACTTCAGCAGAAGAAAGGTAAATGGGCCGAAGAGCTACCAGAAGTCCTTTGGGCATACCGGACTACAAAAAGAACAGCTACCGGAGAGACACCTTACTCCTTGGCTTTCGGGGTTGAAGCAGTCCTCCCCATCGAGCATAATTAACCTCGTTCAGGGTACAACACTTTGAGCCCGAAAGTAACAAAGTCAAGCTCCGGGCTAGTCTAGACCTCTTAGAAGAAAAGCAAGACCGGGTAGCAGAGAAAGTGGCGATCTACCAGAGCAAGATCGCTAGGTACTTCAACTAAAAGGTTAGAACCCGAAAATTGAAGGAAGGGGATCTGGTACTTAGGAAAGTGACCCTGAACACTCGGAAAAGGTCGGATGGAGTCTTAAGTCCAAATTGGGAAGGGCCATATTTTATAAAGCTAGTTGTTCGCAATGGAGCTTATAAACTCGAAGACATGGACGAACGATCCATCAACCACACTTGGAATGCAGATCATTTGAAGAAATTCTACCCTTGAAAGGAGTCCTCAAGCAGACTACCCCCACTTAGTTTTTATTACAGGTCCTAATAAAGATGTACTACATCTCAATCATTAATAAAGTCATTTTCCTTTTCTCTTCCATCTTTGTCCCCAACTATGTTCAACGTTAGGGACTATACCCTTGTACAGGAATTCGACATAAACCTCTCAAGACCAGGAAATAGCTCGATAGCCCTCCTGATGCCTTGGTCGGGCTACCACCCCCAAGAAGGATCTGAGTGTAATAGCATAGTTGCTCTTAAGATCTCGAGACCAGGAAATAGCTCGATAGCCCTCCTGATGCCTTGGTCGGGCTACCACCCCCAAGAAGGATCTGAGTGTAAGAGCATAGTTGCCCTCCAGATCTCAATACCAGGAAATAGCTCGATAGCCCTCCTGATGCCTTGGTCGGGCTACCACCCCCAAGAAGGATCTGAGTGTAAGAGCATAGTTGCCCTCCAAATCTCGAGACTAGGAAATAGCTCGATAGCCCTCCTGATGCCTTGGTCGGGCTACCACCCCCAAGAAGGATCTGAGTGTAAGAGCATAGTTGCCCTCCAGATCTCAATACCAGGAAATAGCTCGATAGCCCTCTTGATGCCTTGGTCGGGCTACCACCCCCAAAAAGGATCTGAGTGTAAGAGCATAGTTGCCCTCCAGATCTCGAGACCAGGAAATAGCTCGATAGCCCTCCTGATGCCTTGGTCGGGCTACCACCCCCAAGAAGGATCTGAGTGTAAGAGCATAGTTGCCCTCCAGATCTCGAGACCAGGAAATAGCTCGATAGCCCTCCTGATGCCTTGGTCGGGCTACCACCCTCAAGAAGGATCTGAGTGTAAGAGCATAGTTGCCCTCCAGATCTCGAGACCAGGAAATAGCTCGATAGCCCTCCTGATGCCTTGGTCGGACTACCACCCCCAAGAAGGATCTAAGTGTAATAGCATAGTTGCCCTCCAGATCTCGAGACCAGGAAATAGCTCGATAGCCTTCCTGATGCCTTGGTCGGGCTACCACCCCCAAGAAGGATCTGAGTGTAAGAGCATAGTTGCCCTCCAGACCTCGAGACTAGGAAATAGCTCGATAGCCCTCCTGATGCCTTGGTCGGGCTACCACCCCCAAGAAGGATCTGAGTGTAAGAGCATAGTTGCCCTCCAGATCTCCAAGACTAGGAAATAACTAAATAACCCTCCTAATGTTTTGGTTGGGTTATCACCCCATATAAATGTATATATAAACAAATATATATATATATATATATGTATATATATATAAACAAATATATATATATATATATATAATGTTTGCTTTCGTGTGCAGGATCAAAATCACTATAATTCCCAACATGAATCTTAATTGCTGCTACAGATGCTACTCTGGATACCATTCAAGACTAGAAACTGAATAAAGTTCTCAAAAAGGCGCTTTGATTTATCATTAAGGGAAAGGGGAGCATATCCCCCGATAAGTCTACATCCAAATGAGGAGCCCAACCCCCGAACTCGGGCTACAAAAAGAAGAAGAAAAATGAAAAATTGATAATGGCAAAACAGGGTGCCCACCCCCTTTTCCGGGCAATCAAAAAAAATCATCCGCTTCAAGCTTTGGGACTCTCATGGCTCCCCTCCGCTGGCCCTCCTCCTGCCTGCTGATCCTCGGCATCAACCCTCTCTACAGGTAGCTGTCCATCTGGGTTATCCTCGCCGACCGCTCTTCCATCTAGAGGCTCCATCGGATGATCAGCTGGATCTTCCTCCAATACTTCATTAATTACGTCCATAACCTCAGAGGGACAGCCGCGTCAAGAAGGGTAGCCAAGGACCCCATCTGGCTCCTGTCGACCTCCGTCTCTGTTAAAGGGGGATCCTCAGATGATCTCCTAACCTCTTCACCAGCTCCTGATTGGTCCTCCTCGGATCGAGAAGACATCATTTTGCTGGAAGACTCCCCAGGACCCGAGGTGATAAAGGAAGGAAGATGGAATGAGGGATCTGACTGAGCGGGCTGCTTCCCAGTTCCTACCGGGCTAAAAGGGACCACCTTGTCGCCCTCAGAGCGAGATAACTCTGTAGCTTTGAGCATTATTTCCTGTCTGTCCCAGCCCACAATAGACGATAAATCAAATGGAGGAGGAAGAGTTTCGGCGGCCTGAAAGGAAGCATAAAAATACCCGTCACTAGAGGTCTCCGCATCAGCTTGCAACTTGGCCACCTGAGTAATCAGAGACCGGTTCTCAAGGTCCAGCTTCTTAGCCTCAGATCTCCAGGAATCCAGCGGCCTAGCCCACCAGAGAGATTAAAGACGCTCCTGATCGAAAGATTGCTTCATCCTCTCATGATCGCAGCGAAGCTCAGCCATCTCGAGCTCGATTTTTTCCTGGCTGGAAGTCACCTCTTCCACTAAAGACCGAGCCTGCTTAAGCAGTTCCCCGGCTTTCTCGGCTTCAGCCTCTAATTTTACAGCCCGATCACGGAGGAGGGCTACCTGCTAGCCCATCACGACATTAACCTTAAAGGCCTACAAATACAAAACCCGAGTTAGAAACTGGACAAATTAACAAAAGTAGCGTGAAGGAAATACAATTACCTCAGCTAAAATAGTAGACCCCTTGGTTATAAGGACGTCCACAGGCATGGAAGCCATCTTGGAGATCCCGCCACCCGGACAGGACGCTATGAACTGCTCCAGGACCTCATCCTGGCCTGTCGAGCTCGACTGAGTCCGGGAGCGGCTGGAAGGAGCCTTCACGACACCTTTCCCAGAAGCGACATCTTTCCCAGAAACCTCCGAGGCTTTGGTTGTTGGAAGCGCAGCAGAATCAGGTGTTTGAGTCGAAGGGGTAGCGACTTTATCGGCCACGGTCGAGGGGGCAGAAACAGCCGGGCCAACCACCTGGGGAGCTTAACCCAAAGCCTGGAAAGCCCGCGAGGCAAGAGTAGCCATCTTAGACTCAGCAGGAGAGATAGAAGAAGCTAGGGCAGGTTCGGCCCCAGAGGAGGGAAGAGAAGCTCCACCTTAAGGAGAGCGTGAGACATGACGGGTGGCCGGCTCCACGACAAAAACTATGAATAAGAAAAAATGTTAGAACCGAGCTAAATAATAAGACGAAGCAACACAATGATACTTACGAGGAATAGCGTCTGAAATCCACAAATATTTGTTCACCCTACGAGGATCAAAAGCTTCAGCAATAAGGAACTTCGGATTCAGATAATTCCGGGCTAGAATAGCATTTAAGACGGCTTCGGACTCGGAAGGCAGGGAGTCCCGGTCCCAGGAGAGCTTGTCACTGAAAGCCGTAGGAACCTCGAATTCATGCCCTCCGATGAAAATCGAGCTCCCCCAGTCATCCCCCGCCAGGATCCATTCTTCTTTCCACGCGGGATCCTTTTTCGAGGCACCAGGAACGATGAAATTGAGCTTATTCTTGGCCTTGGCATAGAACTGACCCCGATGAGCCCCAGACAAGCTTCCAATCTGGAAAAGATAAGCCAGCTCCTCTACACCTGGCTCCCTCGTCACTTTACTCATCTGGCATTGTTCCCTCTATAAGACAAGGAAACCAATTAGATGCCTCCAGAAGCCAGGCGTCATCTGGAGGGGAGCGAGCTAGATGGCGTTGAGAGCCCGCCGAAGGGTCGGATGGAGGGGAAGCCTGACCCCGTTCTCAAGAGCGGCCAAATGAATCGGAAGCATGCCTTTAGGGGGGTTGAAAAACTCAAAATTCTTAGGAGGCACCGAGATGGATACACTGTCGGGGATGCCGAACTTTGACCTCAAGCGGTCAATCGACACCGGGTCAACGGTGGAATCTGGAATAACCCAGAAATCGTAGGGAGGGAGCCTCTCCCCAAAGGGACCCGGAGTCGAGACCCGACGCTCCCCCACAGCGCCACCGGACGTTTCTTTGTCGGAGTCATCATCAACGATATCTAAAGGGTGGTCGGGATGGTTGGAGAACCCAGTCCCGATAGATACATTCCTACTTGACCGCCAACGTTGTGAGGTGGGCGGGGAATCACCGCCGTAAGAACTCCTCCTAGCCCGCTTCCCCAGAATAAGACTGACGACCTCCTCACCGTCGAATATAGAATCAGTTGAGTCACAACTGTTTTTCGACATTAAAGAAGATGAAGAATGAAGAAAGAAGCAAGCTCGGAGGAAAAGCTATGGAGATATTTCTCAGCAGAAAGTTTTTAGCTCAAAGAGATGTGAGGAAGATAAGGAGGAAAATAGACATATATATAGGCAGAAAGGCAACAGCACCGAGATACTCGTCTGGTAACGTTAAGAGGATGATCTCCCCAAGATTCTGGTAACGGTAAAAAATCTCGGGGACTGCCGTAACACAATCAGATTAATTCGAAGATAAATTAGTCGGTTGGCAACACATCATTCAAATGAAGAAATTTCCCCAATATTTCTGTAACGGTAAAAAGAGGAAGATTTCCCAAATAAAGTAAAAATCTGACCTCAACCCCGACCTCGACATCTGGTGTTCAAGTCAGAGGGGACTTCTGTTAATAGCCAAAATTGGCTAAGGACCAAAGGGAAATTTTCCACCTCCCAAACCTGGTTCCATACCCGAGAGTTTCACCAGGAGACCTCTCAATCCAGAGCTGAGCTACTATACCATCCCAGAAACAAGGGCAGGCTCCGGAAACATCCGGGATAGAGCCCGGACCCGAGAGCTTCCACCAGGAGACCTCTCTGTCCAGAACCGAACTGCGATACCATCCCAGACACAAGGGCAGGCTCCGGAAACATCTGGGATAGAGCCCAGACCCGAGAGCTTCCACCAGGAGACCTCTCTGTCCAGAGCCAAACTGCGATACCACCCCAGGAACAAGGACGGGCTCCGGAAACATCCAGGATAAAGCCCAGAACAATCAGATCTAGCCCGCATCACCAAAACTAGAAGCTCCCCGAAGTCGAGGTCATCTCGCAAGTGCTCCAGAGACTCGTCTACACCTCGATTGTCACAGAAGAATGTCCCTAAAAGGCCGCGAGATCAGTCGAAGCCACACCTAACTTCAAAAGGTCAGTCGAGGCCACACCTAGCTTCGAAAAGGTTAAGGGAAGCCAGATTTGGCTCAAAGCTAGATGAAACTTCTCAGATATCAAGGTCGAAATACTAATCAACCTCCCTGGTTGACGCACCACACCATATCGTCATATCCAACGACCTCCATAAAGGATCATACTGAAAGGATATGAGGAATGCATTGAATCATATCTAGAAACGTTATCTACATGCAGAATGAGTAATAAAATCCAAAAAAGGAAACAAACTGATCTCCACCATGATACTCTCAATTCGGGCGTCAATCCAAAAGTCAATGACATTAACACCAGAAATCCCGCCCGATAAGGAGGAGACTGAGAAAATCAAGGGAGAATCAGTCTGTTGACCTACAAACTATGTATAAATAGAAAAGAAAAGAAATGAAAGAGGAGACTACTATTCGACAGGCATACGACTAACAATCGACCATTCCCCAGAGAGAGTTGAGAGAAAAGAGAGAAGAATCTTTGTACTTGTATACCATGCATGTCCAATAAAAACATTCTTGCTTACTTGTCACTTTATAAATCACTGTTACATATATAATGAATTTTGGCCACCACCTACGTGGTAGTGGTCTCGAGGGCGTTAACTGAGATTTCTCATCCCTAGCAAAATTTCCGTTAACACCTACAGTGCCATCTCTTTGTAAAACATGCATTATCACAATAAAAAGAAATATATTCACGTATATATACGTTAATTAATTAAAGGATATAACCAGGCTCTGATACCAATTGTAGGGAAAAATACGAAAAACGCAGCGGAAGCGATTCTAAATTTTTTTTTAGTATAGTTTAAAAATTTTCCAATATTTGAACCTTAACCCTTTAATTAATTAAACATACATATATTCAAAAGATATCATACCTCTTGTCGCATGATCCGATTGACTTAGCGCCGATGGTAATCCGCAAGATCTTCCAATCCGATCACTAACGTGAATCACCTTCCCTGTTCTTTGAATTGCGTACCTGAGAATAGAAAAATGAAATCTTAGTTCTTGATCGTTAATCACAAAAACTCCAAGAGCCTAGAAAGATCGTTCCGGTCACTTTTGATTTCACAATCGTTATGATTGAAACTCGCATGAACCTAAATCGAAAGTGTGCACAAAACCTTTTTATATAAAGGCTTGCAAGTGCACTATCGAATTTAGAACTATCTTTCTCTCTTCCTCTTGGCCGAATTTTCACTATGTTCTAGAGTTGGAATTTTTTTTAATTCAAAAGCAAGAGAATAAAAAATTCTTTCTCTAAAAAAAAAACTTTTTTTTTTCTTCCTCACACTATTAATTCCGAAATTAATAATATATATAGGTATACAAATCCTTTCCTAAAGAGGATTTACTTGGTGGGCAAGAATCCTATCTCTAGGTGGATTTACTTGATAACAAAGAATCCTTTTTCAAAAAAAGATTTCTTTTCCACACCAAGACTCCTAATCCAACTCAAATAGTGTATTTGTGATTATATTAATGACTTCCTTATTTGATTAGATAAATAAATTCTTTATTTATCTACTTACCAAATTAAGTCTTTTATATTTATTATACTACTATAATAGTATACTACTAGGAAACATAATTCCTAGTCAGAAAAAGATTTTGATTTTTAATTAAATAATTAATTAATTTCCATTTAATCAAACAATAAAATAAAATAATATTTTAGGCTATTATTATAGCCTTGCCGCCCACACACAAAAAATATGGACAAAATATTATTTTCTTATTTTATTTAATCCATTCAGGCTTTAAATAAAAGCCCACATGTGAACCAGGTCCATTTTTACTAAAAGAAACAAGCCCACATGCCCCTCATTAATATATTAATATAATTTGAGCAGCCCATTAAATAGATAATGTGCAAATTATATTCTTAATATAATACAATTCTAGATGGACCCATAAATTAGTCAGGTCGAATATACCAAGTGATCCATGCAAGTCCATATGGATTGGGGATCTTGGCGGGCTATCTAAATTTAAGCTTCAATAGACATAACCTAATCAAAATCAACAAATGATTCACTTAGGTTAGATCTATTAATTTTAGCTCATTCCACTAAAGAGCTAAAATTGAACTCTTAAATAAAGATAGAATAAGAAGATGTTTCTCATTCACACCCTAGACAATCTTATTGGAGATAGTGTATCATCGTGAATAATATCAGTAATCGCCAAGAGCTCATAGACCGCCTATAGCTCTCCTAGTTACCATGTTTACTCATATGCCCACGTTTTGAACTTGAATATTTTGACTTGTCCAGAAGCCATGTTTTCAATAGACATTATCGAAAACTCAACGTTGAGATTTAATATCCAATACCTCAAAAAATCCATATGATATTATTATACTCTCATTCAATAAATTGAGCCACGATGTCCATATCTATAAATGAAGTCCTCTATCGATTAACAAATGAATAGCACCAAACTATCAAGGATAAAATATGCTATATAATTGTACTCATTGATAGCTCAAATGATAACACTTGCTGTAAGTGCCTCACTTTATGATTGGCTTATTTCGTTGACAAAATCACAATTGGGGTTAATCATTGTAAAAAGGTAGATTAGGAATTGAAGATCTTCCATTTGACTCCAAGTGCTTCAAGGAAGGTAGATTACTTGACTCTACTTTTACTTGAAGGGATATAGTTGCACACACTCACTTGCATGCATTATATTCTTGTTTACATACAATTGAATGATGCATTGTATGTCACTTTTCACACTCCACACTTGCACATATTGCACATCCTTTGTGTGTTGAGTCTACCTAGAAAATAGGGGTTCTTCTATTTCCGCGGCCTAGACCACTTGGCAAGCACTGCCTAAACCGCGAATAACAGATCGATAATCATCAGTCGGCTCATGCTGCCTAGACCGCGTCCTGTACACATGTACGCCCAGCGGTCTGTGAAACGGTAAACTTTAGTAGGCCCTTACTGCCTAGACCGCGGCCTGTACATTCCACGCACAGCGGTCCCAATCGCGATGTTGTCCAGCAGGCACACTGCTGCATGTACCGCGGTCTTGACAACTTGCCCGAGCCGCAGTACGCACAACGGTAATGATGGGATTTTGTTACTGTTTTCAAAACGGTGTCATTTCACCTATGGCTTGATATATATATGCCCTTTCCTCTTCCTTGCCTCTTGAGAGCTTCAGAACTTATTCTCTTTCATTCCTTTTAGAGCTCAAGAGTGTCTTGCAAGAAAAGGTAGCAAGAAACCATTTTTATTGTGCAAAACCCAATCACCCATCATTCATTCATGGTTCTATCATCATCTAGCTTCATCTAGGATGTTTCTAAGCATGGATCTTCATCAACATAGCTTACTTGGTAAGTAGAACACCACTCTCATCCATCTTTGTGTTCTTGCTTAACAAGAAATCTCTTTTATGTTTCTTATGCATCTAGTTTATAATTTTTCATTATAAATAGAGATTTTTGTTGATGTTTGGGTTGTTGTATTGTGATAGCTATTGCATCTAGGAATGCTTTGATTTCATATGGCTAGGTTATATGTGTGTCATATAGCAACATGATATCTAGGAATGTTTGAAGCACTCATACATGACTAGATAAGCATTAAATGTGTTTACCTTGCATTTTGTGCATTTAGAATATCATCATATTCACTTTAGGTTCTTATCTCTTCATTTAAGAGTTAAGTCTTGTATTTGCCTTGGGTAGTATACAAGCAAGAGCCTAAAATCACTATTAAAGGCCTGCGGGTAGCAAGAACGGATTAGTAACCGATTAGGTGTGATGTGGTCAACCTAGGTTCCGCATTTTATTATGGTTATGATTGATTGTGTTAGAGATTAGGGGTTGTGTTGTTTAATTTTGATTAATCAAAAAGATGGCATTTAATTAAACTAAAACCTATTCACCCCCCCTCTAGGTTAGTTTTATCACTCTTAGTGTATTTTCAATTGGTATCAGAGCGGGTTCCTTAACATAATTAGGAGATCCGTTGCCCTATAAGAGTGTTTTGCATTAGTTTTTTTTTGGTTAGTGTGTCTTGCTTGTTTTCCTTTTTCTTTTTGTTGATTGATTGAATTCATCTCATTTACCCTTAAACACCATGAGTGGAAACGCATATGAGCGAGAGGGAGCATCGAGTTCAAGACCTCCACTTCTGACGGGGGTTAATTACTCATCATGGAAGGAAAAATGGAATCCTACCCATGCCAAATTGACGATCGAGTTTGGATAGTGATTGAGGATGGTTACACATCACCTACCAAGACTCTCGAAGATGAAAGCATCATGCCCAAGCCTAAGTCGGAATGGGATACTAAAGACTTTGAAGCCTCCAAATGGAACAACAAGGCTATGCATGCAATCTTGTGTGCGGTGGATGAGAATCAACACAAGCTAATCCAAACCACAAGGAATGCACATGAAGCATGGACAATATTGGAGATGGCACATGAAGGAACCGATGTAGTGAAAGACTCCAAACTACAAGTATTTCAAACTCAATTTGAGTCCTTGAAGATGGAAGATCATGAGTGCTTCAATGACTTCCAAGTGAAGCTAATGGATATCGTCAACCAAAGTCATCAATTAGGCGATCCATATACAGATAAAAGGATAAACCAAAAGATTATGAGGTCTCTCCCTGAGAGATTTGATGCAAAGGTGACTGCTATTGAGGAGAATAGTGAATATAAGAAGATGAAGCCAAGTGAGATAATTGGCAAGCTGTTGGCCTTTGAGTCAAGAAAAGCCCCTACTTCAACAACACCTCAAAAGAAGCAAAAGAGCATTGCATCGAAGACCTCCAAGGAAAAAAGGGAGGAAGAGATTCGGATGACGAAATGGCTCTTATGGTGAAGAGGTTCAAGCAATTCATGAAGTTTGAGAAGAAGGGGATGGGCTCCAAGGAAAAATTTGTGAAGAAGATGACTCCTTTTAAAAAGGTTGAGAAAAGTGAAGAGAAGGACTCCAAGAAGAGTATTCAATGCTATGAGTGTAGTGGGTATGGTCACATTGCCCCCGAATGTGCCAACTTAAAGAAGAAGAAGAAAGGAAAGGCGATGGCGGCTACTTGGAGTGATAGTGAAGACTTAGAGGAGAAAGAAAAGTCTTCGGATGATGAAGACCAAGTTGCAAACTTCATTGCCTTCTCATCATCTCATAATAGCAAAGAAGTTATGAGTGACCAAGAAGAGAAGAATGACAAGCTAGAAGAAGAAGATGATGACTCAAGTAATGAGAGTACTTCATCCGAGTCCAAGCATGAATTCGATAAGGAGATGGACTATGAAGACTTCATGGAATACTTCAAAAGTTCTAGAGCTAAGAAGAAAAAAGAGATTCAAGAGTTGAAAAGGAAGAACATTGAAGTGACCTCCAAGATGATTCACTTAAGTGAAGAAGTGAAAAGAACAAGAGAAAGGGAAGAGAGCTTGAAGTTGGAACTTGTTGTGGTCAAGAAAAGTGAAGAATGCTTAAGGAAGGAGCTTGAAGAGGCAAAAGGAGTAATTGCCAAGATGACCTCCGGAACCGAGAAGCTTGACAAGATGCTATCAATTGGAAAGAGCCCTAGTGACAAGAGGGGTTTGGGATATGAGGAAGATGTGAGTACTACATCTTTGAAAAAGACTACTTTCGTCAAGAGTCAAGAAGTTGAAGAAGTCAAAGTCCCACAATAAGTTACAAGAAGGATTGAAATTGGAGAATCCTCAAAACATACTTAAGCCAAGATTCCAACAATGGCTCAACCACAACAAGTTAGATCAGTTCAATCAAGACCTCCACATGAAAGGATCCCTCCTCCACAATCAAGGATCATGTATGCTCAACAAGGAAGACATGCTACTTTGGCTCAACCACAAAGGAGAGAGTTTGTTCAACTTCAAAGGACTACTCAAAGGAGAAGGAAACCTCAAATGGTTGCACAAGGCTATGGTATGAATTCCTACTTTACTCTGACCTGTCATTATTGTGGTATTGAAGGCCATATAAGGCCTAATTGCTTTAAGTATATCAAATTGTGTAGATTTGAGAACATGATTGAGAAAAATATGCTTAGAAGAGCCAAAAAGCATGCACCTAGGGAACTTAGAGAAAATGAACCAAAGGCTCCTAGGATTGATAATGTTACTCTTAGGTGGACTAGAAAAAATGAATATTTTTGCTATGTGGCTCAAGTGGCTTTGAAAGCCAAGACCTCCAACACTTGGTACCTTGATAGTGGGTGTTCTAGGCACATGACCGGAAACAAGAGTTTGTTTGAGACTCTTGTGATGGAGGATGGTGGATTTGTCACCTTTGGTGATGGTTCACGGAAAAAGGTCATAGGGAAAGGTAATATATCTATTCCCGGTTTGCCCTCATTGCTCAATGCTCTATATGTAGATAGCTTGCAAGCCAATCTCATTAGTATATCACATTTAAGTGATGAAGGGCTTTCGGTTATGTTTGGCAAAGTTGATTGCTCTATTCTTAAGGAAAATGGGCAAGTGCTTTTAAAAGGCAAGAGATCAAGTGACAATTGTTATTGTCTTGAGTCTAGTAACATCTCTTGTAACTTGTCTAGTTGTGAGCAAGTTGAGTTGTGGCATCAAAGATTTGGCCACATGAATTATGGTGACTTGAATGTCCTGGAGAGGTTGAATGTTGTGAGAGGCCTTCCCAAGCTTGGGAAGAGGTTTGAGGGAGTTTGTGGACCTTGTCAACAAGGGAAGCAAACTAAAAGTGTGCACAAGAAAGGAAAATTCATGTGCACCAAGGAGCCATTGGAACTCCTTCATATGGACCTCATGGGTCCCATGCAAACCGAGAGTCTAGGTGGTAAAAGGTATATCCTTGTAGTGGTTGATGACTTCTCTAGGTTCACATGGACTTACTTCCTTAGAGAGTAGTCCGAAGCTTTTGAGAAATTCAAAATGCTATGTGTAAAAATTCAAAATGAGAAAAATTCTCACATTAGGAGCATTAAGAGAATCAGAAGTGATCATGGGAAAGAATTTGAGAATAGTAGCTTTGAGAGTTACTGTAATGGTCTAGGTATTTCCCATGAATTCTCGGCTCCTAGAACTCCCCAACAAAATGGAGTTGTGGAAAAGAAGAATAGGGTTTTACAAGAGATGGCTCGGGTGATGTTGCTTAGCAACAAGGTGTAGGGAAAAATCGATATAAAACGCAGCGGAAGAAACGAAAAATAGATTTTGTATGGTTTTAAAATTTTTCTTAAAGTTGAACCTTAACCTTTTAATTAATTAAACTCAAATATATATGGTTAGAGTTAACTACCTCTTGACGTGTGATCCGATTGACTTACGTCGATTGGTAATCCACAAAATCTTTTCTGATGCCCATGAATAGTACCCGAGTGAACAGTGATTGTGAACAGTACCCCCCCCCCCCCCCCCCTCCCGTGAACAGTGATCGTGAACAGTACCGCGAGATCTTCCAATCCGAACACGTACGTGAATCACCTAGGAGCGTGGTCTCCCTTTTTCTTTGAATTGCAAACCTGAGAATGGATGAACAAAGTTTTCTTTTTCTTTTGTTAGTCACAAAACAATCAAAAGAAGACAAAAATTATTACGGTCACTTTTGAGTTCTCAATCTAATGATCGAAACTCTCGTGAACCTAATTCGATGTTGTACACACAAGCTTATTGATGAACAAGCAATCAGTGTACTATCAAAGAATAATCTCTTCTCACTTTTATGTTTAGTAGAATAAAAATTTGTAGGGAAAAATCGATATAAAACGCAGCGGAAGAAACGAAAAATAGATTTCGTATGGTTTTAAAATTTTTCTCAAAGTTGAACCTTAACCTTTTAATTAATTAAACTCAAATATATACGGTTAGAGTTAAATACCTCTTGACGCGTGATCCGATTGACTTACGTCGATTGGTAATCTGCAAAATCTTTTCCGATGCCCGTGAACAGTACCCGCGTGAACAGTGATCGTGAACAGTACCCCCGCTGTGAACAGCGATGGTGAACAGTACCGCGAGATCTTTCAATCCGAACACACACGTGAATCACCTAGGAGCGTGGTCTCCCTTTTTCTTTGAATTGCAAACCTGAGAATGGATGAACAAAGTTTTCTTTTTCTTTTGTTAGTCACAAAACAATCAAAAGAAGACAAAAATTATTCCGGTCACTTTTGAGTTCTCAATCTAATGATCGAAACTCGAGTGAACCTAATTCGATGTTGTACACACAAGCTTATTGATGAACAAGCAATCAGTGTACTATCAAAGAATAATCTCTTCTCTGTTTTATGTTTAGTAGAATAAAAATTATCATTTTCTATGAATTGAGAAGAAGAAGAAAAATTGAATCATTCAATCAACTATATTGTGGCCGAATTCTATATGTGGTATTATATAGGTGGCCGAAATTTTGCTTCCTCTTCTATTTAGGATTGCCAAAATCTTCCTCTAAATGGACTAGGGTTGCCACAAATCACATACCAAAAAGAGTTTGTGTTGCACCCTAATTTCCATCAACCTTTAGACTTCAAAACTTAATCCAACTCATAGATATTTTTATTCTTTTATTGACTAAATAAAAAGACTTCTTATTTGATTAAATAAATAAAATTAATTATTTATTTTCTTATCAAACAAGTCTTTTACTTTTAATATACTACTACCAATAGTATAACTTTAGGAAATATATTTCCTGATCAGAAAAAGATTTGTTTCTTAATTAAACAATTAATAAATAAATTAACTAATTCTTATTTAATTAAAACAATGAAACAAAATAATATATTATGTTAATATATACACCTTGCCGCCCCACTTATATAAATGGGCCATATATTATTTTCTTATTTCATTTAATCCATTGGACTTTAAATAAAAGCCCACATGTGAACCAGACCCATTCTTATTAAAAGAAACAAGCCCACATGTCTCCTTTTAATATATTAATATAATAGTGCAACCCATTAATTAAATAATAGACATTATATTCTTGATATATTAAAAACAACTCTATATGGACCCTTAAATCGGCCCGGTAGAATATATCAAGTGATCAATGCAAATACGTGTGGATTGGGGATCTTGGCGGGCTATCTAAATTTAAGCTTCAATAGACACAACCTAATCACAATCAACAAATGATTCACTTAGGTCCAATCTATTAATTTTAACTCATTCCACTAAAGAGCTAAAATTGAACTCTTAAATAAAGATAGAATAAGGAGATGTTTCTCATTCATAACCTAGACAATCTTATAGGAGATGGTGTATCCTCGTGAATAATATCAGTAATCGCCAAAAGCTCATAGACCGCCTATAGATCTCCAAGTTACCATATTTCCTCATATGACCACATTTCGAACTTGGATACTTTGACTTGTCCAGAAGCCATGTTTTCAATAATCATTATTGAAAACTCAACGTTGAGATTTAATATCCAATACCTCAAAACATTCATATGATGATATTATACTCTCATTTAATAAATGGAGCCACGATGTCCATATCTATAAATGAAGTCCTCTATCGATTAACAAATGTATACCACCAAACTATCGAGGATAGACTATACTATATAATCGTACTCATTGATAGCTCTAATGATAACACTTGCAACCATAAGTCCATCATTTATCTCAGGATTAAGATAGACTCTCCGATTGTCCTCTTTAATGAAAAGACTTATATCTAGTGACGGTTCTAGATAAAGTATTTCATTGTGATCCAGTTCAATGCACCTAGTGCACTAGATTCTTTTACTCGAAAACCTTTCGATGATTTTAGACTCATCATATTCATTTGATGCCACTCAAATGCTAGTAAAAGAATTCTACAACTTTAACAAGATAGAGGTGCCCAACCTTTAACTTAAGTTGTGAACGTTATTCAAGACTAACTAAAGAATTGTGTCTACCTCATACATATCCGGATGTATGAACAATTCTTCATATCTCATAGTCTTTTGACCTTATGATTATTTACCTTGACAATTATAATAATAAATGCTATAAGTAATTGTAAGAATCAGAATTCACTTTTTTAATATGAGAAGATTGTCAATTACAATATTACACTCTTGCCATTGAGCATAATCCTAACACAAGGTTCCTAGGAATTTATGGGCCGAAGCCGTCAATACGGCTTGTTATATAGGGAATAGAGTTTTCCTTAGACCCGGGACCAAACAAACATCTTATGAGTTATGGAAGGGAAGAAAACCCAATGTTAGCTATTTACATATCTTTGGTAGTAAGTGCTATATTCTTAATGACCGTGATCAACTTGGCAAGTTTGATGCCAAGAGTGATGAGAGTATTTTCATTTGATATGCACTCAATAGCAAGGCCTATAGAGTTTTCAATCTAAAAACTCGAAGTGTCATGGAATCATCAAATGTTGTCATTGATGATTGTAGGCCCAAAAATGTTTACCATGAGGAGGATGTTTGTGAGAATGGTAACCTTCCTTTGAAGGAGTGTGGTGAGACTTCAAGTGATGTGAAGTCAAGTCTTAGAGAAGAGAATGATCAACCTCTTGATAGAGATCCTTCTTTGGACTCTAAAGAACCCGCTCCATGGGTTAGACATCTCCACAATAAGAATGACATTCTTGGAGATGTGAATGAAGGTGTTAGGACTAGGCGTCAAATAGCTAATCAAATTAGCTATACTTGTTACACCTCTCAAGTTGAACCCAAAAAGGTTGATAAAGCCTTGAATGATGAGTTTTGGGTTCTTGCCATGCAAGAAGAGCTAAACCAATTTGAAAGAAATGAGGTTTGGACTCTAGTTCCTAGACCCAAGGATACTAATGTCATAGGCACCAAATGGGTTTATAGGAACAAGTCGGATGAGGATGGCAACATTGTGTGCAACAAGGCTAGGCTTATGGCACAAGGATACTCTCAAATTGAGGGTATTGACTTTGAGGAGACTTTTGCTCTCATTGCTCGTCTTGAGTCTATAAGGCTTCTCTTGTCCATTTCTTGTGTGTATAAGTTCAAACTACACCAAATAGATGTTAAGAGTGCCTTCCTCAATGGCTTCTTGCATGAGGAAGTGTTTGTTGAACAACCCAAGGGGTTTGTGGATCCACACCACCTCAATCATGTCTATCGCCTCAAAAAGGCACTTTATGGGTTGAAACAAGCACCGAGGGCTTGGTATGAGCGCCTCACTCTTTATCTTGTTGACAATGGCTACTCAAGAGGTAGTGTTGACAAGACCTTGTTCATCAAGTGCAACAAAGATGAGCTTTTCATAGCTCAAATTAAGGTTGATGATATTGTGTTTGGTTCCACCAATGAGTCAAAAGTGAGACAATTTGTTGATGCTATGTCTCTTGAATTTGAAATGAGCATGGTTGGTGAACTAAATTACTTCCTAGGCTTGCAAATTAAGCAAATGCATGATGAGATTTTCATATCCCAAGCTAAGTATGCCAAAAGCCTAGTGAAGAAGTTTGGTCTTGACAATGCCAAACATTGTGACACACCCATGAGTACCACTTTGAAGCTAAGCAAGGATGCTAGTGGTAAAAGTGTTGATCAAAGCTTGTATCGTGGCATGATAGGCAGTTTGCTATACTTGACCGCAAGTAGGCCCGATATCTCCTTTAGTGTGGGTGTTTGTGCTAGGTACCAAGCCAATCCCAAAGAATCTCACCTTGTTACGGTGAAGAGGATCATTCGATTTGTGAATGGTACTTCCAATCATGGGATATGGTACTCCTTTGACACTAATCCAAATCTTGTTGGATTTAGTGATGCCGATTGGGCGGGGAATTGTGATGATAGGAAGAGTACATCAGGTGGTTGTTTTTTTTCTAGGCAACAACTTGGTGTCTTGGTTTTGCAAGAAGCAAAAACTCAATTTCCCTATCCACGACCGAGGCGGAATATATAGCCGCCGGTAGTGCTTGTACCCAATTGTTGTGGATGAAGCAAATGCTAGCCGACTATGGCTTAGAGCAAGGCACTCTTACTTTGTTTTGTGACAACATGAGTGCCATCAACATTTCAAAGAATCCTGTCCAACATTCTAGGACAAAGCACATTGACATTAGACATCATTTCATTAGAGAGATAGTTGAGAGCAAAACTATTGCTTTGGAGCATGTGGGAACTAATGACCAACTAGTGGACTTATTTACAAAGGCCTTAGACACCATTAGGTTTGGAAACCTTAGTAAGTCTATTGGGATTTGTCATTTGGCTTGAAATGGTATGTCTTGACCCCATATGGGGAGCTCAAGCAAAGAGAGCAAATTGGCATGAAAGTGCATTGTGCTACATTGATATATTTTATGCTCCTTCATTAATTGCTTGAGATGATCGGTTGTGCATATGATTATGTTATTTTCTTAATAAGTGTGAAAATTGCTTTTCTTGCAATCCATGTTATATTTATGTTCAAACATGCATTTTTGGACTAGGAGATCTACTTTGGAAGTACAATTTGAATGACCTATAATTGATCTCAATGACATGATGTTTTTCTTAATGACTTGCTTTAAGTTGATATGCATGAAGACGTATTTTTATTGCTTAAACATGAATGCAAAACTGTATGCATAAGCAAATGAGAAGACTAAACTAAATAAGGACTATGTGTCTATTCAATAAATAAGGATGTCTCATCCAAATTTAGTCTTCTCTCTCTCTTTATTCGTTGAACAAGGCTACTATCATACGGGTATCTTACCTGGAAAAATCAAATAGGGTGCAAAAAGTCGCTCATGTCTTGTTTCGCTTATAAAGTTTGATATAGTTGCTCTTAAAATTAACTTTCGTATAAACAATCTATATCATTGCTTGAAATCATGACAAAGGGTGAAAATTGGTTTGACTTATTTTGGAAACCTTTGTTGTTTGCTTTGCCAATTACCATTGTTTTTGAACTTGAATGCAACATGTCTTGCTTGCAAAGCACCGTATCACACATTTTCATCAAATAAAACTCCTTGATTCTCTCCTACTTAATTAAGTTGCATAAAGTTGCTTATATGAACTTGCATATGTTGTGTGCTATAAGCTATCCTTGCCAAAAGCTTACCCATTGAGGGGGACTCCCTTTGCCTATCTCATGACAAAAAGGGGGAGAAGAGTTGTGAGCTTTAGTGGACTAGTAGTATCTTGTTTAGGGGAGTTGAGAGCTATCATGTAGGGGGAGTATTGCATTGCATAGCATGATTACATTAGTTGATTGTATTTTGTTAAGGCTATTGCAAATAATGTTGTTTGTAGTTGGTTATGGTTATTGAAAGCACCTTACACACACTTGATCTTGGAAGGTATTCTTGTTTGTTCTGTTGATTGTGTGTAGGTTGGATGGTTCTACAAGCTTTGGATTGACTTGAAGATGTTCAAGACTTAGATTATAGGCTTTATTGTAATGTAGAAACTTTTGTTGACCAATTTGTTGTTTTTGTGAGGTTGCTTTGTGAGTGGTGGTTTTGTCACGAAATAGCCAAAGGGGGAGATTGTAAGTGCCTCACTTTATGATTGGCTTATTTCGTTGACAAAATCACAATTGGGGTTAATCATTGTAAAAGGGTAGATTAGGAGTTGAAGATCTTCCATTTGACTCCAAGTGCTTCAAGGAAGGTAGATTACTTGACTCTACTTTTACTTGAAGGGATATAGTTGCACACACTCACTTGCATGCATTATATTCTTGTTTACATACAATTGAATGATGCATTGTATGTCACTTTTCACACTCCACACTTGCACATATTGCACATCCTTTGTGTGTTGAGTCTGCCTAGAAAATAGGGGTTCTTCTATTTCCGCGGCCTAGACCGCTTGGCAAGCACTGCCTAAACCGCGACTTACAGAGCGGTAATCATCAGTCGGCTCATGCTGCCTAGACCGCGTCCTGTACACATGTACGCCCAGCGGTCTGTGAAACGGTAAACTTTAGTAGGCCCCTGCTGCCTAGACCGCGGCCTGTGCATTGCACGCACAGCGGTCCCAATCACGATGTTGTCCAGTAGGCGCACTGCTGCGTGTACCGCGGTCTGGAAAACTTGCCCGAGCCGCAGTACGCACAACGGTAATGACGGGATTTTGTTACTGTTTTCAAAACGGTGTCATTTCGTCTATGGCTGGATATATATATGCCCTTTCCTCTTCCTTGCCTCTTGAGAGCTTCAGAACTTATTCTCTTTCATTCCTTTTAGAGCTCAAGAGTGTCTTGCAAGAAAAGGTAGTAAGAAACCATTTTTATTGTGCAAAACCCAATCACCCATCATTCATTCATGGTTCTATCATCATCTAGCTTCATCTAGGATGTTTCTAAGCATGGGTCTTCATCAACATAGCTTACTTGGTAAGTAGAACACCACTCTCATCCATCTTTGTGTTCTTCCTTAACAAGAAATCTCTTTTATGTTTCTTATGCATCTAGTTTATAATTTTTCATTATAAATAGAGATTTTTATTGATGTTTGGGTTGTTGTATTGTGATAGCTATTGCATCTAGGAATGCTTTGATTTCATATGGCTAGGTTATATGTGTGTCATATAGCAACATGATATCTAGGAATGTTTGAAGCACTCATACATGACTAGATAAGCATTAAATGTGTTGACCTTGCATTTTGTGCATTTAGAATATCATCATATTCACTTTAGGTTTCTCATCTCTTCATTTAAGAGTTAAGTCTTGTATTTGCCTTGGGTAGTATACAAGCAAGAGCCTAAAATCACTATTAAAGGCATGCGGGTAGCAAGAACGGATTAGTAACCGATTAGGTGTGATGTGGTCAACCTAGGTTGTAATCGTTTCTGCAAATAGTGGATTTGAGGGTTAGATTGGCGATTAGGCCTGTGAGTTTTTACCCAGTTGGAGGGTTTCTCACGTAAATCATATCATCATGTCATTTTGTTTATTCCGCATTTTATTATGGCTATGATTGATTGTGTTAGAGATTAGGGGTTGTGTTGTTTAATTTAGATTAATCAAAAAAATGGCATTTAATTAAACTAAAACTTATTCACCCCCCCCCCCCCCCTCTAGGTTAGTTTTATCACTCTTAATGTATTTTCACTTGCAATCATAAGTCCATAATTTATCTGAGGATTAAGATAGACTCTCCGATTGTCCTCATAATGAAAAGACTTGTATCTACTGACGGTTCTAGATAAAATATTTCATTGTGATCCTGTTCAGTGCACCCAGTGCACTAGATTCTTTTACTTGAAGACCCTTTCAATGATTTTAGACTCATCATAACTCATTTGATCCCAGTCAAATGCCACCAAAAGAATTCTACAACTTTATCAAGATAAAGGTGCCCAACCTTTAACTTAAGTTACGAATGTTTATTCGAGACTAACTACAGAATTGTGTCAACCTCATACATATCCAGATGTACAAACAATTCTTCCTTTCTCATAGTCTTTTGACCTTATGATTATTTACTTTGAGAATTATCATTATAAATGCTATAAGATTTTGTAAAACCAGAAATCACTTTATTAATATGAAAAGATTGCCAATTACAATATTACACTGTTGCTGAGCATAATCCTAACATGTACCCCTCCTTTTCTCTAGCTATCCGAGCTACTTCTCTTGGCGGAGGCATCGCTCTAGGAGAGGTCATGCTAACTTGGTACTACTCCAACTGATGCTGGTAGGGCGGTGGCCAGTATGTGGATCGGTTGGGAGGTCTGTTCTGGCTTTTCTGTACCAATACAGGCTTAGGCGCCTCCTTTTTTGGGCGTTTGGCAGTTCTAAGGTCATCATGCTCTATCTTGACTCTGAGTTGTTCGTCTATTTCCACCTATTCAAGGGCTCTATCGTATGCCTCCTGGTATGTCTCCGGCAGATGTTTGGAAAAAGATCGAAACATTCTGTAAGCCCACAGGTTCCTTCTAAAATTGGCCAGGGTCTCTTTTTTAGCGAAGACCCCCATCTGGATTACCTCTTTGTGGAACCTTTCCATATAGGCTCTAAGCCATTCACCCCATTCCTAGATCACATATTGAAGGTGAATAGGATCCTTGGGCGAGGTGTGATGCCCTGGAATTGGGCATAAAAATCAATGGTCAACTTGGTGAAGGAATCGACACAACCCGCTGGTAACTTTCTGAACCATGTCTTTGCATAGTCAGTGAGTGTGGTTGTGAACATCCTGCACATGGCGGCCCGGGTAGCGTTCTGGACCACCATCTGTTGAACAAAGCTCTCCAACTGACTGAGAGGGTCCTCCATCCCGGAGTACTTGTCGGTTGGCATTTTGAACTTAGGAGGTAGCTCTGCCTCCCTAATTCTTCGAAAAAAGGAGCATTCATCTCTCTTAAGGGATCATTTCAATTTTCTAGATGCTTGCCCTTCTTCAGCTCCTGGATCTCTTTTGCCATCCTGGCTATCCTGTCCCGAAGGTACTTGTTACCAGCATTTTCAGACTCTATCTTGGAGTCTTCATTGTCAAACCCCACTGCTGCAGCTGAGGCTTCGTCTCTGTCCTCTCCCTGGGGAGAGGTTTCTCGGGTGCTTCTTCTATGGTTGGTGCTACCTCCTGCTACTGGTCGAGGTTACCCAGAAGCAGCTGCTGTCTGGACCGAGTGATAGCGCTCCCTAGACGGGAGGTCGATGACGGACTTCACATGTCAGGGTCGATAGCCCACTGGTTGGCCTGGAACCAAGGACATGGGCCCAATCCTATCATGGACCGGTGGAACTGGATGTATGGGTATGAGCCTGTCCTGGACCAATGCTGGAGGTGGTGGTCCCAATCTGTCGTAGGTTAGTACCCTTGGTCCTGGTCGGCTGGTACCTCCCCTGGTATCGGGTACAGTGAGCTAGGGGGTGATACCATATGCAACCATTTTGAGGTGGATACTCTCTATGAAGGCAGCGACATAATGGTCTAGGTTGGCCTGGTTGGTTATTGGGGCCACAGGGACCTGGGGGGGTAGCCCGCGCAATAGCCACAGGTACTGGAGCTGGGTTTCAATTCTTCGCCCCCGTCTTTTGCTTCAGACCCTTCCTGGTAGAAGTGATAAATTGGTGCCCTGACAGATCAGGCTGCCCTGAGAAGATCGGGGCCTCATATTGGTAATGCTGCAAAAAGTGAGATTCACATGCTTTCTATTAAAGGGTGTGGAAACTTCCCACAGACGGCACCAAAAAGTGTTAACCCGAAATTCACTCGGGGAGTAGAATTGTAACTAACACCCTCATCCGCGACCGATAGGTACCTTTGGTACCAGGATTTCTTTTAATTGGAGAATGAGGGATAAAACCTCAAATAAAGGATTCTATGAAAGATTGGTATATGTGGAGATAATAAAGGTGGCGTTGTTTTATTAATCCCCCCCTTAAAAAGAATCCTTCATGGCCGTATTTATAGACATCTCATATTCCTGAGAATCCGGTCGTATTGATGAGGATTATTTGGAGTCTTTCTTTAGGCGTTGAATGTCGTGTTAGGATTATGCTCAATAGCAAGAGTGTAATATTGTAATTGACAATCTTTTCATATAAATAAAGTGATTTCTGATTCTGCAAAATCTGATAGCATTTATAATTATAATTGTCAAGGTAAATAATCATAAGGTCAAAAGACTATGAGATATGAAGAATTGTTTGTACATCCGGATATGTATAAGGTAGACACAATTCTTTAGTTAGTCTTGAATAACGTTCACAACTTAAGTTAAAGGTTGGGCACCTCTATCTTGATAAAGTTGTAGAATTCTTTTACTAGCATTTGAGTGGGATCAAATGAGTTATGATGAGTCTAAAATCATCGAAACGTTTTCGAGTAAAAGAATCTAGTGCACTGGGTGCATTGAACTGGATCACAATGAAATACTTTATCTAGAACCGTCACTAGATACAAGTCTTTTCATTATCAGGACAATCGAAGAGTCTATCTAAATCCTGAGATAAATGATGGACTTATGGTTGCAAGTGTTATCATTTGAGCTATCAATGAGTACGATTATATAGCATAGTCTATCCTCGATAGTTTGGTGGTATTCATTTGTTAATCGATAGAGGACTTCATTTATAGATATGGACATCGTGGCTCCATTTATTAAATGAGAGTATAATATCATCATATGGATGTTTTGAGGTATTGGATATTAAATCTCAACGTTGAGTTTTAAATAATGATTATTGAAGACATGGCTTCTGGACAAGTCAAAATATCCAAGTTCAAAATGTGGTCATATGAGGAAATATGGTAACTTGGAGAGCTATAGGCGGTCTATGAGCTCTTGGCGATTACTGATATTATTCACGAGGATACACCATCTCCTATAAGATTGTCTAGGGTATGAATGAGAAACATCTCCTTATTCTATCTTTATTTAAGAGTTCAATTTTAGCTCTTTAGTGGAATGAGTTAAAATTAATAGATCGGACCTAAGTGAATCATTTGTTGATTGTGATTAGGTTATGTCTATTGAAGCTTAAATTTAGATAGCCCGCCAAGATCCACAATCCACACGTACTTGCATGGATCACTTGATATATTCTACCGGACCAATTTATGGGTCCATCTAGAATTGCATTTAATATATTAAGAATATAATTTGTCTATTATTTATTTAATGGGCTGCACTATTATATTAATATATTAAAAGGAGACATGTAGGCTTGTTTCTTTTAGTAAGAATAAGTCTGGTTCACATGTGGGCTTTTATTTAAAATCTAATGGATTAAATAAAATAAGAAAAATAATATTGGGCCCATATATACATGGTGTGGGCGGCAAGGCTAAATAAAATAGCCGAAGATATTATTTTATTTTATTGTTTTGATTAAATGGGAATTAATTAATTATTTAATTAATTAATAGTTTAAATCAAAATCTTTTCCTGATCAGTAAATTAAATACTATGTGTTGGATTAGGGTTGGAATTCTTTTAAGTGATAGGAGTCTTAATGTGGTAAGGATTAAGTCCACATACACTCCTTATTATACAAAGAATTCGGCCACCACTAGTTCTACAAGGGTTAGGATTCTTGAATTGATAGGAATTAGGGAAAAGGACAATTCCTTTTCAAGTAAGGAAATTAACCAACCCTAGATTTCCTATTCAATGAATTCGGCCAACCCTACTTGGTGAATGAGAGAATTCGGCCAACCTATAAATATAAGGTTATGAATTTTCGGCCACCAAGAAGAAGCAAAAATAGAGAGAGATTTTTGTTTGTTTTGAAAATAAAAAATCCTACTCTATACATATAGATTTTCTGCCAAGAGAGAAAAAGAAAATAAGTTCTCATTCGATAGTGCACTTACAAGCCTTTAACATCAAAAGGTTTTGTGCACACTTTCGATTTAGGGTTACGCGAGTTTCAATCATATTGATTGTGAATTCAAAAGTGACCGGAACTATTTTTTAGGCTCTTGGTGTTTTACTATTGAAGATCAAGATCAGAAATTCCATACATCCATTCTAAGGTAAGCAATTCAAAGAAAAAGGGAGACCACGCTCCTAGGTGATTCACGTACGTGCTAGGATTGAAGATCTTGCGGATTACCATCGACGTAAGTCAATCGGATCACGCGACAAGAGGTATTTAACTTTAACCGTATATTTGAGTTTAATTAATTAAAGGGTTAAGGTTCAAATCTTTAGAAAAATTTTAAACTATATGAAAATTACTTTTTCGCCTTCCGCTGCGGTTTTAAGCAATTTTTCCCAACAAGACGTTGAGTGAGGCTAAAGGCCAAAGGCGCAGGATTTGATCCCTCCAAGTATTGTAGCATTTAAACTCTGATTCAGTTGACAGTTTGGTCTTTTTATGGCGCTTTCAATGGCGAAGAAGTCAACTTTCCTCTCCTACGTTGCTTGGAGAAAGGTACTGATTCTATATCACGATGGTGAGGTACAATTGTGCACCGGTCTGCTCTTACTGGCGTGGTTCTTGATCAAGCATGCTTGTATCTTCATGGCGACATTCTTCCCACTAGGCGGGTAGGATGCCTATCTTGGTCGGATTCTGTGCTGATGTTGAGGTACTTGGTTACTGGGTAGACACCTCGGTACTTAGGTGTCAGGCTGGAGGTACTAGGTACATGAGAGGTAAAAGGTACGTGGTATCGCGGTACCGTCTTTACTTGGCATCAGGAACAAGAAACACAGCGTGGTACCTGCTCTTATAGGCTCGTAATTCTGGTTCTTCATCTAGGTAGATATAGACATGACACCGGTTCTTGTTCCGGTTCCACGATTCCTGTCCGGTTCGAAACCGTTTTTTTTTTTTAAATTTTTTTTATTTTTAAAACAACCCAAATTCCCAAATAACCAATCAAACCCTACACCTAAATACCCAATCAAACATTAAATCCCTACATTTGAAATACCCTGTTAATAGCCAAATTTGGCTTGAGACCAAAGGGAAATTCTTCACCTTTCTAGCCTGAAGTCCAAGCCCAGGATTACCCACCATGGAACCACGGGTCCCGGGGTCGAGCCACGGAGCCACCTCGCAGAAGCGAGGAAAGGACGTCGAGCTCTGGAAACACCCCAGATGAAGCCCGACACGGTCTGGTCGAGCCCATAACACCAAAGAAAGAATTCAAGGAGAGCCAGATGCATGACGATCCCAGCTCCCCGAAGCCAAGACTGCCTCGTAGCTTCCCACAAGTCGGCCATTCCCTCCAAGCTTAGGGAGGAACCTATTAGGCATTAAACCCACACTGCAATATTTCTTCATCTCACTAAGGGAAGGTTCAGGCCTATTTGGATAAGTAGAAGGAAGCTTGTCGAAGTCCGTTGCCACCGAAGAACGTCCACATGTGGCATTTAAAGCTACAAGGAACCTGGGAAAGTAGGACCAAGCTCCCAGTACCCAGACCAAGGGATGAATCTACCTCGCTCCAAGAAATAGTAAACGTCCTACTCGACGACCTCTATGAGGAGTAGCACCATGAAGGTACACGGGATCACATCTGCAACATCGAAACATTACGTGTAGAACAAGTGATTGAATCCAGAAAGGAAACAAACTCATCTCCGCCTAAGATATTCTTGAATCCATTATTAATCCAAAGTCAATGACTTTTAAATGAAAGATCATGCCTGATAAGGAGTGAGAGGATTGAGAGAATCAAGACAGGAGAATCATGAATTTAACCTATCAAGACTATGCATAAATAGAGGATTTCGGTCCTTCAAATAGAGAGACTACTTTTCGACAGGCATGAGATTGCCACCCTACTATACCCTGGAGAGATTGAGGGCATTGGAGAGATGTTTATACATTATACATCATTGATAATAGAAGCTGCTATATTCTTTTTCATCTCATGTTAGCATTAGTTTTCAAGATCCATCACCATTCGAATAAACTAAGTACCATAGGTACCTACCCCCGGCCATAACCTACGTGGTAGTGGTCTCAAGGGTGTTAACTGAGATTTCTTGTAAGTTCCTCACTTTTTGATTGACTTATTTTGTTGACAAACCACACTTGAGGCTTAAATGTGTAAGGGTAGTTTAGGCCATCTTTGTTCATGATCAAGCTCAAGTGTGCTTCAAAGGTATATATTTTGCTTAACTCTCTTTGAAGAGACTAGTAGCACACACACACACTATCATGCATGTCTTACATATCTTGCATTTGTGTTTCAATCTTTTCTTTGAGTGTGTTCTTCATCACACTTCTCACACATGCACCTTGGTGTTAGCTCTAAGTGTGGTTGTGGTCTTTGCTATACGTTTTCCATTGTGCATTCAGGAAAACTTCATGCCCGCACGTTGGTGTGCTTTTTCTTGGCGCGAAGAGTGACCTTCCCTGTAGGAGGTCTCTGCTGCACGGGTAGTGCACGGGTTACCTACCCATGCAATTACTCGTGCAATGAAAATGTGTATCCTCGGGTCTCCACTCTGCACGGCTTTGTGCATGGGTTGTGCACGGGTTACCTACTCGTGCAGTTACCCGTGAACTAATGATGAATGTCTCAGGTATGTGCAACTGCACAGGGTAGTGCACATGTCTTCTACCCGTGCAGTTACCCGTGCACTGATGATGAGTGCTACGGGTTGGTGCAACTGCACGGGTAGTTCACGGGTCTCTTACCTGTGCAGTTACCCGTGCACTTAGTCTGTTTTGTGCCTGTTTTTGCCAAAACGACGTAGTTTCATTTAGAGCTTCTATATATATGTTCCTTTCTCTTCCAACTCGTTTTTTAGAGCTTTAAAACCCCTTTTAGTAAGAGAAAGTGTTCCTTTGAGAGAGAAGCTCCAAGAAGCCATTTTTACTCAACCAAACTCATACCCATGTGCATCTAGCTCCATTCTTGCATCTATTCTTCATGGGTCTTCATGCTTTTCTTGACTAGGTAATCAAACATGTCTTAGAACTTCTTTTTCATCTTTATGTTCTTGTTTACCTAGGGTTAGCAATTATTTGTTAATTAATTGCATGTTTATTTGTTTTAGCATGATTTGAGTATGTTTGTGATTGTGTTTGTTGGTTAAGATTGCATGTTCATTGATAGCTAGCATTTATGACTATTTTACCCTTTTAGCTAAATCTTCTTGCTTTGCATTTAGATGTTGATATCTAGGATTTGCATCTATTGACATCTTTAAATCCTTATATAAGCATTTAGTGTAGCCTAGCATTAATTGCATAATAGGATATTTTTACATATTCACATAGGTTGTTTAACCTCTTCATTGATTGTTAAGCCTTGTGACTAAGTGGATTAGTGCACAAGCTTATTGGTCTAGGATCACTATTAAAGGCCCGTTGGGTAGAGTGAAAGGGTTAGTAACCAAGTATGGTGTGACTTGAGGTCAACCTAGGTTGTAAACTTTCATTCAAATAGTGGATTTGAGGACCGTGTATGGCTAGAAGGATAGCCCGTGAGTTTTGCCCAGTTGGAGGGTTTCTCACGTAAATCTATCCTTGTACTTTTATTGTTTTCCGCATGTTTATTTTGGATTGGTTGATTGCTAATATGGGGTATCATTATTAAATTGATTAAGTCGAAAAGTTGCTAATAAATCAACTAAAACCTATTCACCCCCCTAGGTTAGTAGACACACGATGTATAGTATTTTCAATTGGTATCAGAGCGGGTTCCTAAACATACCTAGGAGATCCTTGCTCTTTTTATGTCTTGCATCTTGCATTTGGTTGTTGGTTGTTGCATACAATAGCATTCATCTCATTCATACCCAAACACTATGAGTGGGAATGGAAGTGGAAATGAGGAAGCTTCTAGCACGAGACCCCCTTTGCTCACCGAAGTAAACTATGCCTCTTGGAAAGGCAAGATGGAGTCTTACATTTGCCAAATAAATGATTGAGCATGGATGGCAATTGAAAATGTCTACACTCTTCTGGAAAAGACTCTTGCAGACGAAAGTGTAGTTCCTAAGCCAAAGTCGGAATGGTCAACTCAAGAGTTCGAAGCATCCAAGTGGAACAACAAGGCTATGCATGCCATTCTTTATGCAATGGATGACAATCAGTACAAATTGATCCAAACAACAAGAATTGCAAAAGAGGCATGGGAGATTCTAGAGACGGCCTATGAGGGAACCGAGGTGGTCAAGGACTCTAAGCTTCAAGTCCTCCAAACACAATTTGAGCAAATTAGAATTGAGGAGGATGAGTGCTTCAACGACTTTCAAATGAAGTTGATGGACATAGTCAACCAAAGTCATCAACTTAGTGACCCCTATTCGGATAGGAGAATCAAGCAAAAAATTATAAGGTCGCTTCCAGCAAGATTTGAGTCAAAAGTGACAGCTCTTGAGGAGAATAGTGATTACAAGAACATGAAGCCAAGTGAAGTTATAGGAAGACTTCTAGCATACGAGTCTAGGTGGACTCCTACACCTACACCTTCCAAGAAGCAAAATAGCATTGCTTTGAAGACCTCCAAGGTTGTGAAAGAGGAGGAAGACTCAGATAAGGAAATGGCCCTCATGGTGAAAAGATTCAAGAAGTTCATCAAGTTTGAGAAGAAGGGATTTGGATCCAAAGGAAAGGAAATGAAGAAGAGGACTTCTTTCAAGAAGTTTGAGTCAAGTGAAGACAAGCCCACAAGAAAAGGGATGCAATGCTTCGAATGTGGAGGCTTCGGACATATCTCCAAGGATTGTGGCAATTTACAGAACAAGAAGAAAGGAAAGGCTATGGCCGCCACGTGGAGCGATTGTGATGACTTGGAAGAAGGAGAATCCTCGGATGATGAGGACCATGTGGCAAACTTTATTGCCTTCGTATCTTCTTTCAAGAGTAAGGAAGCAATAGATGATGAAGAGGAAGAGAAACAAAGTGAAGAAGACTCAGGTGATAGTGACTTTTCATCCCATTCAACAAATATGGATGTAGAAAGAATGGATCTTGTAGGGCTCATTGAGCATTTTCAAAGCTCAAGATTGAAGATGAAGAAAGAGATTCAAAGGCTAAAGGGAGAGAATCTCAAGCTATCTACTGAAGTTACTCACTTAAATAAAGAAGTGAAGATAGCCAAAAGGAATGATGAATTGATGGAAAAGGAGCTTGAAGAAGCAAGAGAGATCATTGTTAAGATGACTTCAAGCACGAAGAAACTTGACCACATGTTGGGAGTTGGCAAGAGGCTAAGTGATAAGAAAGGTCTTGGCTATGAAGATGACAAGGAGACCTCATCCTCAAGCAAGACTGTGTTTGTCAAGAGCTTGGATATCAAAAAGCCTTCACCTCCACAACATCCTAGGAAGAAGATTGAACTAGGAGAGTGCTCTAAGGATTTCCAAGTCAAGGTGGCACAAGGGAAACAAGCTCAAGCTCAACCAACAAGAGTTTATCAAGCAAGCTTTCCTCAACCCTAATACCACCAAGCCAAGAAGCAATTCATGCAAGCTCAACCAAGGAAGAAATCTACTCCAACTCAACAACAAAGAAGGAGAGAACCAATCCAACACAAAAGGCAAGCTCAAATGCGGGGGAAAGCCTTTTTGTATTCACAAGGGCCTGGTATGTCTTCTTATTTCATTCCCACTTGTCAGTTTTGTGGTGTTGACGGTCACATTAGACCTAATTGCTTCAAATACATTGAAATGTGTAGAATCAAGAGAATGATTGAAAGAAATAGAGCTAGAGCCAAAATGCATGTTCCTAGGAAATCTAGAGCCAATTTGCATGTTCCTAGGAAATCTAGAGCCAATGTGACTAATACCACTAGGAATGAGAACATTTCACCTAGGTGGATTAGAAGAGATGACTATTTTTGCGATATGGCTCAAATTTCCTTGAAGGCAAATGCCTTGAAGGCAAATGCCTCTAACACTTGGTATTTGGATAGTGGGTGTTCTAGGCATATGACGGGGAACAAGAGTTTCTTTAAATCTCTTGTCATGGAGGATGGAGGATTTGTCACCTTTGGTGATGGATCTAGAAATAAAGTCATAGAGAAATGAACCATTTCCATTCCCGATTTACCCTCTTTGTCCAATACTTTACTTGTTGATGGCTTGCAAGCCAATCTTATAAGCATTTCTTATCTTAATGATGATGGACTCTCTGTCTTGTTTAACAAAAATGACTACTCTATTTTAATGCCAAATGGACAAACCTTGCTAAAAGGAAAGAGATCTAGTGACAATTGCTATTGGCTTGAAGCTAGTGCTATCTCTTGCAATATGTCCAAGTGTGAGGAAGTTGAGTTGTGGCATCAAAGACTTGGCCATATGAACTATCGAGATTTGAGGATCTTAGATAAGTTCAAGGTTGTGCGTGGCCTCCCTAAGCTTGAGAAAAAAGTCGATGGCGTTTGTGGACCTTGTCAATAGAGGAAACAAACCAAAAGTATGCACAAGAAAGGCAAGTATCTCGCCACCAAGGAGCCATTAGAGCTTCTACATATGGACCTTATGGGTCCCATGCAAACTAAGAGTCTCGGTGGCAAGAGATACATTTTGTTTGTGTAGATGATTTCTCTAGGTTCACATGGACTTATTTTCTTAGAGAAAAATCTGAAACTTTTGAAAAATTTAAAATGCTTTGCACTAAAATTCAAAATAAAAAGAACTCACACATTAAAAGCATTAAAAGGATTAGGAGTGACCATGGGAGGGAATTTGAGAATGCTTGTTTTGAAAGCTATTGCAATAGCTTAGGCATTTCCCATGAGTTTTTGGCTCCTAGAACTCCTCAACAAAATGGGGTTGTTGAGAGGAAGAATATGGTCCTTCAAGAGATAGCCTATGTGATGTTGCTTAGCAACAATGTCCCTAGGAACCTTTGGACCGAGGCCGTCAATACGGCTTGCTACATAGGCAATAGAGTCTTCCTAAGGCACGGTACTAGGCAAACCTCCTATGAATTATCTAAGGGTAGGAAGCCAAATGTTAGCTACTTCCACTCATGTGGGAGCAAATGGTATATTCTAAATGACCGAGATCAACTTGGTAAGTTTGATGCCAAGAGTGATGAGGGAATTTTCATTGGCTATGCCCTTAATAGTAAGGCCTATAGATTTTTCAATTTAAAAACTTAAAGTGTCATGGAATCATCTAATGTTGTCATAGATGATTGTAGGCCTAAGATTAGAGACCATGATGAGAAGGTTATTGTGATTGATGACTCTTCCTTGGAGAAGAATGGTGAGACTTCAATTGATGTGAAGTCAAGTCTTGATGAAGAGGTCAGTCAACCTCTTGATGGAGATCCATCTTTGGACTCTAAAGAACCCGCTCCATGGATTAGACATCTCCACAATAAGAATGACATTCTTGGAGATGTAAATGAGGGTGTTAGGACTAGGTGTCAAATAGCTAATCAAATTAGCTATACTTGTTACACCTCTCAAATTGAACCCAAAAGGTTGATGAAACCTTGAATGATGAGTTTTGGGTTCTTGCCATGCAAGAAGAGCTAAGCCAATTTGAAAGAAATGAGGTTTGGACTCTAGTTCCTAGACCCAAGGACACAAATGTCATAGGCACCAAATGGGTGTATAGGAACAAGTCAGATGAGGATGGAAACATTATGCGCAACAAGGCTAGACTTGTAGCACAAGGATACTCTCAAATTGAGGGTATTGACTTTGAGGGGACTTTTGCTTCCGGTTGCCCGTTTTGAGCCCATAAGGCTTCTCTTATCCATATCATGTGTGCACAAGTTCAAATTGCATCAAATGGATGTTAAGAGTGCCTTCCTCAATGGTTTCTTGCATGAGGAAGTGTTTGTTGAGCAACCCAAGGGGTTTGTGGATCCACACCACCCCAACCATGTCTATCTCCTCAAGAAGGCTTTATATGGGTTAAAACAAGCACCGAGGGCTTGGTATGAGCGCATCACTCTCTATCTTGTTGACAATGGCTACTCAAGAGGTAGTATTAACAAGACTTTGTTCATCGAGGGCAACAAAGATGAGCTTTTTATAGCTCAAATATATGTTGATGATATTGTTTTTGGCTCCACCAACAAGTCCAAGGTCCAACAATTTGGTGATGTCATGTCTTATGAATTTGAGATGAGTTTGGTTGGTGAGCTAAATTACTTCCTAGGCTTGCAAATCAAGCAAACGCATGATGGGATCTTCATATCCCAAGCTAAGTATGCAAAGAACTTGGTGAAGAAGTTTGGCCTTAAGAATGCCAAACATTGTGACACACCTATGAGCACCGCCTTGAAACTAAGCAAGGATGCTAGTGGCAAGAGTGTGGACCAAAGTCTTTATCGTGGCATGATAGGTAGCTTGCTTTACTTGACCGCAAGTAGGCCAGATATAGCCTTTAGTGTGGGTGTGTGTGTTAGGTACCAAGCGGATCCTAAGGAGTCTTATCTCTCCTCTATGAAGAGAATCATTCGATATGTGAATGTGACATCCAACTATGGGATATGGTACTCTTTTGACCCTAATGCTAGCTTAGTTGGCTTTAGTGATGCAGATTGGGCAGGAAATTACGATGATAGGAAAAGTACATCGGGCGGTTGCTTCTTCCTAGGCAACAACTTGATCTCATGGTTTTGTAAGAAGCAAAATTCCATCTCTCTATCCACATCTGAAGCGGAATACATAGCCGCCGGGAGTGCTTGCACACAACTCCTTTGGATGAAGCAAATGCTTGTGGACTATGGCTTTGATCAAGGTACTCTAACCCTCTATTGTGATAATATGAGTGCAATTAACATTTCAAAGAATCTGGTTTAGCACTCTAGGACAAAGCATATAGACATTAGGCATCATTTCATTAGAGAACTAGTTGAAAACAAATGCATTGCACTTGAGCATGTGGGCACTAATGATCAACTAGTGGATTTATTTACAAAGCCCTTAGACTCAACTAGGTTCAAGTCACTTAGTAAGTCTATTGGGATTTGTTATATGCTTTGATGAGTTTTGGTGATTGACCCCATATGGGGAGCTCAAGTAAAGAGAGCAACCTTGCATAGTTGATATAAGCAAAAATTTGATCAACTTTATGCTTCTTCATTAATTGCTTGAGCATTTTGGTTGTGCTTATAGATTATTATATAGCCTTTTTTCAATAAGTGTGCCTTGCTTTGTTTGTAATCCATGTCACCTCTATGTTCAAACATGCATTTTTGGATTAGGAGAATTGATTGGGAAGTACATTTGAATGACCTATAATTTATCTCCATGAAATGTGAACTTGATTTTGACATGCTTAAATATTATGCATGAATTAAATGTGTGTAAATGTGTGTGGAAGCAATTGACAAGGCTAAACTCAATAAGGACCTTGTGTCCATTCAATAAATAAGGATGTCTTATCCAATTTAGCCTTGTCTCTCTTTTTAATGGTTGAGCAAGACACCAATCAATGAGGAATTTATATCCATTCAATTAAAAAGGATTTTATATCCAAGTCTTGACTGACCATTAGGGATTGACATAATTGCTTGAGTGTGTTACAAAATTTTAAAGCTATATCTTGTTTATTTATGGCAAAAGGGTACAAATTGGTTTGAATTCCTTTGGAAACCTTTTGATGTTCACTTTGCCAAATACCATTGGCTTGAACTTTGATGTTACATGTCTTACATCCAAAGCAACTAAGTCACACATTTTTGTTTCTTCAAAATAAAACCTCCTTAAATCTCTCTCTATTAATTAAGTTGCATAAAGTTGTTGTATATGATTGTGCACTTATCTTGCAAATAACTCTCTTTGCTAAAGTGACTCGGTTGGGGACTACTCCTTTGCCTATCTCGTGACAAAAAGATGGAGTAGTGTGATGTTTTGGTGTGTATTGCATATTAAGGGAGATTGTTCTGTTGAGGGGGAGTAACCTATTTAGGGGGAGCATTTGCATTGCACTTCATTGCATGGTTTATTGTGTTGGTTAATGCAAAGTTGTTAGTTTATTCTTTCACTTGATCACCTCACATACACTTGTCTTGGAAAGTGTAGTTTTCATTGTTTTGGAGGGATGGCTATTCTTCAAGAGATCGAAGACTTGAAGATCTAGATTTTAGGTATCTGTTAACAGTCATTTTTGGCAGGGGTCCAAAGAAGAATTTTCCAATCCGGCAGGTACCTGGTAGGACCTAGATCGGGACCGATACCTAGATACCGGGGATGCTGTACACCATGAATCGAAAAGAAGTCAGTACCACGTCTCACAGTCCACCAAGTACCAAGCAAGGCTATACCATGATACCTCTTACCTAGTTCCTAGGTACCACGATACCTCCTGCCCGATACCTAGATAACGCGACATCTACCTGGTACCCAAGTAATGCGATATCAGTCCAGGATCTGACCAGAATGTGTATCCTACCCGCCAAGTAAGGAGAATGGAACCAAGAAGAGGTACTAGCATGCTAGAACAAGCGCCATGCCAGCGAGCACTCCGGTACACCAGTGTACCATACCACCAGGATACAGAGTCAGAATTCTCCTTCAAGCAACGTAAAAGAGAAAGTTGACCTCTCTAGTAAATTGATGGAGATAATCAACACCATTAATGAAGGAATCAGTTAACTCCATTAATGGCCATTCACAACTCCATTAATGAGGGAATCAGTCAACTCCATTAATGGCCATTCACAACGCCATTAATGAGGGAGTCAACTTCATTCATGAAGATAATCAGACTCCATTAATGAGAAGATATTCAACTCCATCAATGAGAAGATATTCAACTCCATCAATGAGAAGATATTCAACTCCATTAATGTCGATAAACCAATGGAGTGGGCAACAAGGATGAACATATATAAATATAACAAGTCACTCTCCAAGAAAAGGGTCGATTCCCCAATATTTCTCCAATCGGACATTTCTCCAACATGGGGTTCGAACAATAGACACAGTCTGACAGCCCTCCAGTATCTCCATGTCTCTGATCCTAGATTTCACCCACTTCTCCATTAGGAATATGAGTTCGCCATCGCCTGGAGTGTAAAAGGGACTCTGCCTGAATTCCCTCTACACCACCATTGTATCAACTGCTATGTATGTCTGTTTTCGCCATGAATGTACCGGTACCAAATGGTATCTCTCTAACTGTGACCTACCAGGACTCAGTTTGTATTAATGTAAGCTCTCCGGAGCACCTCTCGAGATATATAAATATAAAGAAGGGTTTTCTCCCTTCCAATAGATACTGCCTAGGGGCTTTTCAGCATGTGATCAATCGTGATGCTTTTTCCCCCTAGGTCAGTCCACCACTACTAAAAGAGTTTTCATTCTCCCATCTATCTCCTTGTTATGAATGCATGTATACGTGTTAGGCACCGACCATGCTGGTCCTAGCTCTCATGTACCCCACCTTGCACATTTTCTTGGTCGGGGAATTATGGAGGGCACCTAGAGAGGTGACCAGGTACCATGATCAGATACCAGGACTGGGTACCAGCCTGCTGCACCAGATGGGCGGGATGATTGTGCTTCTACTTACCTTACCTCTTTTGCGGTATCTATCCCATTTGAGGATGTTGATGAATCCAATACCTCTTTTTCACCTTACCAGAACCACGGTACGAAGTACCTACCACACCCGCTGCGACCACCAGGGTAGCGGGTCGAGGGTGTTGATTGAGATTTTCACCCCGAGTGGATTTTTCCGTTAACACTTTTTGGCGCCGTCTGTGGGAAGCTCACTGACATGGCTTCTTTATCTCTACATGAACTATTGACAAATATGGTACGTGGGACTCCTGGCAGAACCGGTCTACTATGCTGACATATGCAATAAACCTGCTCATATACTTGCGGAGCTCCTTTACAGCAGATCCGCTCCGGTACATCTAGAGCTCCTATGTAGTAGAGCTGCACGTCTCCTGCTACCTTACAGAGGGTTTACTCAACTTTTAGCAGATCTCTTCAGCAAAAAATCCGCTATGATCTCCTATGCAGCATATCCGATACCAGTAGATCTCCTATCCAGCTGATCCATTTGATTTGCACCAGTTCATACGTATCCTCTCATGTAACCGGATCTATTCTTTAAAAGATCCTAGGTAGCAGGTCACCGCATATATAGAAGAAGCCAACTCAACTGTATGAGCAGCATGACCGACAAAGTCCTAGTGGCTCCTCACTTCGTGTACCAGGCCAGTCAACGCCCAAGTGAGCTACTGCGGTTTCGGTTCTTTCCAGGAGGGTCCAGACCTTCATTTCAGTTGCTGGGGACTTCTAGGATCCCAAGCATTCCTCTGGACCAGTACCAGTACCAGTACCAGTACCAGGCCAATGGCTTCACTTCATTTGTACTGGGCCATTCAACTCCCTAGAGAGCCACTGATGTCCCAATCTGTTCGAGGAGATCCCATAGGTTTCCCAGATTGCTGAGGCCTCCTACATGCCAAAGCAAGCCTCTGGAGTAGCAGCCTAGCTGCATAGCCCAGTGGCTCCTCACTTCTTCTATCGGGCTTGACAACACCCAAGTGAGCCACTGTGTCCCTATTCATTCTAGGATGGTCCAGAGCCACATTTCAGTTGCTGGGGACTTCTAGGATCCCACACATGCCTCTGGACCAGTATCATGCAGGTGGCTCCTTACTTCTTGTACCGGGCCCTTCAACGCCCTAGTGAGCCACCTATGTCCCGATCTGTTTGGGTAGAGCCAAGAGGCTTCCCACATTGCTATAGCCTCCTACATGCCTAAGCAAGCCTATAGAGCAGTAGCCCGGCTGCATGGCCAAGTGGCTCCTTACTTATTATACCAGGTCGTTTAGCGCCAAAGTGAGACACTGTGTTCTGATTCATTCGAGGACGGTCCAGAGCCGTATTTCAGTTGTTGGGGACTTCTATGATCCCAAGCATGCCTCTAGACCAGCATCACACCTGTGGCTCCCTACCTCTTGTACTGGGCCCCTCAACGCCCTAGTGAGCCACCGATGTCCCGATCCATTATGGGAGAGCTCAAAGGCTTCCCACATTGCTATGGCCTCCTACATGCCTAAGCAAGCCTCTAGAGCAGCAGCCCCGCTGCATGTCCCAGGGGCTCCTCAATTATTATACCGGGTCGTTCAGCGCCCAAGTAAGCCACTATGTCCCGATTCATTCGAGGACGGTCCAGAGCCACATTTCAGTTGCTAGGGACTTCTATGATCCCAAGCATGCCTCTGGACCAGCATCACACCGGTAGCTCCCTACCTCTTGTACTGGGCCCCTCAACGCCCTAGTGAGCCACCGATATCCCGAATCCGTTCGGGGAGACCCCAGAGGCTTCCTACACTTGATGAGGCCTTCTATATGCCTAAGTATGCCTCTGGAGCAGCAGCACTACTGCAAGATCACTGGTTCGTCACTTATTGTATTGGGCCCCTCACAGCGTCCATGTGAGCTACCTAGATCACAGCTGCAAGATTGTTGGTTTCTGATCTTTTATACCAGGCTACTTAACGCCCCAGCGAGCTGCCGAGGTCCAGGTTTGTTCGAGCAGAGTCTTTAGTCCCTTTACGATTTGTGAAGACTACTATTCACTCCAAGCAGGCTCCTAAACTGGTTACATCACTTAGGGACTAGAAGCTCATCATTCTCCCTAGTCCTCCTATGGAAGAGGTAGTGACCTCAACATGAGAAAAGTTCTCCTAGTGACCAGTCCACAATAAGAAGCACCATTGCAGCAGGTCGCTCTACTTACCTATACCGGGAAAGCAGATTATCCCAGAAGGTCTCACCAATGAAACATGCGGGGTGAGCATTGACCAGTATCGCCTTGAGTATTATTGCCTTGGTAGTTCTTCGACGCTCGCCTTGGTAGTTCTCATATGATCTCCTTTCACCTATGATCGAGACCAGGATAGCCACATGGCACTCCTGATGCTTTGGTTGGGTACCACCCCCCGCCATGAAAAACCTGGTGCTAAAGTGGCCTTAGTTGCCTACCAGGACCATCACTTGAAGACCAGGAGAGCTACACAGCACTCCTGATGCCCTGGACCTGATTAATCCCTCTAGGAGGATCACCATAAGTCTGGGAGAGCTACACAGCACTTCTGATGCCCTGGATCGGATTAATCCCTCCAGGAGGATAGCCTCAAGACCAGGAAGAACCATATGGCTTTCCTGCTGCCTTGGCCGGGCTCCACCCCCCGCTAGGAAGGATCTGGTACGTAAGAGCATAGTTGCCCGACGGATCAAACCTTGGCCAGGCACCACCCCCGCTGAGAAGGATCTGGATAGTAAGAGCATAGTTGCCAGCCAGATCTAGGCCTTGGCCTGGCACCACCCCCCGCTAAGAAATACCTGGTGCTAAAGTGGCCTTAGTCGCCTACCAGGATCTTGCTGCCAGTATATATTCGCCATTGTTATTGCCAAAGTACCAAGATTCCTCGAACAGAAATGCAAGGTACCAAGATTCGCCAATGATCGCCTCAAGACCAGAAAGGACCATATGGCTTTTCTACTACCTTGGCCGGGCACCACCCCACGCTAGGAAGGATTCGGTACGTAAGAGCATAGCTGCCCGACGGATCAAACCTCGGCCAGGCACAGCCCCCCCACTGAGAAGGGTCTGGATAGTAAGAGAATAATTGCCAGCCAGATCAAGGCCTTGGCTGGGCACCACCCCCCACTAAGAAAGACCTGCTGCTAAAGTGGCCTTAGTTGCCTACCGAGATCTTGTTGCCAGAATGTTCTCCTTGTGTTCGCCAAGGTACCAAGATTCCTAGGATAGGAATGCAAGGTACCCAGTTTCTCTAGAATGTTTGCCATATATTCGCCAAGGTACCAAGATTCCTAGAACAGGAAGGCGAGGTACCCTGATTCTTCAACATGTTCGCCATGTGCTCGCCAGAATACCAGGATTCCTGGAACATGAATTTATGGTACCCATTTTTGCCAATATGTTCACCTACGTGTTTTCACCTCAAGACTAGGACAACCAAATGTCCCTCTTGCTACCTTGGCCGAGCACCACCCCCCGCTAGGAAGGATCTGGATGGCATAGTTGCCTACTAGGATCGTTTTTGCCTATGTACCCAGATTCTTGAAAAATGGAAGGCTAGGTACCTTGATTCGCCATTATTATAGACAAAATGCCAGGATCCCTTGAACAGGAATGCCAGGTACCCAGATTCACCAAAGCTAAGAGTGTTGTGCGCAGTTTTCTCTTTGCAAGTAATAGCTACAAGTAAGAAACGACGAGAAAAATTCTTCAAGCAGTATAAGATCCTGACTCTAACCCCAACTTAATAGCGGTGTTCAAGTCAAGGGGGACTTCTGTTAACATTCATTTTTGATAGGGGTCTAAAGAAGAATTTTCCAATCCGGTAGGTACCTGGTAGGACCTAGATCGGGCCGATACCTAGATACCGGGGACGCTGTACACCATGAACCGGAAAAAAGTCAGTACCATGTCTCATAGTCTACCAGGTACCAAGCAAGGCTATACTATGATACCTCTTACCTGGTTCCTAGGTACCACGATACCTCAAACGTGATACCTAGGTGTAGGGAAAAATCGATATAAAACGCAGTGAAAGAAACGAAAAATAGATTTCGTATGGTTTTAAAATTTTTCTCAAAGTTGAACCTTAACCTTTTAATTAATTAAACTCAAATATATACGGTTAGAGTTAAATACCTCTTGACGTGTGATCCGATTGACTTACGTCGATTGGTAATCCGCAAAATCTTTTCTGATGCCCGTGAACAGTACCCACGCGAACAGTACCCGCGTGAACAGTGATCGTGAACAGTACCCCCGCCGTGAACAGTGATCGTGAACAGTACCCCCGCCGTGAACAGTGATCGTGAACAGTACCGCGAGATCTTCCAATCCGAACACGTACGTTAATCACCTAGGAGCGTGGTCTCCCTTTTTCTTTGAATTGCAAACCTAAGAATGGATGAACAAAGTTTTCTTTTTCTTTTGTTAGTCACAAAACAATCAAAAGAAGACAAAGATTATTCCGGTCACTTTTGAGTTCTCAATCTAATGATCGAAACTCGCGTGAACCTAATTCGATGTTGTACACACAAGCTTATTGATGAACAAGCAATCAGTGTACTATCAAAGAATAATCTCTTCTCTCTTTTATGTTCAGTAGAATAAAAATTATCATTTTCGATGAATTGAGAAGAAGAAGAAAAATTGAATCATTCAATCAACTATATTGGCCGAATTCTATATGTGGTATTATATAGGTGGCCGAAATTTTGCTTCATCTTCTATTTAGGATTGCCAAAATCTTCCTCTAAATGGACTAGGGTTGCCGCAAATCACATACCAAAAAGAGTTTGTGTTGCACCCTAATTTCCATCAACCTTTAGAGTTCAAAACCTCATCCAACTCATAGATATTTTTATTCTTTTATTGACTAAATAAAAAGACTTCTTATTTGATTAAATAAATAAAATTAACTATTTATTTTCTTATCAAACAAGTCTTTTAGTTTTAATATACTACTACCAATAGTATAACTTTAGGAAATATATTTCCTGATCAGAAAAAGATTTGTTTCTTAATTAAACAATTAATTAATAAATTAACTAATTCTTATTTAATTAAAACAATGAAACAAAATAATATATTAGGTTAATATATACACCTTGCCGCCCCACTTATATAAATGGGCTATATATTTTTTTCTTATTTCATTTAATCCATTGTACTTTAAATAAAAGCCCACATGTGAACCAGACCCATTCTTACTAAAAGAAACAAGCCCACATGTCTCCTTTTAATATATTAATATAATAGTGCAGCCCATTAATTAAATAATAGACATATTATATTCTTGATATATTAAAAACAATTCTAGATGGACCCTTAAATCGGCCCGGTAGAATATATCAAGTGATCCATGCAAATACGTGTGGATTGGGGATCTTGGCGGGCTATCTAAATTTAAGCTTCAATAGACACAACCTAATCACAATCAACAAATGATTCACTTAGGTCCAATCTATTAATTTTAACTCATTCCACTAAAGAGATAAAATTGAACTCTTAAATAAAGATAGAATAAGGAGATGTTTCTCATTCATACCCTAGACAATCTTATAGGAGATGGTGTATCCTCATGAATAATATCAGTAATCGCCAAGAGCTCATAGACAGCCTATAGCTCTCCAAGTTACCATATTTCCTCATATGACCACATTTCGAACTTGGATACTTTGACTTGTCCAGAAGCCATGTTTTCAATAATCATTATTGAAAACTCAACGTTGAGATTTAATATCCAATACCTCAAAACATCCATATTATGATATTATACTCTCATTTAATAAATGGAGCCACGATGTCCATATCTATAAATGAAGTCCTCTATCGATTAACAAATGTATACCACCTAACTATCGAGGATAGACTATGCTATATAATCGTACTCATTAATAGCTCTAATGATAACACTTGCAACCATAAGTCCATCATTTATCTCAGGATTAAGATAGACTCTCCGATTGTCCTCTTTAATGAAAAGACTTATATCTAGTGACGGTTCTAGATAAAGTATTTCATTGTGATCCAGTTCAATGCACCTAGTGCACTAGATTATTTTACTCGAAAACCTTTCGATGATTTTAGACTCATCATATTCATTTGATCCCACTCAAATGCTAGTAAAAGAATTCTACAACTTTAACAAGATAGAGATGCCCAACCTATAACTTAAGTTGTGAACGTTATTCAAGACTAACTAAAGAATTGTGTCTACCTCATACATATCCGGATGTATGAACAATTCTTCATGTCTCATAGTCTTTTGACCTTATGATTATTTACCTTGACAATTATAATAGTAAATGCTATAAGTAATTGTAAGAATCAGTATTCACTTTATTAATATGAGAAGATTGTCAATTACAATATTACACTCTTGCCATTGAGCATAATCCTAACAATCTCCCACTTGCTCTATAGCAAGTGTGTCATATCTCTCATTCCCATGTTCTCTAGATGTCCATCAAAGCTCTTCTGAGGTAGAGTCTTTGTGAAAGGATCCGCTAGATTTTCTGCTGACGCGATTTTGGTGATCGTCACGTCTCCCCTATGAACAATTTCCCTCAAAAGGTGATACTTCCTTTCAATGTGTTTACCTCTCTTATGAATTCTTGGTTCTTTCGAATTAGCCACTGCACCACTGTTGTCACAGTGTATAGTGATCTGCTTATTAGCACTAGGAACCACTTCTAAGTTAATCAAGAATTGGCGGAGCCAAACAGCCTCTTTGGCAGCTTCGCATGCAGCAACATACTCAGCTTCCATGGTGGAATCAGCAATACAAGATTGCTTGATACTCCTCCATATGACTGCTCCTCCTCCAATGGTAAACATAGATCCTGATGTGGATTTTCTGGATTCAGAATCCGACTGGAAATTAGAATCTGTATACCCAATGGGAATTAAATCCCCTCAAGAGTATACAAGCATATAATCTCTAGTTCTCTTGAGATACTTGAAAATATGCTTGATTGCCGTCCAATGATCAGGACCAGGTTTCGATTGAAACTTGCTAACTATGCCAACAGCAAAACAAATATCTGGTCTAGTACAGAGCATTGCATACATGAGACTTCCAACTGCCGAGGCATATGGAACTCTACTCATGAATTGCTCTTCATGCACATTCTTAGGTGCTTGACCCTTAGAAAGTTTGATTCCATGTCTAAAAGGTAACATACCTTTCTTGGAATCTTGCATGGTGAATCTAGACAAGATTTTATCAATGTATGAAGCTTGGGATAATGCAATCGTTCTATTCTTTCTATCCCTTATTACTTGGATACCAAGAATATAACTTGCTTCTCCTAAGTCCTTCATATCAAATTGTTTTGCTAACCATTCTTTCACTGATGTTAATACACCTACATCGTTTCCAATGAGTAGTATATCATCAACATAAAGAATGAGGAAAACCAACTTGTCGCATTTGATCCTCTTGTATACACAAGGTTCGTCAGGGTTTTGAATAAATCCAAAACCCTTTACAGCTTGATCGAACCTTATGTTCCAGGATCTAGATGCTTGCTTTAGTCCATATGTGGACTTTTGCAACTTGCATACTCTTTCTTCTTGGCCTTTTTCAATGAATCCATCTGGTTGCATCATGTAGATGCTCTCGTCAAGACTTCCATTAAGGAAAGCTGTCTTGACGTCCATTTGCCAAATCTCTAGGTCTAGAGATGCTGCAATGGATAAGAGTATCCTAATGGATTTAAGCATGGCCATAGGTGAGAAGGTTTCCTCGTAATCGACACCTTCTTTCTGTGTATAACCTTTAGCTACTAGTCTAGCTTTAAAGGTGTTAACGGAAATTTTGCTCGGGATGAGAAATCCCAATTAACGCCCTCATGACCACTACCACGTAGGTGGTGGCCAAAATTCTTTATATATGTAACAGTGGTTTATAAAATGACAAGTAGGCAAGAATGTTTTTATTTAGCATGCATGGTACACGAATACAAAGATTCTTCTCTCTTTTCTCTCAAATCTCTCTAGGAAATGGTCGATTGTTAGTCGTATGCCTGTCGAATAGTAGTCTCTCCTTTTCATTTCTTTTCTTTTCTATTTATACATGGTTTGTAGGTAAACAGACTAATTCTCCCTTGATTGTCTCAGTCTCTTCCTTATCGGGCGGGATTTCTTGCGTTAATATCATTTGACTTTTAGATTGACGCCCGAATTGAGGGTATCGTGGTGGAGATCAGTTTGTTTCCTTTTTGGATTTCATTACTTGTTCTGCTTATAGATAACGCTTCCAAGTATGATTTAATGCATTCCTCGTATCCTTTCAGTATGATCCTTATAGAAGTCGCGGGATATGACGATATGGTGTGATGCATCAACCAGGGAGGTTGTTTAGTATTTCGACCTTGATGTCTGAGAAGTTTCATCCAGCTTGGAGCCAGATCCGGCTTCTCTTGACTTTTTCGAAGCTAGATGTGGCCTCGACTGACCTTTTTGAAGCTAGGTGTGGCTTCGACTGACCTCGCGGCCTTCTAGGGACATTCTTCTGTGTCAATCAAGGTACAGACGAGTTTCTTGAGCATTTACGAGATGACCTTGACTTCGGGGAGCTTCTAGTTTTGATGATGCGGGCTAAGTCCGATCATTCCGGGCTCTATTCCGGATGTTTCCGGAGCCTGACCTTGTTCCTGGGGTGGTATCGCAGTTCGACCCTGGATAGAGAGGTCTCCTGGTGGAAGTTCTCGGGTCCGGGCTTTATCCCAGATGTGTCTGGAGCTCGCCCTTAGTGCCTGGGGTGGTATCATAGCTTGGCTCTGGATATAGAGGTCTTCAGGTGAAACTTTCGGGTATGGAACCAGGTCTAGGAAGTGGAAAATTTCCCTTTGGTCGTTAGCCAATTGTGGCTATTAACAGAAGTCCCCTCTGACTTGAACACCAGACGTCGAGCTCGGGGTTGAGGTCAGATTCTCACTTTATTTGGGAAATCTTCCTCATTTTACCGTTACCGAAATTTTGGGAAATTTCTTCATTTGAGTGACGTGTTGTGAACCGACTATTTTATCTTCGAATTAATTTGATCACGTTACGACAGTCCTCGAGATTTTTTACCGTTACCAGGATCTTGGGGAGATCTTCCTCTTAACTGTGTAAATGATGTGGCATGAGATGATTAGCCCGCTTTCGAGTTTAATTCGGTTACGTTACCGAGTCGATTTTTTACCGTTACCAAACGAGTATCCTGGTAACTTGAGCTGTTGCCCTCCTGCCTATATATATGTCTATTTTACTCCTCATCTTCCTCACATCTTCTCGAGCTAAAAGAACCTTTTGTTGAGAAATATTTCCGTAGTTTTTCCTCCAAGCTTGCTTCTTTCTTCATTCTTCGTCTTCTATAATGTCAAAAAAATGTCTTGATTCAAATGATTCCATATTTGACAGTGAGGAGGTCGTCAGTCTTAGTCTGGGGAAGCGGGCTAGGAGGAGTTCTGACGGTGATGATTCCCTGCCCACCTCACAACGTCGACGATCCAGTAGGAATGTATCTATCGGGATTGGGTTCTCCAATCATCCCGACCACCCTTTAGATATCGTCGATGATGATTCCGACAAAGAAACGGTCGGTGGCGCTGCGGGGAGCGTCGGGTCTCGGCTCCTGGTCCCCTTGGGGAGAGGCTCCCTCCCTACGATTTCCGGGTTATCCCAGATTCCACCGTTGACCCTGGCGTCGATCGACCACTTGAGGTCAAAGTTTGGCATCCCCGACAGTGTATCCATCTCGGTGCCTTCCAAGAACTTCAAGTTTTTCAGCCCCTCTAAAGGCGTGCTTCCGATCCATGTGGCCGCTCTTGAGAACGGGGTCAGGCTTCCCCTCCATCCGACCCTTCGGCAGGCTTTAAACGCCATCCAGCTCGCTCTCCTTCAGTTAACGACGGGCTTCTGGAGGCATTTGATCGGTTTCCTTGTGTTATGGAGGGAACAATGCCATATGAGTAAAGTGACGAGGGAGCCAAGTGCAGAGGAGCTGGCTTATCTTTTTCAGATTGGGAGCTTGTCTAGAGCTTTTCGGGGTCAGTTCTACGCCAAGGCCAAGAATAAGCTCAATTTCATCATTCCTGGTGCTTTGAAGAAGGATCCCGCGTGGAAAGAAGAATGGATCCTGGCGGGGGATGACTGGGGGAGCTCGATTTTCATCGGAGGGCATGAATTCGAGGTTCCTACGGCTTTTAGTGACAAACCCTTCTGGGACCGGGATTCCCTGCCTGTCGAGTCCGAAGCCATCTTAAAGGCCATTCTAGCCCGGAATTACCTGAATTCGAAGTTCCCTACCGCTGAAGCTTTTGACCCTCGTAGGGTGAACAAATATCTGCGAATTTCAGACGCTATTCCTCGTAAGTATCCTTGTGTTGCTTCGTCTTATTACTTAGCTTGGTTCTAACATTTTCTTCTTTAATCTGCTTATTCACAGTTTTTGTCAGTGGAGCCAGCCACCCGACACGTCTCACACTCTCCTAAAGGTGGAGCTTGTCTTCCCTCCTCTGGGGTCGAACCTGCCCTGGCTTCTTCTGTCTCTCCGGCTGGGTCCAAGATGGCCACTCTGGCCTCGCGGGCTTTCCGGGCTTTGGGCAAAGCTCCGTAGGTGGTTGGCCCGGCTGTTTCTGCCCCCTCGGCCGTGGCCGCTAAAGTCGCTACCCCTTTGACTCAAACACCTGATTCCGCGGCGCTTCCAACAACTAAAGCCTCGGAGGTTTCTGGGAAAGATATCGCGAGGGCTCTTTCCAGCCGCTCCCGGCCTCAATCGAGCTCGACAGGGCGGGACGAGGTCTTGGAGCAGTTCATACCGTCCTGTCCAGGTGGCGGGATCTCCAAGATGGCTTCTATGCCTGTGGATGTCCTTATAACCAAGGGGTCCGCTATCTTAGCTAAGGTAATTGTATTTCCTTCACGCTATTTTTGTTCACTCGTTTAGTTTCTAACTCGGGTTTTATATTTGTAGGCCTTTAAGGTCAATGTCGCGATGGGCCAGCAGGTAGCCCTTCTCCGTGATCGGGCTGTAAAAGCCGAAGCTGAAGCTGAGAAGGCCGGGGAACTGATCAAGCAGGCTCGGTCTCTAGTGGAAGAGGTGACTTCCAGCCAAGGCAAAATTGAGCTCGAGATGGCTGAGCTTCGCTGCGATCATGAGAGGATGAAGCAATCTTTCGATCAGGAGCGTCTTCAATCTCTCCGGCGGGCTAGGCAGCGAGACTCCTGGAGATCTGAGGCTAAGAAGCTGGACCTTGAGAACCGGTCTCTGATTACTCAGGTGGCCAAGCTATAAGCTGATGCGGAGACCTCCTTCAGTGATGGGTATTTTTATGCTTCCTTTCAGGCCGCGGAAGCTCTTCCTCCTCCTTTTGATTTGTCGTCTATTGCGGGCTGGGACAGACGGGAAATAATGCTCAAAGCTGCCGAGTTATCTCATCTGAAGGTGACAATATGGTCTCTTCTAGCCTGGCAGGAACTGGGAAGCAGCCCACTCAGTCAGATCCCTCCTTCCATCTTCTTTCCTTTATCCCCTCAGGGCCTAGGGAATCTTCCAGCAAAGTGATGTCCTCTCGATCCTGAGGAGGACCAATCGGGAGCTGGTGAAGAGGTTAGGAGCCCATCTGATGATCCAGCTTTAACAGAGATGGAGGTCGACAGGAGCCAGATGGGGCCCTTGGCTGCTCTTCTCGACGCAGCTATTCCTCCTGAAGTTATGGATGTAATCAATGAAGTTTTGGAGGAAGATCCAGCTGATCATTAGATAGAGCCTCTAAATGGAGGAGCGGTCGGCGAGGATAACCCAGATGGACAGCTGTCTGTTGAGGGGGTTGATGCTGAGGATCAGCAGGAAAGAGGAGGGCCAGCGGAGGGGAGCCATGATAGCCCCAAAGCTTGAAGCGGATGACTTGTTTCTGATTGCCCGGAAAAGGGGGTGGGCACCCTGCTTTGCCATTGTCAGTTTTTTATTTTTCCTTCTTCTTTTTGTAGCCCGAATTCGGGGGTTGGGCTCCCCATTTGGATGTAGCCTTATCGGGGGATAGGCTCCCCTTGCCCTTAATGATAAATTGACAAGCCTTTTTGAGAACTTTATTCTGCTTCTGGTCTTGAATGGTATCCAGAGTAGCATCTGTAGCATCAATTAAGATTCGTGTAGGCAATTATGATGATTTTGATTCTGCACACGAAAGCAAACAATATATATATGGGGCGATAAGCCAACCAAGACATCAGGAATGCTACTTAGCTAATTCCTAGTCTTTGAGATCTAGCGGGCAACTATGCCTTTACACTCTGGTGGTAGCCTGACCAAGGCATCAGGAGGGCTATCGAGCTATTTCCTGGTCTCGAAATCTGGAGGGCAACTATGCTCTTGCACTCAGATCCTTCTTGGGGGTGGTAGCCAGACCAAGGCATCAGGAGGGCTATCGAGCTATTTCCTGGTCTCGAGATCTGGAAAGCAACTATGCTCTTACACTCAGATCCTTCTTGGAGGTGGTAGCCTGACCAAGGCATCAGGAGGGCTATCGAGCTATTTCCTGGTCTCGAAATCTGGAGGGCAACTATGCTCTTGCACTCAGATCCTTCTTGGGGGTGGTAGCCAGACCAAGGCATCAGGAGGGCTATCGAGCTATTTCCTGGTCTCGAGATCTGGAAAGCAACTATGCTCTTACACTCAGATCCTTCTTGGGGGTGGTAGCCCGACCAAGGCATCAGGAGGGCTATCGAGCTATTTCATGGTCTCGAGATCTGGAAGGCAACTATGCTCTTACACTCAGATCCTTCTTGGGGGTGGTAGCCCGACCAAGGCATCAGGAGGGCTATCGAGCTATTTTCTGGTCTCGAGATCTGGAAGGCTACTATGCTCTTACACTCAGATCCTTTTTGGGGGTGGTAGCCCGACCAAGGCATTAGGAGGGCTATCGAGCTATTTCCTGGTCTCGAGATCTGGAAGGCAACTATGCTCTTACACTCAGATCCTTCTTGGGGGTGGTAGCCCGGCCAAGGCATCAGGAGGGCTGTCGAGCTATTTCCTGGTTTCGAGATCTGGTAGGCAACTATGCTCTTACACTCAGATCCTTCTTGGGGGTGGTAGCCCGACCAAGGCATTAGGAGGGCTATCGAGCTATCTCCTGGTTTCGAGAGGTTTATGTCTAATTCCCATACAAGGGTATAGTCTCTAACGTTGAACATAGTTGGAGACAAAGATGGAAGAGAAAAGGAAAATGACTTTATTGATGATGGAGATGTAGTACATCTTTATTAGGACCTGTAATGAAAACTAAGTGGGGATAGTCTGCTTGAGAACTCTTTTCAAGGGTAGAATTTCTTCAAATGATCTGCATTCCAAGTGTGGTTGATGGGTCGTCCGTCCTATGTCTTAGAGTTTATAAGCTCCATTGCGAACAACTAGCTTTATCAAATATAGCCCTTCCCAATTTGGACTTAAGACTCCATCCGACCTTTTCCGAGTATTCAGTGTTACTTTCCTAAGTACCAGATCCTCTTCCTTGAATTTCCGGGCTCTAACCTTTTGGTTGAAGTATCTAGCGATCCTGCTTTGGTAGATCGCTACTTTCTCTGCTACCCGGTCTTGTTTTTCTTCTAAGAGGTCTAGACTAGCCCGGAGCTTGACTTCGTTACTTTCTGGCTCAAATTGTTGTACCCTGAACGAGGTCAATCTATGCTCGATGGGGAGGACTACTTCAACCCCGAAGGCCAGGGAGTAAGGTGTTTCTCCAGTAGCTGTTCTTTTTGTAGTCCGGTATACCCAAAGGACTTCTGGTAGCTCTTCGGCCCATTTACCTTTCCTCTGCTGAAGCTTCTTTTTCAGAAGTTTCTTGATTGTCTCGTTAGTGGATTCTACCAGCCCGTTAGTCTGGGGATGAGCCACTGAAGCGAGCCTGAGGTCGATCCCCAATCCCTTGCAGAAGTCTTTGAATCGGGCGTTGTCGAATTGCTTTCCTAGATCGGCTACAATGATGAGAGGGGTCCCGAACCTGCATATTACGTTAGTCTTGATAAACTTGGTTGTATTCTTTTCTGATATTCGAGCCAGAGGTCCTGCCTCAACCCATCTTGTGAAGTAGTCGATAGCCACGATAACATGTTTCATCTGTCCAGGAGCGGTAGGAAGTGGCCCAATTAGGTAGATTCCCCACATGGCAAAGGGGTAAGGTGAGCTGAGGGACGACAGTTGCTCGGGTGGCTGGTGGCTCAAGTTTGAGGTTCTTTGACAAGGTTCGTAGGATTGCACAAAACTCTTTGCATCTTGATGGATGGTCGGCCAGTAGTACCCCATACGAAGCACCTGATAGGCTAGAGCGTCCCCACCTAGGTGGTTCCTACAGTCCCATGCGTGGACCTCTCTCAATGCCCACTTAGCATCATCGGGATGCAAGCACCTAAGTAAGGGGAGGGATCTGCCCCTCCTGTAGAGGTATCCGTCCACCATACAATATCGAACTGAGAGTCTCTTAACTCTTAAGGCTTGGTTGGGCTTGGTCGGGCTCTTTAGGAAGCTCTCCTTCAAGGAGGTAGGCAACAATTGGGTCCATCCAGCAAGGTAGGCGATCCAGGGAACAAATTTCTCCATTTGTGGCTATGCTTGGCTGGGTGATAACTTCGAGGGGAATTCCCCTTGGTAGGGATTGGCCTCCGTTCGCCGCTATTTTAGCTAGAACATCTGCGCGATGGTTTTGGTGTCGAGGCACGTGATCGATCTTGAGTCCCTTAAATTTGCTTTTCAGCAACCGAGCTAGATTTAAGTAGGCAACCATATTATCTCCCTTTGCCTGGTAGACCCCAGTCACCTGGTTTACAACAAGCAACGAATCGCTCTTGATATGCAGGTAGTCGGCCTTTAGTTCGATGGCTACCTTCATCCCAGCTAGGAGGGCTTCATATTCCGCTTCGTTGTTGGTAGCTTTAAATTCGAACCTCAAACAGTGACAGAATTCAGTCCCCTCCGGATCTATCAAAACTATGCATGCTCCTCCCCCAGCTCGTCCAGATGCTCCGTCTAAAAAGAGGATCCATGGCTTGCAGCCCTCCGGCCAATTTTCGACCTCGGATATCTTCTCAGGGACCTCGTTTGATACTGAGGGATCAACTGTGTCTGGGATCGCCGAGAATTCTGCCACAAAGTCGGCTAAAGCATGTGCCTTAATCGTAGTCCGGGGCTTATACTTTAAGTCGAACTGAGTGAGCTCTAGTGCCCATAAAACTAGCCTTCCTAATACATCTGGTATTTGCAAGAATTAACGGAGGGGTTGGTCTGTCACCACTGCTATTGTGTAAGCTTGAAAATAGGGATGGATTTTCCTCGCTGAGATTACCAGAGCATAAGCGAACTTCTCCAGGAGAACGTAGTTCCTTTCTGATTTGGTCAAGGCATGACTCACATAGTATATGGGTCTTTGAAAACCGTCGCTACAATCCTTGGCCAAAGCCCCGCTTACTGTAGTTTCTGATACAGCCAGGTAAATCTGCAGCTCATCTCCGAGAACCGGCTTGACTAACAAAGGGGGGCTTGTTAGGTACTCCTTCAAAGCTTGAAATGCCTGCTAGCTTTCCTAGCTCCATTTCATGTTCTTTCCTTGTTTGATGGCCTTAAAGAAAGGGAGACATTTATCGATGGAGCGAGAGATAAACCTGTTGAGTGCTGCCACCCGTCCAGTCAGAATCTGTACTTTCTTGAGCAAGGTCGGGGATTCCAAGTCCAGGATAGCTTTGATTTTTTCTGGGTTGGCTTCTATACCTCTCTCATGAACCATGAAGCCCAGAAAATTTCCTGCCGTTACCCCAAAAGCACATTTGGAGGGGTTCAAACGCATCTAGTTTTCCCTCAGTATGAGGAAGGTTTTGTGAAGGTCTTCTTGATGTCCCTTTGTGGTTGGGGATTTCGTGATCATGTCGTCGATATATACTTCCATCGTCCTTCCTATCTCGGGCTTGAATAGTTTGTTAACCAGCCGCTGGTATGTGGCCCCTGCATTCTTCAAACCAAATGGCATCACCTTGTAGCAGTATAAGCCCTGCCCAGTAATGAAACTGGTTTTATCTTGGTCAGCCGGGTGCATTTTAATTTGGTTGTATCCTGAGAATGCGTCCATAAAACTCAAAAGTTTATTTCCGGATGTGGAGTCAACCAGCTGGTCGATCTTTGGCAAAGGAAAATTGTCTTTCGGACAAGCCTGGATGAGGTCGGTGTAGTCGAAACACATACCCCATTTCCCATTCGCCTTCGTCACCATGACCACGTTGGCGATCCATTCGAGGTAACGTACTTCTCTGACGAACCCCGCTTTGATCAATTTATCAACTTCTTCCTGCACCGCCGCGTTCCTATCAGTGTTGAAATGACGCCTCTTCTGCTTGACGGCCTTGACTGTTGGATCTACTGCTAGCCGGTGGGTGACCAACGATGCCGGGATTCCAGGCATTTCATTATGGTTCCAGGCGAAGATGTCGCTGAATTCCCTGAGAAGATTAACCAGTCCTCTTTTTACTTCTGGATCAAGGGTGGCTCCGACCTTGACGACCTTGGAGGGATCGTCATTCCTGATGGATATCTCTTCTAGTTTGTCCACGGGCTTCCCGCTGGCCCATTCCTTACTCTGTTCTTCCTCGTATGGCATGATAGGTTCATCCTCCGGATGCTCAGGATGTTCTGAGGGCTCCTTCTCCTCCTGGATTATCCGGGACGTATCCATGTCTTCCTTGATTACTGTCACCTGTACACACTGCTTCGCTAAGGCTGTAGGATTGGCAGATACTGCGTAGCATTTCCTGGCTGCCTGCTGGTCTCTACGTACCTCTCCTACCTTGGTTCCAACCGGGAATTTTAAGACGTTGTGGTATATGGACAAGAATCCCTTCAAGGAGGACAGGAAAGGTCTCCCTAAGATGGCGTTGTAGGCCGATGGGGTGTCCACCACAACAAAGTCGGTCATTACATTCTGTTGGAGCGAGGTGACCCCGATGATTACTGGGAGGATCATTGACCCTACAGGTATGATCGAGTTCCCAGTGAAACCGTAAAGTGGAGTGGTACAGCTGTTGTAGCAATGTTGCTTTAGGTTCAATTTTTCTAGGGTATCCTTGAAGAGGATATCTACACTGCTACCCGTATCCACGAGCACGCGATGGACCAGACAGTTGGCGATCTGTATCGTGATGACCATTGGATCATCATGAGGTTGCACAGTGTTGAACACATCTGCTTCGGTGAATACAATCTAAGCTGACTGGGAGGGCTCTGTCGGGCTCTGGCTGACTTCGAAGATCCCTCGGCTCTCTCCAAGGCGGGGAACCTTTCTAGCGTGGTTTTTTCGGGAGTTATTGGACACGCCGGCCAATGTAGGACCTCCGCTGATAGTGTGTATCACCTGGATCTGTTGCATTAAGTCAGCCTGCTCCTGACAAAGACCTTTTTCCCTTATGTCGTTTTAAAAGATCAGTCCGTCAAATAATATTTAAAGAAACCACACAAGCCTAAATCAGTTTACAAACATAGATATAGTGGCAAGTGGGTGTCGTCCACAGGGAACGGAGTTAGCCAAATTAGTCTAAGCTAAAGCAATGGTATGTATATATAAATAGCAAAACATGAATTGGTGAAAATGTAGATTGTGAACCAATTCTAAATAACACCAAATTAAATAAGTAAATAAAATGAAAGGTGAAAATGGAGTGAAGGATATATAGATGATGGAAACTAAGGAGTTAATGGATTCGAAAGCAAATACTGGGCAATGTAACAAACTTGTCAATAGCACGGCTCTTCAAGGTAACCGACCTAGGATGTATAGAGTCGGTTATTTATCCCCAGAAGGTGGCCAACCGAGGATGTATAGTGCGGACCACCTATTAGGGATTAATCCTTGTAAACTACCAACCTAGGATGTATAGAGTTGATTGTTTATCGGATTCTAGAAATGAAGCTCGTCTACCTAAAATTGACTCAACCGATTACAAATAGTCACCCTAGGATGTATAGTGATGACTTCTAACTCTTTCACGGATTCCGACCTAGGATGTATAGTGCCGGAAATACGATCGAGGTTAGATTAAAACCGCGGTTCAAGAGTCGGAATTCATGACTTTCCTTCTATTCTTTAGAGCATTAAACAACTAAATAGGATGTATATCTAGATGCAATACCCATTAATAATATAAAGACATCTTGCAAAGATCATGTATCTACACAAGAAATCAATGATAAACACTCACAACAAGAATAGATCAATGGAAGATAGACATGAATATCAATATAATATCAAGTTTATGTACAAGCCCAATATTAAACAAACTACTCCATCAACCCCTTAGAGGGGATTTAGCTACTCATTACAACTAGGAAATCAGAAGAGAGGAGAAAGAAATAACCCTTGGAGAACATCTCCTTCCTTGAAGTGGCTCCAATCTCCTAACTTCCTTGAAGTTGAGTAGAGAATGTGTGGATGAGAGGTAGAGAGAGAAACTAGATCTAAGAATGTCTAATCTGCCTAAAACGAAGTTAAAAGCTCCTTAAAACGTTTCTGTACTTTTATATTTATACTAAATACTAAAATAGGTCACTTAAGCTTTGAAAATCAGACTGGCGCGCTCGGAGTGCGGGTGGAGTGCGGGTGGTTTACCCGCACTGTATGGGTTGCCTGCAACTTCAGTTCACGGATCAGGACATTAGTACGGGTGGAGTGCGGTTGAATTACCCGCACATAGCCCGCACTTGGCATCGCACTGTGACCGCACTTCCTTTTCAGGTGCAAATTCTACCTACTGTCTTGAGCAACAGTGCGGGTAGAGTGCGGTTGGATGACCCGCACAGTACCCGCACTCTAATGTCAGGTGTAATTCTGCTCTTCTGTTCTTGATGCAAGTGCGGGTAGAGTGCGGTTCGATGACCCGCACAGTACCCGCACTCTAGTGTCAGGTGCGATTCTGTTCTTCTGTTCTTGGTGCAAGTGCGGGTGAAGTGCAGTTTGCTTACCCTCACAGAACTCGCACTCTAATGTCAGGTGACTGCGCAGCTTCTCTGGTTTGGCAATAGTGCGGGTGGAGTGCGGTTAGCTCACCCGCACCGTACCAGCACTTTATCTCTGTACTTGCATTCTGCCCCGGCTATGCACATAAGTACGGCTGGAGTACGGCTGGAGTGCGGTTACGACCCGCACTGGACCCGCACTATAGACCTGTTTGTGCTCCTTTTCTGCTGGAATCATCACAATGTGCTTCCAAGCCTGTCTCTGCATCATATCCTTCAAATAAGCACAAAATAACCCATAAGAGACACAAAAACGCACGAAAACAGAACATAAGGTAAGGATCTGAGGGCCTAAATATAGTACATATTTGGCCCGATCAAACACCCCCAAACCAAACTTTTGCTCGTCCTCGAGCAAATCTATTCAAAACAGTAAGACGCCAGCTGAAAGTAATTTCTAAATACCTACACAATACATCAACAATGTCGCAAGTCCCATGTGTGATATGATACAAATAGATGTGATCGAGAGGAGAAAAACATATGCACAAGATCAAAAGCAGTTTGGAGACACCCAAGGGAGGCTCGTACGAACACGAATCCCACACCTAAAGGCATTCATGAATTTAGGACCACTTACTCCCATACCTTGAACATAATTCGCTTCAATTCTAAAGCTCACATGGATTCCCTCTTTTCTTTCCTCAAGAGTCCTAAGTTCCACACAACAAGTATGCAAAGAAGATTCTGCATAAGATTTAAGCAATGAACTATCCTAGGAACGAGTCACCATGCCATTGATGCGAAAGATCGTGCTTCAACCTACATTCCCAAACTAGACTTACATGGATCAAATAGGGCTTTTCAACTTGTTATAGTGTGGCTGTGGGGGTGAATGAGTTTAAACAAAACAGAATATGGAATTTTTAGGAGTTCAACTCACCAATCACGCTAGAATAAAATCCCTACTCCCACACCATGTTCTTTTCTTGCTTTAAATGCAACCCTCTAGGAAACCATTTAACCCACATTTTTCCCTCAACATTTGCATTCCATTGGGCGTGTTTAGCATAAAACACTCTCATTATGGCACTTCAAGTACAATCTTTCTTTAAATTTTTCTTTTGACAATTTCCAACTAACAATGTTGTACTCCATTTGAGTTGTTACCATCTTCCCTTTTTAGGCATTTAGAGTGCATAACTTACCCTTTTCTTTCATATTTTCAACATCTATCTCATTTTACCCACTGTGGGACCATTTTATCCCTTTTTCTCACTAACATTTCCCATCTTAACATGATTAGTACAGGGGTAGGCATGTGTTTAGGCTATTGGGTACATGGTTGAATGTGGTACCAATGAAGAGGTAAGTGTTTGGCCTCAAATCGGCTTTGGAACACACAATATGGTAAGTGGTGTTTAGGCTATAGAGGTACTTCAATAAACAATGCATTCCCTACTATCACTTCCAAAACAATCTAAAAAGGGAATGAAAACATCCATCACGCATTCACAAAATAATGCAAGTCCTATGGCACATGACATACATGACGAGAGGCGTGTTTAAGAATAATCAATAATGCACTCGGAAAATGCACTTTCATGCTTGTGTTTGTGATCTCACAGGCATCTCCACTATTAGAACAAGACATGGGAACAATGAGTCCCCAATACTTCATACCAACGGATGGAACTAACCCATGATGGTGCAAGCTAAGCCTTAAGTGGCACCAAACAATATCACAAGGTCAGAGCACATATAAGAGACTCGTCAAAAACACATTCTAGAAGCATCATACCCATACTGGATTACAGTTTATGAAAAATGGATAAGCGACAAAATTGAAAAATTGGACACTAAACTGTACACGGCGGAGGCGTGATGCACCCCCAAACCAAAACTCAACAATGCCCTCATTGTTGGGAAGAATAAGCATAATCGCAATAAAAGGCGGAATGAGGGATTAACACCCCCAAACCGAATCTAGACATACATTCGACCAAGCTCATTCAGCATAACAAAAACTAAATCGCATTCATAAAAATTTTAAGTACAAAACCGAAGGTAGAAAACTCCCTTAGAAGGAAGATCGGTCGATGTCCATTCGTGTTGTTGTGTGCTTCCCAAAAGATGCACAACCTAGCTTAAAACCACACAACAACTCTACCAACGAAAATTAAATGCGAAAAGAAAAGAAAAAATAAGTCTAAGCCGTTTAAAAGATAATACAAATATAAATACAAGCAGTAAAAGTTATGATCAATAATGAAGAAAAAGAAAGGATGGTCAATCATCGTCGAAAAACTCCCTCTCCGGTTCACTGGCGATCCCTTTGCCTTTGGGGTCGATCTCTGATCTGATCCACTCTTCCTGCTCCTTCATGGATCTCTCCATAGCAGCTCTGAGCTCTTCCCCATATGGGTCAATGGTTGGGCCCCCTGAAGGAGGTGAGAAAGCAGCTGACCTCTTCTTTTTCTGTGGATAACTCGGAAGACTGAGTGCCTCCCTCATGTCTGTGAGGTTGCCCCAAATGTTCGTGAAGTACTCATTTGCTTCCGCTCTGCTCTCAGTGATCTGCCTCCTATTTTCGGCGACCTCGGTCCTGAGGTTCTCCAATCCAGTAAGCAAAGGCTACCAAGGAACCTCTCCATATGTCTCATGCGGGGGTGAGGAAGCTACGGGCCTATAATCACCATAATCGATGTAAACCGGCTCCACATCCGGTGGTTCCGGGATGTCTTCCGGCTGTCTGCTAGTGCTGCCCCCTCGAGCAGGTTTTCTCCTCCCTGTTCGGACCCTGACACCAGAGGGGTCTCGCTCTCTGATCTGGTCATTCCATGTGAATCGCCCAACCGGCCCCAAACCGCATTCGAAAGGATCGGATCCGAAATCTACTCCGGCGGTTCTGCAGAATGCGGTGATGAGGCTAGGGAAAATGAGTGGCTGCTTGTCCACCCTGACCCCTCCCATCTCAAGGATCTCTCTCTTGATCAAAAAGCCGATGTCGACCAACTGGTTCTGCAGTATACAGTACAGAATCATGGCTGCATTGAAGTTCACTGAGGTCCTGTGCTTTCTGGGAATCAAGGAATGGGAGATGAAGACATGCTAGAACCCCAACTCACTCCTTAAATTGGTGTGCTTCATACGGTGATCAGAGGCCACCCAAAAATCCATCGGACGAATCACTAACTGATTTGCAAAGTCCACATTTTGGGTCACAAAGAATTCGCTCCAAGTCACCCCTTGCCTTAGATGTCTGACTGCTTCGGGATCAACTGGAAGCTCAGTCCTATAATACCTGTTTATGTACACTATAGTCATCCAGACTTCTATCCCACGGACCAGAACCGAGGAAGAGCGTTGAAAAGCTTCAGGTACCAACCCAGCAAAGAACTCTTCGACCACACGTCGACAATACATCGGGGGGGGTGGGGGCTAACAAAGGTTTCCCATCCCCTTGCCTCAATCATTGGTGGAATTGGGGTGCCTTCCAGTTCTTCTACCGCTATTCCCCTCTCTACCACTATGTCTCGCTCCCTGAAATAGTCTAAGCGTTCCTCGAAATCCGGGTGCCTGATGCACGGTGGAGGAACTTGGGGGCCTCGCCTTGGTCTTCATTCGGAACCCTGACTGCTTTGCCTAGGCGTTCTCCTGGGTCTCCCTGACATCTGTACATTAAAAATAGTTGTAAGGCAATATTCGGATCAAAGAAACACGAGGTTATGATGCAGGAATATGAAAGTACAAAAATTCTGCCAAGAGGATAAAGTGCGGGTGGAGTGCGGGTGAGTGACCCGCACTGTGCCTGCACTCTAACTTGTCACCAGACACTAGCAAATGCAGAGTTCAATTCATGTATACATCTCAAAATTCCGGTTCATCATCGAACGAATCAACAACAAAATGACTCTAACTCATGTATCGGCTTCAATTCAACCATATAAACCCAATTCATAGTTTGAAAATCTAATTGCAAAATAGAAAATCAATTAACAATGAATACATTGCATGCAAAATAGATAACACACAACATTCCACTCTCTTAGACATTAGCAAAAGCAAAAACAAGGGTCAAAACCCTAACTAATGAAGTTCATGCATAAGAGGCAAAAGAAATCGTGATAAAGAGGGTTAGGGTTTTGGATTAGAGATATGTGAAATGAAATTAGAGTAAGAATTCATACCTTAGTTGCCAAAAAATCAAAAACGTGGCACACACGGAATACCTTTAGCTGGGAAGAGGGAAAAATTTGAAGTTTGCAGTTGGTTTTGCTCTTTTGTGGCAAGTGGAGCCTTAGAAAACGACAGGCATATATATACTGCGCGACAAAAGTGCGGGTGGAGTGCGGGTGACTGACCCACACTTTACCCGCACTCTATTACCTGATGCCCTCATAGTACGGGATGAGTGCGGGTGACTGACCCGCACTCTAACAGCACTGTTCCCCTAGACAGACTCCTGAATTCTGCCCTGCAACTGTATTTGTACCAAAACAAACTCAAACATTCTCAAAAGTTTACAACAACAAAACTAACCATCCGAAAAGTAAAAATAAAAATAAAAACAATAAAATAAATTCAAAAAATAAGTGCAATGCACTCAAAGTGGGCCCCGGTCAACCAAATGAGGTTTGACCGGAATGGGGAGCATATTCAACTTGGCCACCCAAACTGGTGCCAAATGCCTATGCACTGCATCTCTCCCCACTCTCCTCATTTGTCCCACTAAGTCCTTTCGAACCCATATTTGTTTAACCTTTGGTGGGTTTATCCTAGAACTAACTCCACTTGCTTTTAATCTTTGGAAACTAAAGCAATAAGCTTTAGTGTGCCCTTTTTTAGCACAAAAGTAGCAAGTAATAGGACGGTTAGGGAAACTCCCTGTTCGATTGTTGGCGTGGGCCACTTTTTGTTGTCCGAATCTGAGGGATTTGACATTGTTTTCCATCACGGCGAGTTGTTCAATCAAATCCCCCTCCTTGACCTTAGCCCATTTCAACTCATCATCTTTTGAGCTCAACTGTTCATGCAATTCCCTTACCGCTTTTGCGGACTCCTCCACACCTAGTTGAAGTTTCCTTGTCCTTCTCCCATAGTCTTCCTCAAACTCTTCGGAGAGTCTTGCCAATGCATCTAAGTTCTTGGAGACCAACTTCTTTTTGGTGGCAAGCTCCACTACTTGTTCAGTTAACCCGTTGTTGACTGATGAGAGATCATGCAATTTAGTCTTCAACTGTACATTCTCTGTCTTCAGCAAATAAACCTCCAGTTTGAGCTTTGTGTTGTCTTGTTCAAGCTCACCCAATTGCTCGAAGAGTTTAGTATTTGCTTCTTCCTCTTCGAATTCTGATTCTTGCCTCTCCTTGATGCAGTCTTGGTTTCCCAATTCCATCTCCTTGACACCTTCAAAGGCTTGCACAAGGGTGAGCACCCAGCTCCTTTTCTTTCTGGAATTTTGTGCCTCCAAGACTAAACAATCTCTAACTTGGCTTGTTCTGGGGGATGTTACCTTGAAGTTCACACTTTGCCCTCCACATCTGAAGGAAATGTCCCTAGAACAAATATTGATCACCATACTTGCTGTGGCCATGAACGGCCTCCCCAACAGTAGTTTCCAGTCTCTACCGCTGGATTCTTCTCTTTTGCAATCCAACACAACAAATTCTGCCGGCACCATCAAACCGTGCACATTCACATAAATTTCCTCCACAATACCTACTGGGGTGATGGGAGAATTGTCAGCCATGAGGAGAGTCTGGGAGGTGGGCTTGATTGACCGAATTGTCAGCTGTTCGTAGATCTCTAATGGCATCATATTGATGCTAGCCCCCATATCAAGGACCGCTCCCATCTTTGGTGAATCCTCAAGTTGTACATCTATGACGAAACTCCAGGGGTCTTCAAGTTTACTGGGGAAGCCTATGTTACTTCCCCTATCTTCCTTATCCGCAACCTCTACCATACTTGCTTCAGTTTCCTCACCTCCTAACTGAACAACCTCTAACATGTTAACATGTTCATCGGAGCTCGAGGCCTTCTCCTTGTTCTTCATCAATGCATCAAAAATCTGTGCCAACTGAGTTTCCATCTTCTTCAATGACGCTCCATGACTGTTGGCTCTCTGATCATTGGACTGCATGTAAGCTGACATTCGTTGCTCAGAGGCATGTAAGGTGTTCTTGAGGGCTTCCGACCCGATACCAACAATTTTGATAACTGTACTCACTATCTCCTCTAGAGACTTGTCCTTTGGTTGGCTAGCGAAAGCGTGGGAATTGAAGTTGGATGGTGGGTTACTACTTGAACCTCCCCATTGATTGTTGTTGTTTCCCCCTTGATTGTATCTATTGTACCCCTGGTTTTGGTACCCTTGGTTGTTGTTTCCACCTTGGTAATTGTTGTTGCCACCTTGGTGAGTGGTTGCTCCTAGGTGGTTGTTGTTGGACCAAGATAAGTTTGGGTGATTTCTCAACCCTGGATTGTATGTATTCGAATATGGGTCATTCCTAGGCTACCTTGGGAATTCTCCAAGGGCTTGGGCTTGCTCTTCCTGACTGAAATGCCCTTCTCCCCCTTCAATCTCCCCCATGACTTGACTAACTCCTTGGGAGGGCCCTGGTTTTCCCGTTATCAGCTCCTTGATTGATTGAAGTTCCTTGTTCATTCTAGACATCTGGATTTGCACTTGGGGTATCCTGACCCACTTCTATTCTTCCACCCCTCCTCACATGTGATGTCCTCTGTTGTGAGTTCTGGGCAATCTTCTCCAGAATGTCATAAGCTTCAACTGCCCTCTTGTCTGCAATGGTACCTCCGCATGCATTATCCACCATCATTTGGGTTATTGATGTAAGTCCACTACAGAAGGAGTTAACCTTCAGTTCTGGATGGTATGTATGCGGTGGCATTTGTGCTAACAATAAGTTGAACCTCTCCCATGCCTCATGGAATGGTTCACCGTCCTCTTCAACAAAAGAAGCTATCTTCAACCTTAGGTCTTTAGCCTTCTGTGATGGAAAATACTTGTTGAAGAAAACCTTGCAGACTTGGCTCCATGTCACCAGTGATCCCGGCCTCAAGTTCATGTACCAAGTCATGGCTGCATCTTTCAGACAATATTGGAAACACCTCAGATGAAGCTGCTCCCTTGTCAATACTGCTTGGCGAGCCATTACAGGGAAGGTTTCTAGGGTGGCTACATATTGTTTCATAAATTGGAGGCAATCTTCAGTACTTCGCCCACTAAACGACGGTAGAAGGCTGATGTGCATAGTTTTTAACTCGTACTGCCTTGTTACATCATCCAGTACTATAGCAGTGGGCACATTCCCTACAAACGGGAGAGTGTACTCACCCATGGTGAGGCCTAGCTCTTCATCCCCATGTACACTTCCCTCATTCTCTCTAGCATGCTGCTCATGCTGATTATGCTCGTCCATATTTCCCTCTAACTGCTCTATTCTTCTACCCAACCGATTGATGTTATCGCTAACTGGCAACACTGTTCCTCTCAACGATCTTCGTCCGTGCATATACCTAAAATCCTAAAATTTCACAACAAATAAAGCACAACGTAAACGAGGAACAGATAGGGCAGAGCAGGAATATTACTAGACTAGCCTTACTCATGCATAACTAATTAAACTAACATGCCGCTCCCCGGCAGCGGCGCCATTTTGACAAAGACCTTTTTCCCTTATGTCGTTTTAAAAGATCAGTCCGTCAAATAATATTTAAAGAAACCACACAAGCCTAAATCAGTTTATAAACATAGATATAGTGGCAAGTGGGTGTCGTCCACAGGGAGGGGAGTTAGCCAAATTAGTTAAAGCTAAAGCAATGGTATGTATATATAAATAGCAAAACATGAATTGGTGAAAATGTAGGTAGTGAACCAATTCTAAATAACACCAAATTAAATAAGTAAATAAAATGAAAGGGGAAAATGGAGTGAAGGATATATAGATGATGGAAACTAAGGAGTTAATGGATTCGAAAGCAAATACTGGGCAATGTAACAAACTTGTCAATAGCACGGCTCTTCAAGGTAACCGACCTAAGATGTATAGAGTCGGTTATTTATCCCCAGAAGGTGGCCAACCTAGGATGTATAGTGCGGACCACCTATTAGGGATTAATCCTTGTAAACTACCAACCTAGGATGTATAGAGTTGATTGTTTACCGGATTCTAGAAATGAAGATCGTCTACCTAACATTGACTCAACCGATTACAAATAGTCACCCTAGGATGTATAGTGATGACTTCTAACTCTTTCACGGATTCCGACCGAGGATGTATAGTGCCGGAAATACGATCGAGGTTAGATTAAAACCGCGGTTCAAGAGTCGGAATTCATGACTTTCCGTCTATTCTTTAGAGCATTAAACAACTAAATAGGATGTATATCTAGATGCAATACCCATTCATAATATAAAGACATCTTGCAAAGATCATGTATCTACACAAGAAATCAATGATAAACACTCACAACAAGAATAGATCAATGGAAGATAGACATGAATATCAATATAATATCAAGTTTATGTACAAGCCCAATATTAAACTAACTACTCCATCAACCCCTTAGAGGGGATTTAGCTACTCATTACAACTAGGAAATCAGTAGAGAGGAGAAAGAAATAACCCTTGGAGAATATCTCCTTCCTTGAAGTGGCTCCAATCTCCTAACTTCCTTGAAGTTGAGTAGAGAATGTGTGGATGAGAGGTAGAGAGAGAAACTAGATCTAAGAATGTCTAATCTGCCTAAAACGGAGTTAAAAGCTCCTTAAAATGTTTCTATACTTTTATATTTATACTAAATATAAAAATAGGTCACTTAAGCTTTGAAAATCAGACTGGCGCGCTCGGAGTGCGGGTGGAGTGCGGGTGGTTTACCCGCACTGTATGGGTTGCCTGTAACTTCAGTTCACGGATCAGGACATTAGTGCGGGTGGAGTGCGGTTGAAGTACCCGTACTTGACCTGCACTTAGCCCGCACTTGGCATCGCACTGTGACCGCACTTCCTTCTTAGGTGCAAATTCTACCTACTGTCTTAAGCAACAGTGTAGGGTAGAGTGCGGTTGGATGACCCACACAGTACCCGCACTCTAATGTCAGGTGTAATTCTGCTCTTCTGTTCTTGATGCAAGTGCGGGTAGAGTGCGGTTCGATGACCCGCACAGTACCCGCACTCTAGTGTCAGGTGCGATTCTGTTCTTCTGTTCTTGGTGCAAGTGCGGGTGAAGTGCGGTTTGCTGACCCGCACAGAACTCGCACTCTAATGTCAGGTGACTGCACAGCTTCTCTGGATTGGCGATAGTGCGGGTGGGGTGCGGTTAGCTGACCCTCACTGTACCTGCACTTTATCTCTGTACTTGCATTCTGCCCCGGCTATGCACATAAGTGCGGCTGGAGTACGGCTGGAGTACGGTTGCGACCCGTATTGGACCCGTACTGTAGACCTGTTTGTGCTCCTTTTCTGCTGGAATCATCACAATGTGCTTCCAAGCCTGTCTCTGCATCATTTCCTTCAAATAAGCACAAAACAACCCATAAGAGACACAAAAACGCACGAAAACAGAACATAAGGTAAGGATCTGAGGGCCTAAATATAGTACATATTTGGCCCGATCAGCTCCCCTTTCCTCTTTTCTGCGTCCTTACGGATTTCAGCTTGCACCTCCCTTCCAGTTCTGATATTATCTCTGACCTGTTGTAGGAATTCAATCAGGCATCCTCCCCTTATCAAGGCCTCAATCTGGTTGCGCAAGTTATAGCACTCCGAAGTGTTGTGGCCCACGTCTTTGTGAAAGTCGCAGTACTTGTACCGGTTTCTCCTGTCAGCTGGGGCCTTCATGCGAGCGGGCTTTTAGAGCAATCCTTTATCCCGTATGGCAAGATAGACTGTTTCCCTGGAAGCATTCAAAGGAGTATAGTGGTCATACCCTTTTTCCCCTTGCATTACTGGAGCCACAGTCCTAGGAGGCGGCGAAGCCCGGGGAGGGGTTCGTTTTGCTAGATATCTTTCTTGCCTATGCGAAGGTGCAGGGGGGGGATAGGTCGACCTATTGGGAGGTTTATTCTGAGCTCTCTGCACCGGCTCAAATTTGGGGGCTTCTTTCTTCAGACGCTTTGCCGTTCTCATGTCGTCATGTTCTATCTTAACCTTGAGTTGTTCGTCGATCTCGACCTGCTCAAGAGCCCGGTCATAGGCCTTCTAGTATGTCTCGGGAGGTCTCTTCACGAAAGAACGGAAAAGCTTTCCTGCCCAGAGGTTTCGTCTGAAGTTAGCGAGGGTTTCTTTTTCAGTGAAAACTCTCATTTGTATGACCTCCTTGTGAAATCGCTCTACATACTATCGAAGAGTTTCACTCCGCTCCTGGATCACATATTGGAGGTGTATGGGATCTTTCGGACAAGGTTTAACTCCTTGGAATTGTGAGCAAAAATCGGTTGACAGCTTTGTGAAAGAATCCACGCTACCCACGGGCAGTTTCCTGCACCAGGTTTTCGCATAGTCGGTCAAGGTTGTTGGAAACATTCTGCACATAGCTGCTCTGGTAGTGTTCTGGACTTCCATCTGTTGAACAAAGCTCTCTAGATGGCTTAGAGGATCCTCCGTTCCAGAGAACTTATCTGCTGGCATTTTGAATTTTGGGGGGAGCTCTGCTTCCCGGATCCTCCTAGTGATGAGAGCGTTCATCTCGCTCAGGGGATTCTTTTTTTCCTCCTTGCTCTTTCCCTTCCTTATCTGCTGGACCTCTTTTTGTAGCTTGGCCAGCTGATCCCTTAATCGCTTGTTCCCTGGTATCTTCTAGTTAACCTCAGATTCCTCACTGTCGAATCTTTCTAATGAACTAGCAATTTCTATCCGGTCCTCCTCCTGGATATGATCCACTCGGGGAGTTTGTCTACTTTCCTCCTCTAGGGCCCGGGTTGTTCTCCTAGATGTAGTTGGATGAGATAGCCCTCACGGCCTCCCGGTAAAAACATCTGCGGCAGACTTAACTAGCTGGGGTTGATATTGTAAAAGTCTTTTAGGAGCTGGGGGCATGGGTCCCAGCCTATCCTGGATCGAACGTTGGGGCCCTGATCTATCTCGAGCCGGCTCGGGAGGAGGAGGGCCTAGGCGATCGAAAGCAGGTGGTCTAGCTCCGAGCCTGCTCGCCTTTCCCTGATCATTCAGGTTGGTTGGCTGGATTGTGATGCCTTCAGCGAGGAGGCGGACGCGGATGGATTCTACGAAGGCCGCCGCTTGTTGGTCGAGCGCTGCCTGGCTCACTATGGGGTGGCCAATAGCCCAAGTATTGGTTGTCTGGATCGGAGCTTGACTACTATATCCAGACTTTCTCCCCCTTCCTAGGGCTTTTCGGGTTGGCCTCGCCGGAGACTGCTCCGGGACTCTGTGTTGGCCTTGGGAGGAGTGGAGCCTCATAGTTTCTGTAAAACAATGAAAATATAAATGCAAACGATCAGTTAATCGGGTGTAGGAAAAGTTCCCACAAACAGCGCCAGAAAGTGTTAAAGGAAATTTTGCTCGGGATGAGAAATCCCAGTTAACGCCCTCAAGACCACTACCACGTAGGTGGTGGCCAAAATTCTTTATATATGTAACAGTGGTTTATAAAATGACAAGTAGGCAAGAATGTTTTTATTTAGCATGCATGGTACACGAATACAAAGATTCTTCTCTCTTTTCTCTCAAATCTCTCTGGGAAATGGTCGATTGTTAGTCGTATGCCTGTCGAATAGTAGTCTCTCCTTTTCATTTCTTTTCTTTTCTATTTATACATGGTTTGTAGGTCAACAGACTGATTCTCCCTTGATTGTCTCAGTGATTGTCTCAGTCTCTTCCTTATCGGGCGAGATTTCTTGCGTTAATATCATTTGACTTTTAGATTGACGCCCGAATTGAGAGTATCATGGTGGAGATCAGTTTGTTTCCTTTTTGGATTTCATTACTTGTTCTGCATGTAGATAACGCTTCCAGGTATGATTTAATGCATTCCTCGTATCCTTTCAGTATGATCCTTATAGAAGTCGAGGGACATGACGATATGGTGTGATGCATCAACCAGGGAGGTTGTTTAGTATTTCGACCTTGATGTCTGAGAAGTTTCATCCAGCTTGGAGCCAGATCCGGCTTCTCTTGACTTTTTCGAAGCTAGATGTGGCCTCGACTGACCTTTTTGAAGCTAGGTGTGGCTTCAACTGACCTCGTGGCCTTCTAGGGACATTCTTCTGTGTCAATCGAGGTACAGACGAGTTTCTTGAGCATTTGCGAGATGACCTTGACTTCGGAGAGCTTCTATTTTTGATGATGTGGGCTAAGTCCGATCATTCCAGGCTCTATCCCGGATGTTTCCAGAGCCCGTCCTTGTTCCTGGGGTGGTATCGCAGTTCGGCCCTGGATAGAGGGGTCTCCTGGTGGAAGTTCTCGAGTCCGGGCTTTATCCCAGATGTTTCTGGAGCCCGCCCTTGTGCCTGGGGTGGTATCGTAGCTTGGCTCTGGATATAGAGGTCTTCAGGTGAAACTTTCGGGTATGGAACAAGGTCTAGGAAGTGGAAAATTTCCCTTTGGTCCTTAGCCAATTTTGGCTATTAACAAAAGGTTTCCACCTTACCATCCATACCTCTTTTCCTTTTGTATACCCACTTGCACCCAATGGGTTTTATCCCTTTAGGCAAGTCTACAAGGGACCAAACTTTGTTATTGAACATTGATTCAATCTCGGATTGCATTGCCTTTTGCCAATGGCGATAATCAACATCCTCTATAGCTTCCTTGTACGTGTAGGTATCATCATCATCCGAGAGATTCTCAACAGATTCTCCTAGACCGATATATCTTTCAGGTTGTGTTCTAACCCTCCCACTACGACGAGGAATGGTAGGTTGTTGATCTTGTGTTGGAGTGGAACTTACAATTGGGCTGGGTTGTGAAACCTCTTGTGGAATTGTATCTCCTGACATCTCATTCAGGACAATTCTACTTTTGGACACAAAATTATTCATATAGTCCTTTTCTGGAAATGAAGCATTTGTTGAAACAAATACTTTTAGATCAGAAGGACTATAGAAATAATATCTTTTAGTTCCTTTTAGATACCTCACAAATATACATGTTTCCTAACGGGACTCCATCTTTTCTGTCTTTCCTTTCAACACATGTGCAGGACAACCAAATATCCTCATGTGTTGTAAACTAGGCTTTCGCCCAGTCCACAATTCATGTGGGGTTTTAGGGACAGATTTAGATGGTACATCGTTTAGAATATATATTGCTGTTTGTAGAGCATATCCCCAAAAAGAAATAGAAAGTGTTGAATAACTCAACATTGATCTAACCATCTCTAAAAGAGTCCTATTTCTCCATTTCTGCTACCCCATTTTGTTGAGGTGTACCTGGTGCAGAAAGCTGAGAAACTATCCCATTATCAATAAGATATTGCTGAAACTCTCCAGATAGATATTCTCCACCATGATCAGATCTCAAGATTTTTATATGTTTCTCAAGCTGATTTTCTACGTCAGCTTTGAATACTTTGAACATATCAAATGCATCCGACTTATGTCTCATGAGATACACGTAACCAAATCTTGAGTTATCATCTGTGAAGGTGATGAAGTACTCATATCCACCTCTAGCTTGAATGCTTATAGGACCACATACATCAGTGTGTACTAGTCCTAAACATTCAGTGGCTCTTGCACCTTTGGTATTGAACGGCCTTTTGGTCATTTTACCTTCCAAACAAGATTCACAAGTTGGTAGATCATCAACCTTTAAGTCACTTAAAGGTCCGTCACATACCAATCTTTTAATCCTATTAAGGTTAATGTGTCCTAGGCGTAAATGCCAAAGATAGGTTTCATCTATTGATAATTTTACTCTTTTATGATTAGGTTCCATTATTTCTGTGTCTAACGAGTGAGAGATATTTCTATGCAAAAAGAATAAATTGTTTTCCAATGTACCTTTGCAAACAAATTTGTCATTCTTACTAATAATAAAAGTTTTATTAAAAGTAACCGAATATCCAAACTTATTTAAACAAGAAACTGAAATTAAATTCCTCTTGAATTGAGGTACATAATAAACGTCTATTAAATCTAAATGCCTACTAGAATCTAAAATAACTCTAATATCTCCCATTGCACTTGCAGACACTAACGTTCCGTTGCCCAAGCGCAAATTGACTTCATCTTCATTCAACCTTCTCTTTTCCTGAAACCCCTGCAAGAAATAACAAACATGATTAGTGGCTCCAGAGTCTATGATCCAAGAATCAGTAGAATCTGCCAGAAAACATGTTTCTAGATAATTAACATTACCTTCTTCCTTCTTTTTCTGGGACTTTGGGCAATCTCTTTTCCAATGTCCCTTTTCACCACAAAGGAAGCATTTCCCTTTGATCTTGGTTACTTTCTTGGTTTCCTTCTTGGTAGGCCCAAGTTGCTTTTTCTTCTGTTGTTTCTTGACCTTCTTACAGGTCTTAACAGTAACAACTTTACCAACCAAATGAATCTCTTGACCTTTGTTTTTCACAAGGATCTTTTCAGCGCTTTGAACATCTTGCATCAGGCCCTGCAAGGTGTAGTCCAACTTGAACTGATCAAAGGAATCTGACAGTGAGTTAACTGCCATATCAATTTTGGTCTCACCATCAATCTCAACACCATTTAGTTCAGCAATATTGAGATGTGCTATGACTTTCATCATGTGATCTTTCACAGATTGTCCAGGTTTCATCCTAAGATTCATAAAACCAGTCACTGCCTCTCTCTTAGTCATCCTAAACCTCATAGCAAACATTTCCTCTAGAGACATCATTATATCAGCAGCAGACTCCATTCCTTCATGTTGCTGTTGCAACACGTCGGAGATAGTGGCCATAATGTAACATTTTGCCATATCATCAGAAGTCTTCCACTGCTCATACTCATCTCTTTGCATCACATTAGATTCATTATTAGGAAGGGGTGGTTTAGGAGTGGTCAGAACAAACTTATGTTTTTCACTTTGCAACAACAACCCAATTTTCTTTTTCCATGTTACGTAGTTATCTCCAGTTAAGGTGTTATCTTTCAGGATGTTCATAAGTGATGGGGTCATGATTTCTGATTAAAACAAAAACATATATAAGTAAATAATCATGATAATAGCACTTTTAAAAATTTATCTTGAATTAAAATAAATAATTCAATCATAAAAATTCAACGGTGATCCAACACCCATAAATAGTACGCCTCCTTTGGGAGTTCGCACTATTTACTAGTTAGACTAGGTCCTACCAAATTGTTAACATAACAACCAGCGTTTTTAATTTTAGCCTTGTAATTTTTATTAACAAGAACTCTTGGGAGGATATTAATAAAATTACATTGAGTGTGTTACCAAGATATCAACCCTCAATTTTCTCTCACCAAAATCCCTCCTTGGGGAGTAGATTTCGTTTAAGTCAATTGTCTAGTCTATCCTTGTAAGGAAGTATATTGTTAAATTCCATTTATGGACGCCCCTTGGGGGGATTACCAAAAATAATAAAACTCAACTAATCTTGGAGGCCATAGGCGTTCTTGCACACCTTCTCCCACTCAATTATTTAAGGCGTGTGATTAAATCCCAAAGAATGATTTTTACCAAGTTATCTAGATGCCAATTAGATACCTAAATCATTCAATGCATGTTCATATCAAAAGAGATATATGTGTGGCACTCCTATTCTAAAATGTCATGTTATCATACAACAACAAATATTGTAATATTTAAGCAAAAATTAAATAGCAACAATTTTGGCCCATCCTAGAAAAGCAAGTAAATTACAATTGTTAGGAATACAAGATCTTCAGGTGGCCATCAACCATACGCTCATCCCTCGGCCTCCTCCCATGGACTGTGCACAGCCCACAACCCCACAAAGGGGCTGCCTTGCGCAGCCCATAAGGCCACACAAGGCTGCCGTGCGCAGCCCACCAAGGATTGGGCTTGCCATACGCAGCCCAATCCAGTCCTAGGGTGCGCACGATGCTCGTTCTCGGTTCCGGTTGCTTTGTTTTTCTTCGTGTCTTCGAATTTTCAATACCCGAATACATTACATCATATTACGAATAAATTACTGCAGTAAATTTTTTTTTTATTTTTTATTTTACTGCAGTAAGATTTACAAAAAAAAATACTGCACCTGATTACAAAAAAAATACTGCACTTATTTTATATACAAAAAAAATAAAACCCTAGCAACTACCAAGAAGGAATTATGGCGATAATAGACCACCCTTCTTGTTACAAATCCGAAACAAAAATTACATTGAAATTCTAGAACCAAAATCGAGCAATAACAATTCACTTTATAAAACATATATAAATCCATACATTCAACATGTAATTATATATGCGAATACCTAGAGTGCCATCTCTTTCTAAAACATGTATAATCACAATAAAAAAGAAATAGATTCACGTATATATACGTTAATTAATTAAAAGGTACAACCAAGGCTCTGATACTAATTGTAGGGAAAAATCGATATAAAACGCAGCGGAAGAAACGAAAAATAGATTTCGTATGGTTTTAAAATTTTTCTCAAAGTTGAACCTTAACCTTTTAATTAATTAAACTCAAATATATACGGTTAGAGTTAAATACCTCTTGACGCGTGATCCGATTGACTTACGTCGATTGGTAATCGGCAAAATCTTTTCCGATGCCCATGAACAGTACCCGCGTGAACAGTGATCGTGAACAGTAAACACCCCCCCCCCCCCCCCCCCCTGAACAGTGATCGTGAACAGTACAGCGAGATCTTCCAATCCGAACACGTACGTGAATCACCTAGGAGCGTGGTCTCCCTTTTTCTTTGAATTGCAAATCTGAGAATGGATGAACAAAGTTTTCTTTTTCTTTTGTTAGTCACAAAACAATCAAAAGAAGACAAAGATTATTCCGGTCACTTTTGAGTTCTCAATCTAATGATCGAAACTCGCGTGAACCTAATTCGATGTTGTACACACAAGCTTATTGATGATCAAGCAATCAGTGTACTATCAAAAAATAATCTCTTCTCTCTTTTATGTTTAGTAGAATAAAAATTATCCTTTTCTATGAATTGAGAAGAAGAAGAAAAATTGAATCATTCAATCAACTATATTGGCCGAATTCTATATGTGGTATTATATAGGTGGCCGAAATTTTGCTTCCTCTTTTATTTAGGATTGCCGAAATCTTCCTCTAAATGGACTAGGGTTGCCGCAAATCACATACCAAAAAGAGTTTGTGTTGCACCCTAATTTCCATCAACCTTTAGACTTCAAAACCTAATCCAACTCATAGATATTTTTATTCTTTTATTGACTAAATAAAAAGACTTCTTATTTGATTAAATAAATGAAATTAACTATTTATTTTCTTATCAAACAAGTCTTTTACTTTTAATATACTGCTACCAATAGTATAACTTTAGGAAATATATTTCCTGATAAGAAAAAGATTTGTTTCTTAATTAAACAATTAATTAATAAATTAACTAATTCTAATTTAATTAAAACAATGAAACAAAATAATATATTAGGTTAATATATACACCTTGCCGCCCCACTTATATAAATGGGCTATATATTATTTTCTTATTTCATTTAATCCATTGTACTTTAAATAAAAGCCCACATGTGAACCAGACCCATTCTTACTAAAAAAAAAAGCCCACATGTCTCCTTTTAATATATTAATATAATAGTGCAGCCCATTAATTAAATAATAGACATTATATTCTTGATATATTAAAAACAATTCTAGATGGACCCTTAAATCGGCCCGGTAGAATATATCAAGTGATCCATGCAAATACGTGTGGATTGGGGATCTTGGTGGGCTATCTAAATTTAAGCTTCAATAGACACAACCTAATCACAATCAACAAATGATTCACTTAGGTCCAATCTATTAATTTTAACTCATTCCACTAAAGAGCTAAAATTGAACTCTTAAATAAAGATAGAATAAGGAGATGTTTCTCATTCATACCCTAGACAATCTTATAGGAGATGGTGTATCCTCATGAATAATATCAGTAATCGCCAAGAGCTCATAGACCGCCTATAGCTCTCCAAGTTACCATATTTCCTCATATGACCACATTTCGAACTTGGATACTTTGACTTGTCCAGAAGCCATGTTTTCAATAATCATTATTGAAAACTCAACGTTGAGATTTAATATCCATTACCTCAAAACATCCATATGATGATATTATACTCTCATTTAATAAATGGAGCCACGATGTCCATATCTATAAATGAAGTCCTCTATCGATTAACAAATGTATACCACCAAACTATCGAGGATAGACTATGCTATATAATCATACTCATTGATAGCTCTAATGATAACACTTGCAACCATAAGTCCATCATTTATCTCAGGATTAAGATAGACTCTCCGATTGTCCTCTTTAATGAAAAGACTTATATCTAGTGACGGTTCTAGATAAAGTATTTCATTGTGATCCAGTTCAATGCACCTAGTGCACTAGATTCTTTTACTCGAAAACCTTTCGATGATTTTAGACTCATCATATTCATTTGATCCCACTCAAATGCTAGTAAAAGAATTCTACAACTTTAACAAGATAGAGGTGCCCAACCTTTAACTTAAGTTGTGAACGTTATTCAAGACTAACTAAAGAATTGTGTCTACCTCATACATATCCGGATGTATGAACAATTCTTCATGTCTCATAGTCTTTTGACCTTATGATTATTTACCTTGACAATTATAATAATAAATGCTATAAGTAATTGTAAGAATCAGTATTCACTTTATTAATATGAGAAGATTGTCAATTACAATATTACACTCTTGCCATTGAGCATAATCCTAACACTAGGTACCACGACATCTACCCGGTACCCAAGTAACACGATATTTGTCCATGATCTGACCAGAATGTGTATCCTACCCGCCAAGTAAGGAGAATGGAACCAGGAAGAGGTACTAGCATGCTAGGACAAGTGCCATGCCAGCGAGCACTCCGGTACACCAGTGTACCATACCACCAGGATACAGAGTCAGAATTCTTCTTCAAGCAACGTAAAAGAGAAAGTTGACCTCTCTAGTAAATTGATGGAGATAATCAACGCCATTAATGAGGGAATCAGTCAACTCCATTAATGGCCATTCACAACTCCATTAATGAGGGAATCAGTCAACTCCATTAATGGCCATTCACAATGCCATTAATGAGGGAGTCAACTTCATTAATGATGATAATCAGACTCCATTAATGAGAAGATATTCAACTCCATCAATGAGAAGATATTCAACTCCATCAATGAGAAGATATTCAACTCCATTAATGTCGATAAACCAATGGAGTGGGCAACAAGGATGAACATATATAAATATAACAAGTCACTCTCCAAGAAAAGGGTCGATTCCCCAATATTTCTCCATTCGGACATTTCTCCAACATGGGGTTCGAACAATAGACACAGTCCGACAGCCCTCCAGTATGTCCATGTCTCCAATCCCAGATTTCACCCACTTCTCTATTAGGAATATGAGTTCGCCATCGCCTGGAGTGTAAAAGGGACCCTGCCCGAATTCCCTCTACACCACCATTGTATTGACTGCTATGTATATCAGTTTTCGCCATGAAAGTACCGGTATTAATATAACTGTGACCTACCAGAACTCAGTTTGTAATTAATATAAGCTCTCCGGAGCACCTCTCGAGATATATAAATATAAAAGAAGGGTCTTTCTCCCTTCCAATGGATACTGCCTGGGGGTTTTTCAGCATGTGATCAATCGTGATGCTTTTTCCCCCTAGGTCAGTCCACCACTACTAAAAGAGTTGTCATTCTCTCATCTATCTCCTTGTTATGAATGCATGTATATGTGCTAGGCACCGACCATGCTGGTCCGTAGCTCTCATGTACCCCACCTTGCACATTATCTTGGTCGGGGAATTATGGAGGGCACCTAGAGAGGTGACCAGGTACCAGGATCAGATACCAGGACTAGGTACCAGCCTACTGCACCAGATTGGCGGGATGATTGTGCTCCTACTTACCTTACCTCTCTTGCGGTATCTATCCCATTTGAGGACGTTGATGAATCAAATACCTCTCTTTCACCTTACCAGAACCACGGTACGAAGTACCTACCACACCCGCTGTGACCACCAGGGTAGCGGGTCGAGGGTGTTGATTGAGATTTTTACCCCTGGTGGATTTTTCCATTAACAGTATCTATTTGTAATGTAGAATAACTTTTGTTGACCTCTTGGTTTTAATTTTGTCTTGTGAGGATGATTTGTGAGTGGTGGTTTTGTCACGAAATAGCCAAAGAGGGAGATTGTAGGTTCCTCACTTTTTGATTGGCTTATTTCGTTGACAAACCACACTTGGGGCTTAAATGTGTAAGGGTAGTTTAGGCCGTCTTTTTTCATGATCAAGCTCAAGTGTGCTTCAAAGGTATATCTCTTGCTTAACTCTTTTTGAAGAGATTAGTAGCACACACACACTATCATGCATGTCTTACATATCTTGCATTTGTGTTTCAATCTTTTCTTTGAGTGTGTTCTTCATCACACTTCTCACACATGCACCTAGGTGTTAGCTCTAAGTGTGGTTGTGGTCTTTGATATTCGTTTTCCGTTGTGCTTTTGGAAAATTCTGTGCCCGCACGTTGGTGTGCCTTTTCTTGGCGCGAATAGTGACCTTCCTTGTAGGAGGTCTCTGCTGCACGGGTAGTGCACGGGTTACCTACCCGTGCAATTACCCGTGCAATGAAAATGTGTATCCTCGGGTCTCCACTCTGCACGGCTTTATGCACGGGTTGTGCACGGGTTACCTACTCGTGCAGTTACCCGTGCACTAATGATGAATGTCTCGGGTATGTGCAACTGCACGGGTAGTGTACGAGTCTTCTACCCGTGCAGTTACCCGTGCACTAATGATGAGTGCTACGGGTTGGTGCAACTGCACGGGTAGTGCACGGGTCTCTTACTTGTGCAGTTACCCGTGCACTTAGTCTGTTTTGTGCCTGTTTTTGCCAAAACGACGTAGTTTCATTTAGAGCTTCTATATATATGTTCCTTTCTCTTCCACCTCAGTTTTTAGAGCTTTAAAACTCCTTTTAGTGAGAGAAAGTGTTCCTTTGAGAGAGAAGCTCCAAGAAGCCATTTTTACTCAACCAAACTCATACCCATGTGCATCTAGCTCCATTCTTGCATCTATTCTTCATGGGTCTTCATGCTTTTCTTGACTAGGTAATCAAACATGTCTTAGAACTTCTTTTTTATCTTTATGTTCTTGTTTACCTAGGGTTTGCAATTATTTGTTAATTAATTACATGTTTATTTGGTTTAGCATGATTTGAGTATGTTTGTGATTGTGTTTGTTGGTGAGATTGCATGTTCATTGATAGCTAGCATTTATGACTATTTTACCCTTCTAGCAAAATCTTCTTAGTTTGCATTTAGATATTGATAACTAGGATTTGCATCTATTGACATCTTTAAATTCTTAGATAAGCATTTAGTGTAGCCTAGCATTAATTGCATGATAGGATATTTTTACATATTCACATAGGTTGTTTAACCTCTTCATTGATTGCTAAGCCTTGTGAATAAGTGGATTAGTGCACAAGCTTGTTGGTCTAGGATCACTATTAAAGGCCCGTTGGGTAGAGTGAAAGGGTTAGTAACCAAGTATGATGTGACTTGAGGTCAATCTAGGTTGTAAAATTTCATTCAAATGGTGGATTTGAGGACCGTGTGTGGCTAGAAGGATAGCAGTGAGTTTTGCTCAGTTGGAGAGTTTCTCACGTAAATCAATCCTTGCGCTTTTATTGTTTTCTGCATGTTTAATTTGGATTGGTTGATTGCTAATATGGGGTAGCATTATTAAATTGATTAAGTCGAAAAGTTGGTAATAAATCAACTAAAACCTATTCACCCCCCCCCCTCTAGGTTAGTAAACACACGCTTTATAGTATTTTCATTTCTCATCCCGAGTGAATTTTTCGTTAACACTTTCTGGCGCCGTCTGTGGGAAATATCCTTACCTAGTTTTTGTTTTTGATGTTTTACAAAAATCATGAGGCTCCGCTCCTTCCAAGGAAAGCCTGAGGCTTCAAAACAACCCTCGGCTGCATCAACACGAAAAGCCCTAAGGAATGGGAGAAAATCCTGGCACCGCAGCCAAGTTCCGATCAAGACAGCCACTGCGCGGACCATGGGCCCTCCTATGATAAGCCAGACCCCGCTCGACCAACCAGCGGCGGCCTTCGTAGAAAATGTCCACCTCCGTTTAATCGCTGAGGGCATCGCAGTCCAGCCAGCAAATCCCAACGCTAAGGGAGAGTCGAGCAGGCCCGGAGCCAGGCAACTCGCTTTTGATCGCCTGGGACCTCCTCCTCCAGAGCCAGCCTGTGATAGGACCGGGCCTCAACCTTTGATCTGGAATAGGCTAAAACCAATGCACCCAGTTCCTGGAAGACCATCAGACTGCCAGCCTAGGCGAGTTAAATCTGCGGCAGACGCCCTTATCCGGGAGACACGAGAAGCTCCTCGCTTGGCAGCTTCAATGAGGGAAGCCTATGCTAGAGAGGAGGGCTAGCCGAATGGGCGGACGTCGCCAGTTCATCGGACGAATCCGATAGTGAAGAATCTGAGTCGACTCGAATAAACCAGGGAAAAAGCGACTGAGAGATCAGTTGGCAAAGCTATAGAAAGAGATCTAGCAGATTAAAAGGGGAAGACATAAGGAGGACAAGAAGGATCCTTTGAGTGAAATGAATGCCCCCTTCACCAAAAGGATCCGGGAAGCAGAGCTCCTACCAAAATTAAAAATGCCGACAGATAAGTTCTCCAGAACGGAAGACCCCTTGAGTCACCTGGAGAGCTTCGTCCAGCAAATGGAAATCTAGAGTACCACTAGAGCTGCCATATGCAGGATGTTCCCGACCACCCTGACCGACTACGCGAAAACTTGGTTCAGGAAATTACCCCCTAGTAGTATGGATTCTTTCACAAAGTTATCGACAAATTTTTTTTCACAATTCCAAGGAGTCAAACCACGTCCAAAGGATCCCATACACTTCCAGTACGTAGTTCAGGAGTGAGGTGAAACATTCCGGTCTTACGTGGAACACTTTCACATGGAAGTCATCCAGATGGGAGTTTTCACCTAGAGAGAAACTCTCGCCAACTTCAGGCGGAACCTGTGGGCAGGAAAGCTTTTTCGTTCTTTTGCCAAGAGACCTCCGGAAACATACCAGGAGGTTTTTGAACGGGCTCTTGAGCAGGTCAAAATTGACGAACAACTCAAGGTCAAAATGGAACATGACGATATGAGAACGACAAGGCGCTAAAAAAAAAAGCTCTCAAACCTGAGCCAACTTAGAAAAATCAAAACAAACCTCCCAATAGATCGACATACCGCTTCCCCGCTTCTTAGCTCAAGCAAGAAAGGTACCCAGCAAACCTCCGTGAGTTTTGTCTCCCTATAAGACTGTAGCCCTCGTTATGTGAGACGAAAAAGGGTACGATTACTACACTCCTTTAAATGCTTCCCGGGAGACAATCTACCTCGCTATACGAGACAAGGGGCTACTCTAGAAGCCTACACCCATGAAAGCCCCAGTCGATAGGAGGAATCGGTACAAGTACTGTGACTTCCATGAGGATGTGGGCCACAACACTTCAGAGTGTTATAATCTGCAAAATCAGATTGAGGCCCTGGTAAGGGGAGGACGTCTGATAGAATTCTTGCAACAGGTCAAGGACAGTATCCAGACTGGAAAGAAGGTACAAGCCGAGATCTGCGAGCATGCTGAGAAGAGAAAGGGAGAACATGCTGATTTAATACAACAGATCCAGGTAATACATACTATCAGCGAAGAGCCCACACTGGCTGGCACCTCCGATAATTCCAGAAAAAACAATGCAAGAAAGATTCCCAGTGTAGATGAAGGTCGGGGTATCTTCAAGGTCAGCCAAAGCCCGACTAGACCCTCCCAGTCAGCTCAGATTATTTTCACCGAGGCAGATGTTTTCAACACTGTCAGCCGCATGATGATCCCATGGCGATCATGGTACAAATTGCCAACTGTGTGGTCCACCATGTGCTAGTTGACACGGGCAGCAGTGTAGATATCCTCTTCAAGGATACCCTGGAAAGGCTGAACTTGAAGCAATGGTGTTACAATAGTTACACAACCCTGCTCTATAGATTTACTGGGGATTCAATCATACTAGTGGGATCAAAGATCCTCTCGGTGATGGCTGGAACCGCACCTCTCCAACAAAACGTTATGACGGACTTCGTTGTGGTCGACGTCCTTTGGGTCTATAACGCTATACTAGGGAGACCATTCTTGTCCTCCTTGAAGGGGGTCCTATCTATCTACCATAATGTCTTGAAATTCTTGGTGGGGACCCAGGTAGGAGAGGTACGTGGAGACCAGTAAACAGCCAGGAAGTGCTACGCAGTGTCGGCCAATCCGATAGTTTTAGCAAAACAATTTGTGCAAGTGGCAACGATCCTGGATATGGAAGCACCAGGGATGGCCTAGGAAGATGTGAAGCCCGCAGATCATCCAGAGGAGATACCCATTAGAGATGGCGATCCCTCCTTGGTTGTCAAGGTCAGAGCTACCCTCAACCCGGAAGTGAAAGAAGGCTTGTTTGAGCTTATCAAAGAATTCAGCCACATCTTTGCTTGGAGTCATGATGAGATGCTCAGGATCCCAATATCATTGGCCACTCACCGATTAGCAGTGGATCCAACCTTCAAGCCCGTCAAACAGAAAAGAAGTCACTTTAACACCGAAGGAAATGATGTGGTTCAGGAGGAAGAGGACAAATTGATCAGGGCAGTTTTCATCAGAGAAGTGCGCTACCCTGAATGGATCGCCAACGTGGTCGTGGTCACAAAGGCAAATGGGAAATGGCATATGTGCGTCGACTACACCGACCTCAACCGGGCATGTCCAAAAGACAGTTTTCCTCTACCAAAGATCGATCAGTTGGTCTATTCTACATCTAGGAACAAACTCTTGAGCTTTATGGATGCGTTCTCGAGGTACAACCAGATTAGGATGCATCCAGCTGACCAAGATAAGACCAGCTTCATTACCGAATAGGGCCTGTACTACTATAAAGTGATTCCGTTTGGCCTTAAGAATGCGGGGGCTACATACCAGCGGCTAGTTAACAGACTGTTCAGACTCGAAATTGGAAGGTCGATGGAGGTATACATCAACGATATGATCACAAAATCACCAACATCAGGAGGACATCAGGACGACATTTGCAGAACTTTTCTAATCCTAAGGGAAAACCATTGAACCCCTCCAAATGTGCTTTCGGGGTAATTGCGGGCAAGTTTCTAGGCTTCATGGTTCATGAGAGAGGCATAGAGGCCAACCCAGAAAAGATCAAGGCTATCTTGGACCTGGAATCCCCTACATCATTTCAACAAGTCTTGACAGGACGAGTATCAGCGCTCAATAGATTCATTTTTCGCTCCACCGATAAATGTCTCCCTTTCTTCAAAGCTATCAAACAAGGGAAAAACATGAAATGGAACCAGGAGAGCAAGCAGGCTTTTCAAGCCTTGAAGAAGTACCTCACAAGCCCTCTGTTGCTAGTTAAGCCAGTTCCCGGTAAGGAACTACAAATCTACTTAGCTGTTTCAGAAACTGCAGTAAATGGAGCTTTGATCAAGGATTGTGGAGACAGAGTTCAATGACCCATATACTACGTGAGTCATGCTCTAACAAAGCCAAAGAAAAATTATACCCTCCTAGAGAAGCTTGCCTTTGCTCTGGTGACTTCATCCAGAAAGCTTCGTCTCTACTTCCAGGCTCACTCGATAGCATTGGTGATGAACCAACCTCTCCGTCAATTTTTGCAAAGGCCGGACGTATCCGAAATGCTAGTTTTGTGGGCCCTAGAGCTCACCCAGTTTGACTTAAAGTATAAACCTAGGACCACAATCAAGGCCCAGGCTTTGTGGCAGAATTCTCAACGCTCCTAGCGCCAGCGACCTCCTCAGCGACACATATAGCTCATGAGAAGATTTCAGAGATCAACAGCTGGCTGAAAGGTTGCAAGTCCTGGATTCTCTACACAGATGGAGCATCCAAAAAAGCGGGGGGAGGAGCTGGCATAGTTTTAACAGACCCAGAGGGGACCGAATTCTGTCACTGCTTCAGATTCAAAATTAAGGCTACCAATAATGAAGCGGAATATGAAGCCCTCTTAGCCGGGATGAAGGCACTCGCTGAGCTTAGAGCCGACTACCTGTAGATTAAGAGTGACTCGTTGCTCGTAGTCAATCAGGTTTTCAGGATTTACCAGGTAAAAGGGGATAACATGGTCGCCTACCTGAAGTTAGTTCAATCGCTCAAGAATAAATTTAAGGGATTCAAGATCGAGCAGGTGCCTCGACACTAGAACCATCGCGCAGATGTCATAGCAAAGATAGCTGTAAATGGAGGCCAAGCCTTACCACGGGGAATTCCCCTCCAAGTGATCTCCCAACCAAGCATAACCGCGGGCAAGGAAATATGCCTTCAGGATCATCAGGCTTGTTGGATGGATCCAATCGATAACTCCCGTATCAAAGACTTCTGCGAAGGTTTGGGGATCGACCTCAAGTTCGCTTCAGTAGCCTATCCTTAGACCAACAGGCTGGTGCAATCCACCAACAAGACTATCAAGAAACTGCTGAAGAAGAAATTATAGCAGAAGAACGGCAAATGGGCCGAGGAACTGCCTGAGGTCTTCTGGGCATACCAGACTACAAAGAGGATAACTACCCGGGAAACACCCTACTCCCTAGCCTTTGAAGTTGAAGCGGTCCTTCCCATTGAGCATAAATTGACCTCATTCAGGGTGCAGCAGTTTTAACCTGAAAGCAACGAGTTCAAGCTCTGAGCTAATCTAGATCTCCTGGAAGAGAAACAAGACCGGGTAGCTAAGAAAGTGGCAATTTACCAGAGCAAGATTGCTAGGTATTTCATAGAAAGGTCAGAGCCCGGAACTTCAAGGAAGGGGATTTGTTGCTTAGGAAAATGACTTTGAAATCTCGAAAAAAATCAGATGGAGTCCTAGGACCCAACTGGGAAGGTCCATACTTGGCGAAGGTAGTGGCTCGCAATGGGGCATAAAAGCTGGAAGACATGGACAGTCGACCCATCGACCACACCTGGAATGCAGATCACTTGAGGAAGTTTTATACCTGAGAAGGGTGTATCTTGAGCAGATTACCCCCATTTAGGTTTCAGTACTAAAAAAAAAACAATTCCCAACAACAATGTACTACATTTCGATCATCAATAAAGTCTGCTATTTCTCTATCACCGATTATGTTCTACATTTATTTCTCCATGTACGACTCGGTTCTCCATGAGTTAGTTCGCCAAAATCACCTCAAGACCATGGACTAGCCGGGGAGGCCCCCTCGCTACCCCTTATGCCTTGGCCGGACACCACCCCCCGCTAAGAAGGGTCCGAGTGTAAGAGCATAGTTGCCATCAGGATCTTGAGACCAAGGATAAGCCTAGGAAGCCCCATCGCTACCCCTGATGCCTTGGTAGGGCTACCACCCCCAAGAAGGGTCTGAGTGTAAGAGTATAGTTGCCATCTAGATCTCAAGACCAGGAAATAGCTAGACAGCCCTCCTGATGCCTTGGTCGGGCTACCACCCCCAAGAAAGGTCTGAATGTAAGAGCATAGTTGCCATCCAGATCTCGAGACCAGGAAATAGCTAGACAGCCCTCCTGATGCATTGGTCGGGTTATCACCCCCAAGAAGGGTCTGAGTTTAAGAGCATAGTTGCCATCCAGATCTCGAGACCAGGAAATAGCTAGACAGCCCTACTGATGATTCGATCGGGCTATCTCCTCCAGAAATGATTCAAACATGAATAATTGTTTCGTTTACAGGATTGAGGTCACCACGATAAAGATGTCCTACATCGCCGATTTAAAATTTGAACGAAGGATCGTTAGAGATAGGATTTACTGCCAAGTGCTGAAGATCGGAAGCTGAGTGACCACCCAGCTAGCAGGCTTACATTTAGTGAATCCTTAGTTTCTCCTTACCTAATTTCATTTAGTGAATCCTTAGTTTCTCCTTACCTAATTTCATTTAGTGAATCCTTAGTTTCTCCTTACCTAATTACATTTCATACGTTATACATGATTGATATTACAAGCTGCTATATTCTTTTTCATCTCATGTTAGCATTAGTTTTCAAGATCCATCACCATTCGAATAAACTAAGTACTATAGGTACCTACCCCCCAGCCATCACCTAAGTGGTAGTGGTCTCCAGGGTGTTAACTGAGATTTCTCATCCCGAGTGAATTTTCCGTTAACATACCGAAAATCCCAAAACCCAACCCTAAATTCCAATTCCCTAATCACCTTCATCAGTTCACCACAAATCCAAAATCAGACACACATACACACACACACACACACACACACATACACACACACACACACACACACACACACACACACACACACACAAACACACACACACACACACACACACACTAGTACACCACCAATCAAACCAATAAAAACTCAAACACACACATACCACACCACAAACCCAAAATCCATCAGAAGGAAGAGTCGCAGAGAGAGAGAGAGAGAGAAAGAAGGAAGAGATCAAAGATCAGAGACGATGAAGAGGAGATCACGACGGGTTGAAGAAGGGATCGGTGACTCGGTGTACTGGCAAAGATCGTCCGTCGGCAACTGTAAGAAGAAGAAGGAAAGAAAGAAAGAGAGAGAGATCTGAGAAAGTGAACCATGACATGAAGAAGAAGGAAAGAAAGAAAGAGAGAAAGATAGAGAGAGAAAGATCTGAGAGAGTGAGAAAGTGAGAAAGAAAAAAAAAGTGGGTGTTGGCGTGGGTACTAGGTACTTGGGTAGTGGTAGTGGTAGTAGGTAGTAGATAGGGTAATGGGTAGTAGGTAGTGGGTTTTAAAAAATAAACAATATATATATATATATATATATGTTTGAGTAGAAACCGGAACCTCCTATTCCAGTCCGATTCGAACCGCCGGCTCCTCAAATTTTAGAACCGGAATCGGAACCGCCTTGTACTTATTTCGGTTCTGTTTCAAAATCGAAACCGGATATTTCGGTTCAGGTTTCCGTTTTGGACGGTTCCGATTTGGTTCGCTGGTTTGAACCGAACCAACGTCATGTCTTGGTAGATAGGTGGACAAAGCAGTCGTGGACTGTCGTCCTACTAGGTATCGATCCTTCCAAGGTTGCGGTATCGATGCTGCTAGGTACCTTGGAGCTAGGAATGGTTCTTACCAGGTAATAACTTGGTGGAAAATTCTCTCTTAGACCCCTGCCAAAAAAGGCTATTAACACTTTCCTTTTTTGAATTTGGCCTATCCTGGCAAGGCATGTGGAAAACCTATTAAATCAACGTGCAAGGGGAGGATTTCATTCCAGAGAGCGGTTATGGAAAATTCTCCAAGTGTTACGAATCTTCACTCCAACCCCAACCTGATACCGGTGTTCAAGTCAGAGGGGACTTCTGTTAACAGACTTTTTCGGCAAGGGTCCAAAGGAGAATTTTCTATAGGGCCGATACCTGGTGGGACCTTGAAGAGAACCATTCCCAGCTCCAAGGTACCTAGAAGCAACGACACTACGGGCTATGAATGGAACGGTACCTGGTAGGGGCAGAACCGCGATTGTATTGTCTACCTGATTACAGACGAAGCACTAGAATTACAACCCAATTAGAATAGGCACCACGCCGTGCCATTACTCTCGATACCAAGTGGAGCCAGTACCGCGATAACACGTGCCTAGTACCTCTCATATACCCAGTACCTTCTTTTTGGTACCCAAGTACCTCAACATCAGCCCAGAATCAAACCAAGATAGGCATCCTAACCGCCAAGCGAGGAGAATGTCACCATAAAGATACTAGCATGCTAGAACAAACGCCACGCCAACAAGAGAAGACCGGTACATCAACGTACCACCCCACCGAGAAACAGAACAAGCGTCACGCCAGCGAGAGAAGACCGGTACACCAATGTACTGCGCCATCGGGATACAGAGTCAAATATTTCCTCAAGGCATCGATACCAAAACCTTGGAAGGATTTTACCTAGTAGGACGACAGTCCGTGACTGCTTTGTCCACCTATCTACCTAGACGAAGAACCAAAATTACGAGCCCAGAAGAGCAGGTACCACGTTATGTTTCTCGTTCCTGATGCCAAGTAAAACCGGTACAGCGATACCACGTATCTATTACCTCGTATGTACCAAGTACCTCCAGCCTGACACCTAGGTACGGCGACGTCTACCCAGTACCTAAGCACCTCAACATCAGCCCAAAATCCGACCAAGATAGGCATCCTGGTGGGAAGAATGTAGTCATAAAGATACCAGTATGCTAAAATAAGAACCACGCCAGCAAGAGAAGACCAATACATCAGTGTACCACACCATCGAGATGTAGAGTAGAAAAAGTGCCACGCCAGCAAGAGCAGACCGATGCACCAATGCACCTCGCCATCGTGATATAGAATCAGTACCTTTCTAGGAGAGGAAAGTTGACTTCTTTGCCATTGAAACGGTCATAAATGAGACCAAACGGTCAACTGAATTAGAGTTTAAATGCTACAATAATTGGAGGAATCAAATCTCGCGCCTTTAGCCTTTAGCCTCACTCAACGTCTTTCAACGCCTAAAGAAAGACTCCAAATAATCCTCATCAATATGACCAGATTCTCAGGAATATGGGATGTCTATAAATACGGCCATGAAGGACAAAGATGGGGGGTTCTAGAAACTATCTTTTCAGTTTTCTGAAGTCAGTAAGAGGTTCAGAACCACTACTGAGAGGACTTTAGCCATTTATCGACACACATGAATTTGCCATCTCCATTCTGTGTAGAGAGAAAGAAAAGAGAGTGATAGTTTTGTATTGTTATCAAGCCTTATTCTATTTGTATAGCAATCTTATGATTTATAAAACAATGCCACCTTTATTATCTCCACATATACCAATCTTTCAAAGAATCCCTTATTTGAGGTTTTATCCCTCATTCTCCAGTTAAAAGAAATCCCGGTACCGAAGGTACCTACCCTGCTGCCACCTACCGATAGTGGACGAGGGTGTTAGTTGGAATTCTACTCACCGAGTGAATTTTCGATAAACACTTTTTGGCGTCGTCTGTGGGAAGTTTCCACACCGTTTAATAGAAAGCCTGTGAATCTCACTTTTTACAGCATTACCAATATGAGGCTCCGATCTTCTTAGGGGCAGCCCGATCTGTCAGGGCACCAGTCTATCACTTTTACAAGGAAGGGTCAGAAGTAAAAGAAGAGGGCGAAGAATCGAAACCCCACTCCAGTACCTGTGGCTGTTGCGAGGGCTACCCCCAGGTCACTGTGGCCCCAGTAACCAACCAGGCCAACCTGGACCATCAAGTTGCGGCCTTCATAGAAAGTATCTGCCTCAATATGGTTGCATATGGTATCACCCCGAGCTCACGGTACCCGATACTAGGGGAGGTAATAGCCGACTAGGACTTAGAGTACCAACCTTCGACAGATTGGGACCACCACCTCCAGCATCGGTCCACGTCAGGCTCGGACCCATACCTCTAGTTCCATCGGTCCATGAAAGGCTTGGGCCTACGCCCCCGATTCCAGGCCAACCAGCGGGCTATCGACCTCGACAGGTGAAGTCCGCCATCTACCTCCCGCCTAGGGAGCGCTATCACCCGGTCCAGCCGGTAGCTACTTCTCGGCAACCACGACCAGTAGCGGGAGGTAGCACCAACCATAAAAGAAGCACCCCGGGAAACCTCTCCCTAGGGAAAGGATAAGGACGAAGCCTCAGCTGCAGTAAAGGGATCTGACAATGAAGACTCCGAGGTAGAGTTGAATGTGCATTTTTTATATATGAAGTGACATGCAATATTCAAACAAATTTATAAGATCCCAAGATGCACTCAAACAAGTATAAAACTAGCATGTGGCAAGTATGGGTATCATTCCTCAGAGATCGAGCAATAGTTATGATTAAACTAATGCTTTAGTTAAAAATGCAAGAAAAGTAAATTGATGTGGTTTTGGAGAAAAAAGTAAAACTAAAATGTAAACTAAGCTAAAATGCACTAATCTAAAAAGTATGGATAGGTGATATGTGGATTAAGGAATTGATGAATTTAACTAGAAAACAATGGGTAAAGAATGAACTCACATTAATTGTCATTACCTAATGTAACCACCCTAGGATGTATAGGAGTGATTATTTACCACTTGTGATTGCCCAAACCATAATGTATAGCATTGGCCACCCACAATTGGTTATACAATGAAGGAACATCCATCACGTAAGGGACTAATCTCTTAGTTTTAAATTCACCAACCCATCATGTATAGGTTGATGCTTAACCTATCACATGCAAACAATCCTAAGATGTATAGTCTTGATTATCCATGAAAGATTAGAATTAGGTGAGATTAATAAGTCTGGATATCACTTGGGTCATGTACCCTTGTTCAATCCTCCTATTCAATTGAGCTTAGAGAGCCAAGCATCATGTATACTAGATTCTCTACACATATAATTTCTCAAACAACTCATGAAGAGAGTCATGTACAATCAAACACAAATTGCTTTTGAAATAAAGTAAAACATTGAATAGAACAAATTAGATAGATTTCCATAAAAGATACTGAGTTCATTTACAAATACCCATATTTACAAGTGAATCACATGAATCTCTTAATGGGATTTAGCTACTCATGACAAATGAATGAACATAAATAGAAGAAGAGAGATAGAGAAGACTCATGTAGACATTTTCCTTCCTTCAAGCTTGAATCCGATTTCCTATGTGTCCTTATGAGTAGCAATTGATGAAGATGATGATGGGTTTCTTTGGTCAGAAAGGTTTATAGGATTTAGAGAGAGAGAGAGAATGAATGGAATGGTGTATTGACATGGACCTTTTTCCCTTATGTCTTTTATAAGATCAGTCCGTCAATAATATTTAAAGAAACCACACAAGCCTAAATCAGTTTACAAACATAAATATAGTGGCAAGTGGGTGTCGTCCACAGGGAGCGGAGTTAGCCAAATTAGTTAAAGCTAAAGCAATGGTATGTATATATAAATAGCAAAACATGAATTGGTGAAAATGTAGATTGTGAACCAATTCTAAATAACACCAAATTAAATAAGTAAATAAAATAAAAAGGGGAATATGGAGTGAAGGATATATAGATGATGGAAACTAAGGAGTTAATGGATTCGAAAGCAAATACTGGGCAATGTAACAAACTTGTCAATAGCACGGCTCTTCAAGGTAACCGACCTAGGATGTATAGAGTCGGTTATTTATCCCCAGAAGGTGGCCAACCTAGGATGTATAGTGCGGACCACCTATTAGGGATTAATCCTTGTAAACTACCAACCTAGGATGTATAGAGTTGATTGTTTACCGGATTCTAGAAATGAAGCTCATCTACCTAACATTGACTCAACCGATTACAAATAGTCACCCTAGGATGTATAGTGATGACTTCTAACACTTTCACAGATTCCGACCTAGGATGTATAGTGCCGGAAATACGATCGAGGTTAGATTAAAACCGCGGTTCAAGAGTCGGAATTCATGACTTTCCGTCTATTCTTTAGAGCATTAAACAACTAAATAGGATGTATATCTAGATGCAATACCCATTCATAATATAAAGACATCTTGCAAAGATCATGTATTTACACAAGAAATCAATGATAAACACTCACAACAAGAATAGATCAATGGAAGATAGACATGAATATCAATATAATATCAAGTTTATGTACAAGCCCAATATTAAACTAACTACTCCATCAACCCCTTAGAGGGGATTTAGCTACTCATTACAACTAGGAAATCAGTAGAGAGGAGAAAGAAATAACCCTTGGAGAACATCTCCTTCCTTGAAGTGGCTCCAATCTCCTAACTTCCTTGAAGTTGAGTAGAGAATGTGTGGATGAGAGGTAGAGAGAGAAACTAGATCTAAGAATGACTAATCTGCCTAAAACGGAGTTAAAAGCTCCTTAAAAAGTTTCTATACTTTTATATTTATACTAAATACAAAAATAGGTCACTTAAGCTTTGACAATCAGACTGGCGCGCTCGGAGTGCGGGTGGAGTGCGGGTGGTTTACCCGCACTGTACCCGCACTGTATGGGTTGCCTGCAACTTAAGTTCACGGATCAGGACATTAGTATGGGTGGAGTGCGGTTGAATTACCCGCACTTGACCCGCACTTAGCCCGCACTTGGCATCGCACTGTGACCGCACTTCCTTCTCAGGTGCAAAATCTACCTACTATCTTGAGCAACAGTGCGGGTAGAGTGCGGTTGGATGACCCGCACAGTACCCGCACTCTAATGTTAGGTGCAATTCTGCTCTTCTGTTCTTGATGCAAGTGCGGGTAGAGTGCGGTTCGATGACCCGCACAGTACCCGCACTCTAGTGTCAGGTGACTGCGCAGCTTCTCTGGTTTGGCAATAGTACGGGTGGAGTGCGGTTAGCTGACCCGCACTGTACCCGCACTTTATCTCTGTACTTGTATTCTGCCCCGGCTATGCACATAAGTGCGGCTGGAGTGCGGTTGCGACCCGCACTGGACCCGCACTATAGACCTGTTTGTGCTCCTTTTCTGCTGGAATCATCACAATGTGCTTCCAAGCCTGTCTCTGCATCATTTCCTTCGAATGTAGATAAAACAACCCATAAGAGACACAAAAATGCACGAAAACAGAACATAAGGTAAGGATCTGAGGGCCTAAATATAGTACATATTTGGCCCGATCAAACACCCCCAAACCAAACCTTTGCTCGTCCTCGAGCAAATCTATTCAAAACAGTAAGACGCCAGTTGAAAGAAATTTCTAAATACCTACACAATACATCAACAATGTCGCAAGTCCCATGTGTGATATGATACAAATAGATGTGATCGAGAGGAGAAAAACATATGCACAAGATCAAGAGCAGTTTGGAGACACCCAATGGAGGCTCGTACGAACACGAATCCCACACCTAAAGGCATTCATAAATTTAGGACCACTTACTCCCATACCTTGAACATAATTCGCTTCAATTCTAAAGCTCACATGGATTCCCTCTTTTCTTTCCTCAAGAGTCCTAAGTTCCACACAACAAGTATGCAAAGAAGATTCTGCATAAGATTTAAGCAATGAACTATCCTAGGAACGAGTCACCATGCCATGGATGCGAAAGATCGTGCTTCAACCTACATTCCCAAACTAGACTTACATGGATCAAATAGGGCTTGTCAACCGGTTATAGTGTGGCTGTGGGGGTGAATGAGTTTACACAAAACAGAATATGGAATTTTTAGGAGTTCAACTCACCAATCATGCTAGAATAAAATCCCTACTCCCACACCATGTTCTTTTCTTGCTTTAAATGCAACCCTCTAGGAAACCATTTAACCCACATTTTTCCCTCAACATTTGCATTCCATTTGGGCGTGTTTAGCATAAAACACTCTCATTATGGCACTTCAAGTACAATCTTTCTTTAAATTTTTCTTTTGACAATTTCCAACTAACAATGTTGTACTCCATTTGAGTTGTTACCATCTTCCCTTTTTTATGCATTTAGAGTGAATAACTTACCCTTTTCTTTCATATTTTCAACATCTATCTCATTTTACCCACTGTGGGACCATTTTAACCCTTTTTTTCTCACTACCATTTCCCATCCTAACATGATTAGTACAAGGGTAGGCATGTGTTTAGGCTATTGGGTATATGGTTGAATGTGGTACCAATGAAGAGGTAAGTGTTTGGCCTCAAATCGGCTTTGGAACACACAATATGGTAAGTGGTGTTTAGGCTATAGAGGTACTTCAATAAACATGCATTCCCTACTATCACTTCCAAAACCATCTAAAAAGGGAATGAAAACGTCCATCACGCATTCACAAAATAATGCAAGTCCTATGGCACATGACATACATGACGAGAGGCGTGTTTAAGAATAATCAATAATGCACTCGGAAAATGCACTTTCATGCTTGTGTTTGTGATCTCACAGGCATCTCCACTATTAGAACAAGACATGGGAACAATGAGTCCCCAATACTTCATACCAACGGATGGAACTAACCCATGATGGTGCAAGCTAAGCCTTAAGTGGCACCAAATAATATCACAAGGTCAGAGCACATATAAGAGACTCGTCAAAAACACATTCTAGAAGCATCATACCCATACTGGATTACAGTTTTATAAAAAATGGACAAGCGACAAAATTAAAAAATTGGACACTAAACTGTACACGATGGAGGCGTGATGCACCCCCAAACCAAAACTCAACAATGCCCCCATTGTTGGGAAGAATAAGCATAATCGCAATAAAAGGCGGAATGAGGGATTAACACCCCCAAACCGAATCTAGACATACATTCGACCAAGCTCATTCATCATAACAAAAACTAAATCGCATTCATACAAAATTTAAGTACAAAACCGAAGGTAGAAAACTCCCTTTAGAAGGAAGATCGGTCGATGTCCATTCTGGTTGTTGTGTGCTTCCCAAAAGATGCACAACCTAGCTTAAAACCACACAACAACTCTACCAACAAAAATTAAATGGGAAAAGAAAAGATAAATAAATCTAAATGAAATAAAACTCTGAAGGCGAACAGTTTAAGAAATGACCTGAGCAGGCTGCCTCTCACCGATGCTCAGAAATGATAGATGTGCTAGGGGTTAGCAAGTTCCATGGACCCAACACCCTTGCAGCAGGTTTCCGGTCCAAAATACGGTTTTAGCCTATGCCCATTAACCTTGAATATCCCATCGCTCCTCAAATTCTGAATGTCTACAGCTCCATTTGGAGAGACATTAATAATGCGATGGGGGCCTGACCATCTTGATTTCAACTTCCCAGGAAACAACTTCAAACGAGACTCATAAAGTAACACCAGCATGCCCGGTTGGAACTCCTTCGGTACCAATCGTTTGTCATGAATAGCTTTTGTTTTTTCCTTGTAGAGTCGTGAACTCTCATAGGCTTCCAACCGGAACTCATCTAACTCGTTCAACTGATTGCATCTTTCTTCACCTGCTTTGTCATACTCCCAATTCAACTTCTTGATTGCCCACCAAGCTTTATGTTCCAGTTCTACTGGAAGGTGACAAGCTTTACCAAAAACCAACCTATACGGGCTCATCCCAATAGGAGTTTTGAAACCCGTTCGGTACGCCCATAAGGCGTCAGATAGTTTCAATGCCCAATCCTTCCTGGTGGAGGAGACTGTCTTCCCCAGAATCTGCTTGATGTGCCTGTTACTGACTTCAACCTGTCCTGATGTCTGAGGGTGGTATGGTGTGGCCACCTTGTGTCGCACTCCATACTTCTTCAATAGATTTCCTAGGACTTTGTTACAGAAATGGCTCCCTCCATCGCTAATGATCACCCTTGGGATCCCAAATCGGGTCAGGATATGTTCCTTTACAAATTTAACTACCACATTACTGTCATTGGTCTTTGTGGCGACTGCCTCAACCCATTTGGAAACATAGTCGACCCCCACTAAAATATAGCTGTTCCCACAAGAAGGTGGGAACGGTCCCATAAAATCAAGACCCCAAGTGTCAAATACTTCAAAAACCAAAATTCCAGTTTGTGGCATCTCATTCCGTTTACCAATGTTCCATGTGCGCTGGCATCTATCACAAGCCACACAAAACTGATAAGCATCTTTAAACAGTGATACCCAGAAGAAACCTGACTGCAACACCTTCAGTGCTGTCTTCCTTGCACTGAAATGGACTCCACACTGTAAGTCATGGCAGAATCGCAACACATCATACTGCTCATTTTCTGGCACACACCTCCTAATCACTTGATCTGCCTCGTGTTTGAAAAGGTAAGGCTCGTCCCAGAAGTACTCTCTCGATCTCCTAGCAAACCTTTTCTTGCCCTGCCAATCTAGCTCAGGGGGGAAAACCCCATGTGTCAGATAGTTTGCCAGATCTGCATACCATGGTTCCCTATCCTGTACTGCCCACAGATGTTCGTCCGGGAAATTTTCTCTCAACGGAATCTCATCCCCATCTATATGACTCTCATGTACTATCTTTCTAAGATGATCTGCAACCACATTCTCGCACCCCTTCTTGTCCCGGATTTCTAAATCAAACTCCTGTAACAGCAACACCCACCTAATCAGCCTAGGTTTTGCATCTTTCTTTTGGAGCAGATATCGCAGAGCTGCGTGGTCTGAGTATACCACAACCTTGGCGCCTACCAAGTACTGCCTGAACTTCTGAAGAGCAAAAATGACAGCTCATAATTCCTTCTCTGTTGTCGAATAGTTCATCTGTGCGTCATTCAAAATCCGGGATGAGTAATATATGACATGTGGGTCTTTGCCAACCCTTTGACCCACAACTGCACCTACAGCGAAGTCAGAAGCATTACACATTATTTCAAATGGTAAATCCCAAACTGGTGGGGCAATTACTGGAGATGAGGTCAAAGCCTCTTTTAAAGTTTCAAATGCCCCCGCACAATCTGAACTAAACACAAACTCTTTGTCTTTTTGTAGCAACAAGCATAGAGGTCTGGAGATCTTTGAAAAATCTTTGATGAATCTCCTGTAGAAACCTGTATGACCAACGAATGACCGGATGTCTTTGACATTGCGAGGGGGTGGTAAACTCTTGATAACTTCAATCTTTGCCTTGTCTACTTCAATTCCTTTTTCAGATATTATGTGACCCAAGACAATCCCTTGTTGTACCATGAAATGGCATTTCTCCCAATTCAAAACCAAGTTGTTTTTCATGCATCTTTGAAGCACCAACGATAAGTTATTAAGGCATAACTTGAACGAGTCCCCGAATACTGAGAAGTCGTCCATGAAGACTTCAATAATCTCCCCCACCATATCTGAAAACAACGAAACCATACACCTTTGAAACGTACCTGGTGCATTGCAAAGGCCAAAAGGCATTCTTCGGAAGGCATAGGTTCTATAGGGACAGGTAAAAGTGGTCTTCTCTTGGTCTTCTGGAGCGATAACTATCTGATTGTACCCGGAATACCCATCTAGGAAACAGTAGAACTGATGCCCTGCCAACCGCTCTAGGACTTGGTCGATGAAAGGTAAGGGAAAATTGTCCTTCTTGGTGACCGCATTTAACTTTCGGTAGTCTACACAAACGCGCTACCCTGTCTGGAGTCTTTGTGCCACTAACTCACTCCTCTCATTCTTCACTACTGTAACTCCGGATTTCTTTGGGACGACATGAATGGGACTAACCCATCTACTATCTGAAATAGGGTAGATAATACTTGCATCAAGAAGCTTTAATATCTCTTTCTTTACTACCTCTTGCATGATCGGATTTAGCCTCCTTTGTGCCTCCCGTGTCGGTTTGGCGTTCTCTTCTAGTAAAATCTTATGCATACACATGGTAGGACTTATCCCCTTAATGTCATCTATGAACCAACCAATGGCCTCTCTGTACTCTTTCAACACTCCAAGTAGTTCCTCTTCTTGACTTGCCTCCAAATTTGCAGAAATGATCACTGGGTTCAACCTTTCTTTGTCGAGAAACACATACTTCAAGTTCGACGGGAGTGCTTTCAATTCAACTCTTTAAGGAAGTTCTTCTAATGGTACCAAGTCATCTGTATTTCCTTCTCTTTCGAATTCCTCCTTAATAGTGGTATCCAACTCCTTCTCTAAGAAATCCACAGTGTTACAGTCATGGGAACCCACTGGGTATGATAAAGAGTCAAAAATGTTGAACTCCACGGTTTCGTCTACTACCTTCATGGTCAGCTTCCCTGAATGTATATCAATCACTACCCTAGCGGTTGCCATGAAAGATCTCCCCAAAAGTAACTTCACATCTCTCTCGTCTCTTCCTTCATCCATGTCAATCACCACAAAGTCGGCAGGTATGATTAACTTTTCAATCTGTATTAACACATCTTCGACAATGCCCTTAGGGCTTCTTGCAGAAGCATCTGCTAAGACAAGTGACATAGTGGTTTTTCTGAGGTCATTCAAATCCAGCTTCTTGTAGACCGAGAATGGCATGAGATTAATGCTTGCTCCTGAGTCCAACATCGTTCTTTCGCGATTTGACCCGCCAATCGTAATGTCAATTATAAAACTCCCTGGGTCCTTCATTTTCTGGGGCAATGACCGTTGAATTACTGCACTGACATTCTCATTTAGACGCTCCTGTTGTTTCAGTCTGAACCGCTCTTTATCTTTACTCAAGTCTTTGAAAAATTTACCATAAGCCGGCATTTTCTCAATAGCATCTAACAATGGTAAGTTGACGGTTACCTTGGAAAGGAGATCATAGATTTCTTGATGTGATTTCTCCAACTTAGAGTTTTTCAGCATCCCTGGGAACGGTATAGGCGGTACGTAGGGGTTGGATGACCTATGGAGCTGAGGTCTTGGTTCTGGGTCTGCTACCCGGACATTTTTCTCTTTTTCTAACTCCTTCTCATTTTTCACTCCCGTGTCAACCACCTCGTCTTCTTCTTCTGTGACGGTGTCTTTACCCTTTTCTCCCAAAACCTTTCCACTTCTGAGGACTGTCCTTGCACTAGCCTGTTCCGGTTGACTTGGGAATTTTCCTTTTTCTCTTTCCTGTAATAATTTAGCCAACTGACCTATCTGAAACTCGATCCTGTGAATAGATGCATCCATCTCATTTGATTGCCTATCATTCTTCCACATGTATGTCTCCCAACTCTCTAAATGTGCCTGTTGTAGCATATGGACCTCTTGTGTATCCTGGTTGGCTGACTGCATGACCTCTCCTATCCATTCATCAAATGTTCCCATATTCAGCTGGCTTGCATTAATTTCTTCTGAAAGCTGTGCCGCTTGCACAGTTTCTCTCGTTCTCTGCTCTACTAATGTGGTCTCTTCATTCTCTTGTAAGTAGTCCGTTAGCAACACTGCTAATCTCTCTTCGGTTGAAAGCTCTTCACCCATATTGTAGCCCTCCTGGAAATCTTGATCACATCCCCAGTCTTGGTTATATGGGTCAATACGGAGATCGTACTCAGATCCTGAATTGTTCCAGGGGGCAGCCACGAACCTAGGATATCAAGAAACAAAACTACCCAAACGTGAAACTATACAAACACAGAAATATAAGGATAAATATATATGTAAAAACAACTAAGTAACTATAAACCTTACTTAAGCAAAACTAATTAAACTAACATGCCGCTCCCCAGCAGCGGCGCCATTTTGACATGGACCTTTTTCCCTTATGTCGTTTTAAAAGATCAGTCCGTCAATAATATTTAAAGAAACCACACAAGCCTAAATCAGTTTACAAACATAAATATAGTGGCAAGTGGGTGTCGTCCATAGGGAGCGGAGTTAGCCAAATTAGTTAAAGCTAAAGCAATGGTATGTATATATAAATAGCAAAACATGAATTGGTGAAAATGTAGATTGTGAACCAATTCTAAATTACACCAAATTAAATAAGTAAATAAAATAAAAAGGGGAATATGGAGTGAAGGATATATAGATGATGGAAACTAAGGAGTTAATGGATTCGAAAGCAAATACTGGGCAATGTAACAAACTTGTCAATAGCACGGCTCTTAAAGGTAACCGACCTAGGATGTATGGAGTCGGTTATTTATCCCCAGAAGGTGGCCAACCTAGGATGTATAGTGCGGACCACCTATTAGGCATTAATCCTTGTAAACTACCAACCTAGGATGTATAGAGTTGATTGTTTACCGGATTCTAGAAATGAAGCTCGTCTACCTAACATTGACTCAACCGATTACAAATAGTCACCCTAGGATGTATAGTGATGACTTCTAACACTTTCACGGATTCCGACCTAGGATGTATAGTGCCGGAAATACGATCGAGGTTAGATTAAAACCGCGGTTCAAGAGTCGGAATTCATGACTTTCCGTCTATTCTTTAGAGCATTAAACAACTAAATAGGATGTATATCTAGATGCAATATCCATTCATAATATAAAGACATCTTGCAAAGATCATGTATCTACACAAGAAATCAATGATAAACACTCACAACAAGAATAGATCAATGGAAGATAGACATGTATATCAATATAATAATAAGTTTATGTAAAAACCCAATATTAAACTAACTACTCCATCAACCCCTTAGAGGGGATTTAGCTACTCATTACAACTAGGAAATCAGTAGAGAGGAGAAAGAAATAACCCTTGGAGAACATCTCCTTCCTTGAAGTGGCTCCAATCTCCTAACTTCCTTGAAGTTGAGTAGAGAATGTGTGGATGAGAGGTAGAGAGAGAAACTAGATCTAAGAATGCCTAATCTGCCTAAAACGGAGTTAAAAGCTCCTTAAAAAGTTTCTATACTTTTATATTTATACTAAATACAAAAATAGGTCACTTAAGCTTTGAAAATCAGACTGGCGCGCTCGGAGTGCGGGTGGAGTGCGGGTGGTTTACCCGCACTATACCCGCACTGTATGGGTTGCCTGCAACTTAAGTTCACGGATCAGGACATTAGTATGGGTGGAGTGCGGTTGAATTACCCGCACTTGACCCGCACTTAGCCCGCACTTGGCATCGCACTGTGACCGCACTTCCTTCTCAGGTCCAAAATCTACCTACTGTCTTGAGAAACAGTGCGGGTAGAGTGCGGTTGGATGACCCGCACAATACCCGCACTCTAATGTCAGGTGTAATTCTGCTCTTCTGTTCTTGATGCAAGTACGGGTAGAGTGCGGTTCGATGACCCGTACAGTACCCACACTCTAGTGTCAGGTGACTGCGCAGCTTCTCTGGTTTGGCAATAGTGCGGGTGGAGTGCGGTTAGCTGACCCGCACTGTACCCGCACTTTATCTCTGTACTTGCATTCTGCCCCGGCTATGCACATAAATGCTGCTGGAGTGCGGCTGGAGTGCGGTTGCGACCCGCACTGGACCCGCACTATAGACCTGTTTGTGCTCCTTTTCTGCTGGAATCATCACAATGTGCTTCCAAGCCTGTCTCTGCATCATTTCCTTCAAATGTAGATAAAACAACCCATAAGAGACACAAAAACGCACGAAAACAGAACATAAGGTAAGGATCTGAGGGCCTAAATATAGTACATATTTGGTCCGATCATGTATGGTCGTGGGTCACTCTCTTTTCAAAAATCAGATTGAAAAGTATTTATACTTCCTTCAAAAACTAGGCCAAAATGCTGATGTGGCGAGCTGGGTATCCCGCATAGCACGGGTAAGTTACCCCGTGCAGTTACCCGTGTAATCTTCATTTCCCTTTAGATTTGCACAATGTGCATGGGTATGTGCACGGGTGGATGACTCGTGCACCACTCGTGTAGTTGCCTTCGCCCGTGGCCTTGCTCCCTAGTCTGGTGAACTGTAAGGGTGGATGCAAGAGTGTTACCCGTGCAATTTGTTCTTCTCAAAATCCACTTTCTGATGCATGGGTCTGCTACCTATGCATTGTTGTTTCTTTCACTTCATATGTGCACTAATTGGTCCATTTGCCCTCCTTCATGCCTTTTACCTAATGTATGCAATTAAAACCAAACGAGCCATAAATAAATATAAAAATGCTCAAGAACAAAACAAAGAGAAAGGATATGAGGGCCAAAATTTATAACATTTTTGGCTCGATCAAATACCCCCAAACCAAACCTTTGCTCATCCTCGAGCAAACTCCAAAAAAAAAAACAAATATAACTCCAAACATGCAAACATGACTCGATCTAAAAAATAACTTAGACTCAAACAAATAAGCTGCAAGCTAACTAACTGAGAGATAAGTAAGAGATAATGGGAGTAAGGAAGATGCTAATGCAAAATGTTCTAAATAACTCCAAGGCACCACAAGAGGGAACCTCGCACGACACGAATCCCACACTTTAAATGCCCTTGCCTTGGAAACTACTCACTCTCACGCATTGAGCATAATTCGCTTCGATCTAAGTTCTCACATGGGTTCTCTCTTGTTTTTCCTCTCAGAACCTAGGTTCACACTCACGCAACATGTAAACAAAAGAATTTATGGAATGGAATCATAGTTGTTGCATACATTTCATACAAAATAAACGCTCTTTTTAATGAAACAGTCTCATGAAAGAATCAAGTTCCATGAACGTGGAAAGAGCATACATCGACAAATATTCCCAAGTTAGACTTCCCCTAAGATCAACTAGGTCTTTTCCATTTGGTTGTAATGGTGCTAAGGTGATTGGTGATTAGAAAGAATGGGAATTTAGGCACAATGCACTAATCAACCAAGTCAAGGCTGTAAGTTCCTCATATTTTGATTGGCTTATTTCGTTGACAAACCACATTGGGGATTATTCTTTGTAAAGGGAATTTAGGCCTCTTGAGTGTGATCAAGCTTCAAGGACATCATCTCTCTCAAAGAGCACTTCAAAGGTATCTCACTAGTTTAACTTTCTTTGAAGAGATCTAGTTGCACACACTCACTTGCATGCATTATTGTTCTTATCTTCATATCATTGAATGATGTATTGTATGCCTCTTTTCACTCTCCACACTTGCACATTTTGCACATCACTTAGTGTGTTGAGTTTGCCCAGAAAAGACAATTTCTTCTCTTAGCGCGGCCTAGACCGCTTGGCAAGACATGCTTGCACCGCGGCATACAGAGCGGTATACCTCAGCAGGGTCATGCTCCCTGTACCGCTTCCTGTACACTTGCACGCAAAGCGACCCAAGTCGCGGTGTTGTCCAGTAAGCCTCTGTTGCTCATACCGCGGCCTGTGCACCTGCATGCACAGCGCCCTGCACCGCGTTGTTGTCCAGACGGTGCATTGCTGTGTGTACCGCGGTCTGGACACTTGCCTGCGACGCGGTCCATCTAGCGGTATTGACGGGATTTTGTGCCCTAAGTTCAAAACGACGCTGTTTCAACTAGGGCTCCCATATATATGATCTATCTTCTTCCTTGCTCGTGTCCATGAGTTAAAGAAGCCATTTTTAATAGGCCAAGCTTCCCTTAGAGAGAGAAACTCCCAAGAACTCATCTTTACTCAACCAAACACAAATCCATGTGCATCTAACCTCTTCAAGCATTATCTCATCATGGATTCTTCTTGCTTTCATTGACTAGGTAACTTGAACATGCCCTAAATCTCTTTGTATTTATTTATGTTCTTGTTTGCCTAGGGTTAGCTCTTTTATGTGATTTTATTGCATATCTTTATGTTTATTGGCATTTATAACATGATTGAGTTGTTGTGTGTTGGTTGAGAGACTTGTTCATTAATAGCTAGCATTTAGGACGATTTTACCCTTCTAGCTAAATCTTCATGCATTTGCATTTAGATATTGATATCTAGGATTTACACTTATTGTCATCTTTAAATCCTTAGATAAGCATTTATTGTTGCCTAGCATTAATTGCATACTTGAATATCTTTTACATATTCACTTAGGTTGTTTAACCTCTTCATTGTTTGTTAAGCTTTGTGACTAAGTGAGTTAGTGCACAAGCTTGTGGTCAAGAATCACTATTAAAGGCCCGTTGGGTAGAGTGAAAGGGTTAGTGACCAAGTAGGTGTGACTTGAGGTCAACCTAGGTTGTAAACTTTCGTTCAAATATTGGATTTGAGGACCGTTTGTGGCTAGGAGGATAGCCCGTGAATTTTGCCCAGTTGGAGGGTTTCTCACGTAAATCAATCCTTGTGTTTTTATTGTTTTCCGCATATTTATATTGGATTGATTGATTGTTAATATGGAGTAGGATTATTAAAATTGATTAAGTCGAAAAGCTGGTAATAAATTAACTAAAACCTATTCACCCCCCCTCTAGGTTGTATTAGACACACTTTGTGTATTTTCAATTGGTATCAGAGCGGGTTCCTAGATACACTTAGGTGATCCTTGCTCGTTGTGTGTCTTGCTTTTTGTTTGTGTTTGTTGCATCATAAACATTCATCTCATTCATACCCAAACACTATGAGTGGAAATGGGAGTGGTAATGAGGGAGCCTCTAGCACAAGACCCCCTTTGCTCACCGGAATAAACTATGCCTCTTGGAAAGGTAAGATGGAGTCTTACATTTGCTAAATAAATGACCGAGCATGGATGGCAATTGAAGATGGCTACGCTCTTCCGGAAAAGACTCTTGAAGACGAAAGTGTAGTTCCCAAGCCAAAGTCGGAATAGTCAACTCAAGAGTTTGAAGCATCCAAGTGGAACAACAAGGCTATGCATGCTATTCTTCGTGCAATGGATGACAATCAGTACAAATTGATCCAAACAACAAGAATTGCAAAAGAGGCATGGGAGATTCTAGAGACGGCCTATGAGGGAACCGAGGTGGTCAAGGACTCCAAGCTTCAAGTCCTTCAAACAAAATTCGAGCAAATTAGGATGGAGGAGGATGAGTGCTTCAACGACTTTCAAGTGAAGATGATGGACATAGTCAATCAAAGCCATCAACTTGGTGATCCCTATTTGGATAGGAGGATCAAGCAAAAAATTATGAGGTCGCTTCCAGCAAGATTTGAGTCAAAGGTGACGGCTCTTGAGGAGAATAGTGACTACAAGAATATGAAGCCAAGTGAAGTTATTGGAAGACTTCTAGCATATGAGTCTAGATGGACTCCCACACCCACACCTCAAAAGAAGCAAAAGAGCATTGCTCTGAAGACTTCTAAGGTTGAGAAGGAGGAAGAAGACTCAGATGAAGAAATGGCCCTCATGGTGAAAAGATTCAAGAATTTCATCAATTTTGAGAAGAGGGGATTTGGATCCAAAGGAAAGGAAATAAAGAAGAAGACTCCTTTCAAGAAGTTTGAGTCAAGTGAAGACAAGCCTACAAGAAAAGGGATTCAATGCTTCGAATGTGGAGGTTTCGGACACATCTCCACGGATTGTGGAAATTTGAAAAATAAGAAGAAAGGAAAGGCCATGGCCGCCACGTGGAGCGATGGTGATGACTTGGAAGAAGAAGGAGAATCCTCAGATGATGAGGATCATGTGGCAAACTTTATTGCCTTCGCATCTTCTCTCAAGAGTAAGGAAGAAATAGATGATGAAGAGGTAGAGAAGCAAAGTGAAGATGACTCTAGCTATGGTGACTCTTCATCCCATTCAACAAATATGGATGTAGGTAGGAATGGATCTTGAAGGCTTCATTGAGCATTTTCAAAGCTCAAGATTGAAGATGAAGAAAGAGATTCAAAGGCTAAAAGGAGAGAATCTCAAGCTATCCGCTGAAGCTACTCACTTAAATAAAGAAGTGAAGATAGCCAAAAGGAATGAGGAATTGATGGAAAAGGAGCTTGAAGAAGCTAGAGAGATCATCATTGCTAAGATGACTTCAAGCACGAATAAACTTGACCACATGTTGGGAGTTGGCAAGAGGCCAAGTGATAAGAAAGGTCTTGGCTATGAAGATGACAAGGAGACCTCATCCTCAAGCAAGATTGTATTTGTTAAGAGTTTGGATAACAAAGAGCCTCCACCCCCACAATATCCTAGGAAAAAGATCGAACTAGGAGAGTGCTCTAAAGATCCTCAAGTCAAGGTAGCACAAGGGAAACAAGCTCAAGCTCAATCAACAAGGGCGCATCAAGCAAGTTTCCCTCAACCGAAATACCATTAAGCAAAAAAGCAATTCATGCAAGGTCAACCAAGGAAGCAATTCACTCCAACTCAACAACAAAGAAGAAGAGAACCAATCCAACACCAAAGACAAGCTCAAATGCGTGGGAAAGCCCCTTTGTACTCACAAGGGCATGGTATGTCTTCTTATTTTATTCCCACTTGTCACTTTTGTGGTGTTAATGGTCACATTAGACCTAATTGCTTCAAGTACATTGAAATGTGTAGAATCAAGAGCATGATTGAAAGAAATAGAGCTAGAGCTAAAATGCATGTTCCTAGGAAATCTAGAGCAAATTTGCATGATCCTAGGAAATCTAGAGCCAATGTGACTAATACCACTAGGAATGAGAACATTACACCTAGGTGGATTAGAAGGGATAACTATTCTTGCTATGTGGCTCAAATTGCCTTGAAGGCAAATGCCTCTAACACTTGGTATTTGGATAGTGGGTGTTCTAGGCATATGACAGGGAACAAGAGCTTCTTTAAATCCCGTGTCTTGGAGGATAGAGGATTTGTCACCTTTGGTGATGGATCTAAAAAGAAAGTCATAGGGAAAGGAACCATTTCCATTCCCGATTTACCCTCCTTGTCTAATGCTTTACTTGTTGATGGCTTGCAAGCAAATCTTATAAGCATTTCTCATCTTAATGATGATGGACTCTCTGTATTGTTTAACAAAAATGATTGCTCTATTTTAATGCCAAATGGAAAAACCTTGCTAAAAGGAAAGAGATCTAGTGACAATTGCTATTGTCTTGAAGCTAGTGCTATCTCTTGCAATATGTCCAAATGTGAGGAAATTGAGTTATGGCATCAAAGACTTGGCCACATGAACTATCGAGATTTGAGAATCTTAGATAAGTTCAAGGTTGTGCGTGGCCTCCCTAAGCTTGGGAAGAAAGTCGATGGCGTTTGTGGACCTTGTCAACAAGGGAAACAAACCAAAAGTATGCACAAGAAAGGCAAGTATCTCGCCACCAAGGAGCCATTAGAGCTTCTACATATGGACCTTATGGGTCCCATGCAAACCGAGAGTCTCTGCGGCAAGAGATACATTTTTGTTTGTGTTGATGATTTCTCAAGATTTACATGGACATATTTTCTTAGAGAAAAATCTGAAACTTTTGAAAAATTTAAAATGCTTTGCACTAAAATTCAAAATGAAAAGAACTCACACATTAAAAGCATTAAAAGAATCAGGAGTGACCATGGGAGGGAATTTGAAAACGCTTGTTTTGAAAGCTATTGCAATAGCTTAGGCATTTCCCATGAGTTTTCGGCTCCTAGAACTCCTCAACAAAATGGGGTTGTTGAGAGGAAGAATAGGGTCCTTCAAGAGATGGGCCGTGTGATATTGCTTAGCAACAATGTCCCTAGGAACCTTTGGGCCGAGGCCGTCAATACGGCTTGCTACATAGGAAATAGAGTCTTCCTAAGGCCCGGTACTAGGCAAACCTCCTATGAATTATGGAAGGGTAGAAAGCCAAATATTAGCTACTTCCATTCATTTGGGAGCAAATGCTACATTCTAAATGACTGAGATCAACTTGGCAAGTTTGATGCCAAGAGTGATAAGGGGATTTTTATTGGCTATGCCTTAATAGTAAGGCCTATAGAGTTTTCAATTTAAAAACTCGGAGTGTCATGGAATCATCTAATGTCGTCATAGATGATTGTAGGCCTAAGACTCGAGACCATGATGAGGAGGTCATTGTGCTTGATGATCCTTTCTTGGAGAAGAATGTTGAGACTTCAATTGATGTGAAGTCAAGTCTTGATGAAGAGGTCATCCAACCTCTTGATAGAGATCCATCTTTGAACTCTAAAGAACCCGCTCCATGGGTTAGACATCTCCACAATAAGAATGACATTCTTGGAGATATGAATGAGGGTGTTAGGACTAGGCGTCAAATAGCTAATCAAATTAGCTATACTTGTTACACCTCTCAAATTGAACCCAAAAAGGTTGATGAAGCCTTGAATGATGAGTTTTGGGTTCTTACCATGCAAGAAAAGCTAAACCAATTTGAAAGAAATGAGGTTTGGACTCTTGTTCCTAGACCCAAGGATACTAATGTCATAGGCACCAAATGGGTTTATAGGAATAAGTCGGATGAGAATGGCAACATTGTGTGCAACAAGGCTAGACTTGTAGCATAAGGATACTCTCAAATTGAGGGTATTGACTTTGAGGAGACTTTTGCTCCGGTTGCCCGTCTTGAGTCCATAAGGCTTCTTTTGTCCATATCATGTGTGCACAAGTTCAAATTGCATCAAATGGATGTTAAGAGTGCCTTCCTAAATGGTCTCTTGCATGAGGAAGTGTTTGTTGAGCAACCCAAGGGGTTTGTGGATCCACACCACCCCAATCATGTCTATAGCCTCAAGAAGGCTTTATATGGGTTGAAACAAGCACCTAGGGCTTGGTATGAGCGCCTCACTCAATTTCTTGTTGACAATGACTACACTAGGGGTAGTGTTGACAAAACCTTATTCATCAAGAGGAACAAAGATGAGCTTTTCATAGCTCAAATTTATGTTGATGATATTGTTTTTGGCTCCACCAACAAATCCAAAGTCCAAAAATTTGTTGATGTCATGTCTCATGAGTTTGAGATGAGTCTTGTTAGGGAGCTCAATTACTTCCTAGGTTTGCAAATCAAGCAATTGCATGATGGGATTTTCATATCCCAAGCTAAGTATGCTAAGAACCTAGTGAAGAAGTTTGGCCTTGAGAATGCCAAACATTGTGACACACCCATGAGTACCACCTTGAAACTAAGCAAGGATGCTAGTGGCAAGAGTGTGGAACAAAGTCTTTATCGTGGTATGATTGGTAGCTTGCTTTACTTGACCGCAAGTAGACCCGATATAGCCTTTAGTATGGGTGTATGTGCTAGGTACCAAGCGGATCCCAAGGAATCCCATCTCTCCTCCGTGAAGAGAATCATTCGATATGTGAATGGGACATCCAACTATGTGATATGGTACTCTTTTGACACTAATGCTAGCTTAGTTGGCTTTAGTGATACAGATTGGGCAGGAAATTGTGATGATAGGAAGAGTACATCGGGCGGTTGCTTCTTCCTAGGCAACAACTTGGTCTCATGGTTTTGCAAGAAGTAAAACTCCATCTCTCTATCCACAGCTGAAGCGGAATACATAGCCGTCGGGAGTGCCTGCACACAACTCCTTTGGATGAAACAAATGCTTGTGGATTACGGCTTTGATCAAGGTATTCTTACTCTTTATTGTGATAACATGAGTGCAATTAACATTTCAAAGAATCCAGTTCAGCACTCTAGGACAAAGCATATAGACATTAGGCATCATTTCATTAGGGAACTAGTTGAAAACAAATGCATTGCTCTTGAGCATGTGGGCACTAATGATCAACTAGCGGATTTATTTACAAAGCCCTTAGACTCAACTAGGTTCAAGTCACTTAGTAGGTCTATTGGGATTTGTCATATGCCTTGATGTGTTTTGGTGTTTGACCCCTTATGGGGAACTCAAGCAAAGAGAGCAACCTTGCATGTTGGAATAAGCAAAAAACTTGATCAACTTTATGCTTCTTTATTAATTGCTTGAGTATTCTTGGTTGTGCTTATATATATTCTTATATGGTTTTTTTACTTAATAAGTGTGCCTTGCTTGATTTGTAATCCATGTCACCTCTATGTTCAAAAAATGCATTTTTGGACTAGGAGATTTTGATTGGGAAAGTACACTTGAATGACCCATAATTTAACTCCATGACATGAGAACCTTTAATGACATGCTTAAAATAATATGCATGATATGCTTTTGATTGCTCTAGTGCTAAATCTGTGTGAAAGCAAATGAGAAGACTAAACCCAATAAGGATCTAGTATCCTTGCAATAAATACGGATGTCTCATCCAAATTTAGTCTTCTCTCTCTCTTTATCAGTTGAACAAGACTACTATCATACGGGTATCCTACCTGGAAAAATCAAATAGGGTGCAAAAGTCACTCATGTCTTGTTTTGCTCATAAAGTTTGATATAGTTGCTCTTTAAATTGAAATTCATTTTGATAAACTATATCTTGTTTGCTTATAACAAAAGGGTATAAATTGGTTTGAATTCTTTTGGAAACCCTTTTGATGTTTGCTTTTCCAAATACCATTTGCTTGAACCATGATGTTACATGTCTTACATCCAAAGAAACTAAGTCACACATTTTCTTCTAAACAATAAAACCCTTAATGATTCTCTCTCAATTAATTGAGTTACATAAAGTTGTTGTATATGATTATGCACTTATCTTGCTAATAGCTCTCTTTGCTAAAGTGACCTGGTTGGGGAATACTCCTTTGCCTATCTCATGACAAAAAGGGGGAGTAATGTGGTTTTATTTAAGGGGATTGCATATTTGGAGAGATTGTCCCATTGAGGGGGAGTAACCTATATAGGGGGAGAGCATTTGCATGTTGCATGTTGAAGTTTTCTTTTATTATGCAAATTGCTCTTATTTATCTATCTCTCTTGATCACCTCACATACACTTGTCTTGGAAAGTGTAGTCTCTGTGTTTTGTAGGGATGGCTATTCTACAAGAGCTTGAAGTTTTGAAGTCCTAGTATCTAGGTATCTTTTTGTAATGTAGAATATCTATTTGTTGACCTTTAGTTTTTATTTTTTTGTGAGGATGATTTGTGAGTGGTGGTTTTGTCACGAAATAGCCAAAGGGGGAGATTGTAAGTTCCTCATATTTTGATTGGCTTATTTCGTTGACAAACCACATTGGGGATTATTCTTTGTAAGGGGAATTTAGGCCTCTTGAGTGTGATCAAGCTTCAAGGACATCATCTCTCTCAAAGAGCACTTCAAAGGTATCTCACTAGTTTAACTTTCTTTGAAGAGATCTAGTTGCACACACTCACTTGCATGCATTATTGTTCTTATCTTCATATCATTGAATGATGTATTGTATGCCTCTTTTCACTCTCCACACTTGCACATTTTGTACATCACTTAGTGTGTTGAGTTTGCCCAGAAAAGACAATTTCTTCTCTTAGCGCGGCCTAGACCGCTTGGCAAGACATGCTTGCACCGCGGCATACAGAGCGGTATACCTCAGCAGGGTCATGCTCCCTGTACTGCTTCCTGTACACTTGCACGCAAAGCGACCCAAGTTGCGGTGTTGTCCAGTAAGCCTCTGTTGCTCATACCGCGGCCTGTGCACCTACATGCACAGCGCCCTGCACTGCGTTGTTGTCCAGACGGTGCACTGCTGTGTGTACCGCGGTCTGGACACTTGCCTGCGACGCGGTTCATCTAGCGGTATTGACGGGATTTTGTGCACTAAGTTCAAAACGACGCTGTTTCAACTAGGGCTCCCATATATATGATCTATCTTCTTCCTTGCTCGTGTCCATGAGTTCAAGAAGCCATTTTTAATAGGCCAAGCTTCCCTTAGAGAGAGAAACTCCCAAGAACTCATCTTTACTTAACCAAACACAAATCCATGTGCATCTAACCTCTTCAAGCATTATCTCATCATGGATTCTTCTTGCTTTCATTGACTAGGTAACTTGAACATGCCCTAAATCTCTTTGTATTTATTTATGTTCTTGTTTGCCTAGGGTTAGCTCTTTTATGTGATTTTATTGCATATCTTTATGTTTATTGGCATTTATAACATGATTGAGTTGTTGTGTGTTGGTTGAGAGACTTGTTCATTAATAGCTAGCATTTAGGACGATTTTACCCTTCTAGCTAAATCTTCATGCATTTGCATTTAGATATTGATATCTAGGATTTACACTTATTGTCATCTTTAAATCCTTAGATAAGCATTTATTGTTGCCTAGCATTAATTGCATACTTGAATATCTTTTACATATTCACTTAGGTTGTTTAACCTCTTCATTGTTTGTTAAGCTTTGTGACTAAGTGAGTTAGTGCACAAGCTTGTGGTCAAGAATCACTATTAAAGGCCCGTTGGGTAGAGTGAAAGGGTTAGTGACCAAGTAGGTGTGACTTGAGGTCAACCTAGGTTGTAAACTTTCGTTCAAATAGTGGATTTGAGGACCGTTTGTGGCTAGGAGGATAGCCCGTGAGTTTTGCCCAGTTGGAGGGTTTCTCACGTAAATCAATCCTTGTGTTTTTATTGTTTTCCGCATATTTATATTGGATTGATTGATTGTTAATATGGAGTAGGATTATTAAAATTGATTAAGTCGAAAAGCTGGTAATAAATTAACTAAAACCTATTCACCCCCCCCTCTAGGTTGTATTAGACACACTTTGTGTATTTTCAAAGGCAATACATTCTACGTTTAAACATTTAATTTCTCATGTAACACCACTTCTCAATACACGTATATATTAAAGCGCCCAGGCTTACATAACTTCCAAGTGCAATCACTAACTACTCTTGTTGCCCTTTTGAGTAGTGTTTACAATTTAAACAAGGCAATTGAAGCATATTATTTTTCTAAAAAAAAATTATTTTTATTTTCATTTGCTTCTCGTTCTTTTTCTTTTCTTTTCTTTTGATTGTTTCTTTGCTCTATTTTCTTGCCTTTGACTTTTGCACATATTTTTACACTCAACACTTATTTGCCTCGGTACATGCCATTTGACAATTAGAGCACATTTACATTTATTCCTAAGCCTTAACGAGATCAATCAAGTGAGGGTTGGCTTAGTGTTTGGGTTGCTCAGGTTATGGGTAATATAGGTGTGGAATGAACAAGTCTAAATGTGTTTGGCTTCAAAATTGGCTTGGGAGCACACACATTATTGGATGGGAAGTATTTGGCATTTTAAAGTGGCTAAACACACATTGCCTAATATGACCTCAAAGACTCTATCTACCAAGGGAATAAAAGTTTCAGTCAAGCAGTCCACTTTAGTGATGCATGTTCTATGACACAATATGATTTTGGTGCAATGAGACTATGCATGGTGTTTGAAAAGTGTTTAAAGATTTGAAGATTATTTTCCCTCAAATTGTGCACTTTTGGCTTGTGTTTGTGAAACTCACAAGGGTTATCTCCACTATTAGAACAAGGCGCTTGAGCACCAAGTCCCCTCAACTTAGACACCAAAAGATGGGACTAACCCATGTAGTGCAAGTGAGACCCCTAAGGTGACTAAGAGCTATGAACAAGCACACAAAGCATACACAAATTCGCCACAAACACTTTGCTCAGGATTATCTCACCAAGCTAATTAAAGCTCAAATATTTAGGCTATGCAGAAAATTTGAGAAAAATTGACACGAAAAATGACTCAAGACACAAAACAAAATGACTCAACAAGGCATCTACACCCCCAAACCAAAACCCAACATTGTCCTCAATGTTGAAGACAAGGGAGTCCGGTTTAGCGGTGTGCTCCAACTGACGCAACACAAAAACCTAGGCACTAATCAAACATAATCAATGCCCACAAAATAAAAGACACAACACTGGCTCATCACAAAATACGGCATCTTATGTAAATATGGCAATTAAACTTTAAAATTCACCCACATCAAGCATCTATTACCAAATTTTTGGAAAGTGGGTATTAACCCCCAAACCGATTCCTATCATATGCTCATTCCTGTACAGATATATGTACACATTCAAAACCCTCAAACCGAGTTAGGCTATATAAAAAAGAAAACCTGTATATCCACAAAAGCCTTCGGCTCATTCAATCAAGAAGAAATAAATCAATAAACTCATAACATGGACTTCAAAATTGTATCAACAATTATAGACATCTTCTCTCATTCAAAATATATATCCATGCATGCAGCCCAAAATTGATATTTACCAAAGAATATTCGCATTCATTCAAATATCCACATATGCTCAAAAAGAAAGAAAGAAAATTAAGTGCAAGGGTTAAAGTTGAAAAGAATAAACCAATGTGGAAGCTAGTTGTAGACTCAAAATGAGTAGGGTCTCGCCCGTTTTATGAGCACTCTTGGCTTGCTTGTCCCTCCGAGACTTGCAAGTGGCTGGTGTGGTGAATCCAAGAGATAAAGAACCTAGCATTAAGCACCATTTCTGACCACAAAGGTTAACATTTCAAATCACCACAAGCTAAATATCTCAAAAACAAAATATTATCCACCTTCATCCAAACTAAAACATCCTAAAATTAAACACAAACAAGAAAATCATACTTAAATCAAAATGTAGTGCACTCCTAGATAACTAAAGCAAATCTAATTAAAGTTCCCAACAATGGCAAGCTAAAACAATCAATCATCATCAGAATCTAACTCATCTTCTTCTATCATAGGTCCCTTCTGTTTTGGATCTAGTTATGCTCTGAGCCTCTCCTCATGCTCTCTCCTCAATATCTCCATGGCAACTTGAAAATCAGGATCAATTGTAGGACCTATTGAAATGAACTCTGGTTGAGTGGCCTGCTTCTTTCTTCAGGAGTACGGGATCAAGTTCAAGTCATTCCTCATTTCTGTGACATTTGTCTACATGTCTTCCATACTATCTTTAATGGTCCTGATCTCTATGGTGAAAGTGGATTTAAGTGAATCAACTAAGGTATGAAGACTAGACATCCCTCTGGTCAACTGTTCCCAAGGTGCCTGCTCACTTCCAACTGCTAGTTCTGGCACTGGACCCTCATGATAGTACTCATCATGCTATTCATTCATAAGCATATTCTCACCTTGTTGAGCACTCTTCTTTCTCCTGATCTTTCTCTTGCCATTTGTCCAATCCCATTCTATTTGCAAGGTACGCCATGTCTTGATGACCAAATCTGCTTGTGCCCACTCAAGCCTCTCATTACTGAGGTCAACCCCTTGCTGCTTACAAAACTCAGTTTTTAGACATGGGAAGATCAATGATTGCTTGTCTAATTTCTTGTTTCCTACTGCCAAGATCTCTGCTAGAATGATCCATGCCACACTGATCGGCCGGTTATGTTGTATACGGTGCAATATGTTGTCCGTCTCAAAAGACACATTCGTTTTGTAAGTCCTTGGCTTAAAAGAGTGGGAAATGAACACATGCCAGAAACCGAGTTCCATCTTCAAGTTGTTGTGTTTGATTAGGAATGTTGGATTCACCCAGAAGTCCATTGGATTTATAACTAGATCATTATCGAAGTCCATGTTCTTCTTTACAAAGCAGTCATCCCAAGTTACTCCATTCCTCACTCTATTCCAGATTTGATCGTCATCAGGAAGTTCTGTTCAAAAATACCTTTGGATGTTGTCAATGTTCATCTGTACCTCTGCACCTCTGACCATTACAGCCACTCCTCTCATGAAATCATCGGGAACCATTCCCGTATAAAATTCTTGAACAATCCTTCTACAAAAATGGGGCGGTGTGCTAACAAAAGATTGACATCCCTGCTCTTGCACTCTGGTAGGGATTGGAGTGCCTGTGAGCTTTGATATAGCAATGCCTCGCTCTTCTACAATATTACTCTTGCCAAAATACTCCATTTGCCTCTCGAAATCTTTGTGCAATGTGCATGGAGGTAGAAGAGGTAGCTTTTTCTTCTTGCTTTATCCTTGTTTTTTCGTAATTACCTTAGTTTTTCCTAACATCTGCAAATGAAAATGCTCAATTAAAGATACACATTGTGGTGTGAAGGAATCAAGGAGAAAACAACTTGAATCAACTGAAAAACAATCCTAATTGCCTAGGTGCACGGCTATAGCATGGGTGGGTTACCCATGCAGTTTCCTAAATCATCGTGCAACCCCTCAGTGCACGGGTATAGCACGAGTAGGTTACCCATGCACTACCCGTGCAGTCGCTGAGAACTGCACTTTCTCTATCGAAAAAAAATTCTTGTTTTCAGCCTTTCAACACATCACCATCATCAATAGATTCATCTAAACACATTCAAACATCAATAACACATACAATGGCATCCTAAACACACATTCATAACTTCAAAAACTCAAAAGCAACAAACCCTAGAGACTATTTAGAGTGAATAGGAGGAGAAGAAGGTAGTGTAAATCATGTTAAAACAATTAAAACAAGTTTAGGGAGAGAAAAATTCATACCTTAGTGCTGGAAATCGAAAACGTGGTTCTTACGAAATACCTTAGGGTTTCAAGAATGGAGATGGTTTATTTTGTGAGCTGTACCATGATAGTGACATGATAGGAAGGTTTTTGCCGTCAGAAAACCGTCCGTCAAAACAATTTATAAAACCTATGCGATGCGTTCACAAGTAGAAATACAAGTAAAGCAGTAAACACGAGTGTCGTCCACTGAGATCGGGGTAGCGGTGATAAGATTAGGATTAATATAACTAGTAGGCATAAAAGTAAAAGTGATGGTGAATGAAAAGACAATATAAACTAAACTATGAAAGCAAATAAAATGGGATGACAATGGAGTGATGAATGAATGATGATGGAACTACGAAGTTGATGGACTCGTAAGTGAATATTGGGGCAATTGCAACAAACTCTCAATTAAGCACGTTTTGACAAATGTAACCAACCTAGAGTGTATAGTGTTGATATATATCTATAGCAAGAGGTCAACCTAGGGTGTATAGCGAAGACCTCATACTAGAGATTAATCCCTCCTAAGCAACCAACAGTGGCTAGTTACTCAATTGGAACTTGTTCCATGAATGCTCATCTATCTAGCTATGGCTCAACCTATTACTAATGTAGCCATCCTAGGATGTATAGTGATGGCTTCCAATTCCCTCACAAGTGGCCGACCTAGGATGTATAGTGAAGGCCACCCGTTTGAGATTGGATGAGGCTTTAGGTTATCAACCGAATTCTACTCGAAGGTTAGTTCTCGTAGAATCACTAAAGTAGCCAACCTAGGGTGTATAGTGGAGGCTTCTAATTCTCTCACAAGTGGCTAACCTAGGATGTATAGTGAAAGCCACTAATTAAAGATTAGATTAAGGGCATGGTTTTAGAGCCGGATTTTTGGAAATCCTTCCATTCAATTGAGCATTAGACAACCTAATTGCCTACTCAAGTAATCCAAATCAATCATGCAAAGAGGGTGTATCCAAGCAAATCAATAATGGAAATCAATTAAAGCAATGGAATAAAACATAGAGATAGAATAAATATAACACATAGAGTTTATTTACAAGGCCCAAATATCCATCATACAAATAACATCAACCCCATAGTGGGGTATTTTAGCTACTCATGTTCTATTACAAACCAATAAACTAAGAGAGAGAGTAGAGATAACCCTTGAAGATTGATCTCTTTCCTTGAAGCTTGAATCCAAGTCTCCTAGTTGCCTTTGATTGAGTAGAGATGGTTTGGATGATAGGGAGATGTGTTTCTAGCTAAAAATACAAGTGTTGGGAGGTATGGTGATATTTTTGGTTCGTTCCCATCCTTTTCTATTTATAGAGAATGGAAAAATAGGTCACTTAAGCTTGAAACCAGAAACTGTCGCGCGCATAGTGCGGGTGGAGTGTGGGTGAATTACCCGCACTGTACCCGTACTGTAAAGGTTTTCTTCATCTTCAGTTCTCTAATCTGGGCAACAGTGCGGGTGGAGTGCGGTTGGATTACCCGCACTTTACTCGCATTGTACTCGCACTCTGGTGTCAGGTGTAAATCCACTCCTCTGTCTTGAGCAACAGTGCGAGGTGGAATGCGGTTGGATTACCCGCACTTTACCCGCACTTTATCTGTCAGGTACGAATCAACTCCTCTATCTTGAGCAACAGTGCGGGTGGAGTGCGGTTGGATTACCCGTACTTTACCCGCCATTTATCTGTCAGGTACGAATCAGCTCCTCTGTCTTGAGCAATAGTGCAGGTGAAGTGCGGTTGGATGACCCGCACTTAACCCGCACTTTATCTTTCCTTCATGATTCAGGTCCCGGCTGTGGGAAGGAGTGCGGTTGGAGTGCGGTTGCGACCCGCACTTGACCCGCACTGTAGAGCTGGTTATGATCCTTTGTCTTTCCTTTTGCCCCTTTTCTGCCGGAACCACTGCAACTTGCTTCTAACACCAGAATTACATTTATTGCCTGCAATTAGCACCAACGAGCCTATTAGACATAAAAGACTTAAAATATATAGAAAATACACTCAAGAACGAGACAAAAGAATAGGAATGAGGGCCAAAATATACAACAATTTAGGCACGATCATGACACCGCACATATATATATATATATATATGTGCTCGCGATAGCACGGGTGGGTTACCCGTGCAGTTACCCGTGCTAATCTCTAAGGCAGAACTTTTCTTCTTTGTAGCACGGGTATATGCATGTGTGTATGACCCGTGCAGTCTACCTGGCCATTTTCCTTCATGTTCATCCCTTCCCCGGTACATGGGTGACTGCACTATGTAATCCCATATGGGTGCCAAATGTAATCCCGGGTACAAAGTGAAGGGATTCATTTCTCTTGACAACCCATATGGGTGCCAAAGTTCTTTCTAGAGAATCCGTCACCCTCACCCTTACGGCTTCCACTAAATCCTTCCTAACCCATATCTTCCTAACTCCCATTGGGTTCCTCCTAGACTTATTTTAAAAATTTGTAACCCTTTGAAACTTGTAACAATGGGCCTTAATATGCCCGAGCTTTGAATAAAAATAACAAGTTGGAAGAGTATAAGGAAAACTCCCTTTTTGATTGAAACTTTGAGGTCCCTCCGAGTGTTGTACTTTGAGTGAGTTGACTTCTTTCTCCATGTTGTCTAATTCCACTATATAATCACACTCCTTTACTTTTGTAATCTTCAAGGCCTCCTCCCTCTTCTTAAGCGCTTACTTCACCTCTCCCAATGCATTTGACTTCTCTTCAACCTCTATCAAGAGCCTCCTAGTTTTTCTTCCATACTCTTCTTCAAACTCCTCCGAGAGCTTAGCTAACTCAATTAGGTCTCGCGAAATAGCTTTCTTTTCTCCTTCCACCTTGACGATTTTCCTCTCAAACGTTTTGTTGATGTTGGAGAGTTCTTGCACTTTTTTCTTCAATGTCTCATTCTTTTCCTTAAGGAGTTCTAATTCTTGATGAAGCTTTTTGTTCTCATTTTCTAACTCCTTCTCTCTTTCTCGTTCGAAATCTCTAGCTAATTCTTCAAGTATCTTCTCATCAAAGATCGCTTCTTCCATTTTCACGGCTTCATTTTCTTCAATGCCGTCTTGATGTCTTTCTTCCATCTCGGTAGCTAACTCGAATGCCCTTACAATGTCACAAACTCTGATATTCTTCCTTTTTCTCTTCGGCACTTCCAGCGCAAAACATCCTTCAAAAAATCTCTCATTATATCGGTCAACATCGAATTCGGCTCTCTTACAACCACATTTGAAAGATAAGTGCCTCGAAACCACATTTACTTCCATACCAACTGTGGCCATAAACGACCTCCCAAGGTAGTTTCCACTCTCTCTCATGAACTTCATCATCCGTCACTTCTAACACAAAGAAGTCCACTGGGACCTTAAGTCCATGGATGTCCAATTGTACATCCTCAACTACTCCACAAGGAGTCTTTGGAGAGTTGTCAGCCATCTTGAGTTTAGTTTTGAGTGGTCTTCATGGGTTGTAGCTTTAGTTGTCTATATACCTCCAAAGGCATCATATTGACACTTGCCCCCATATCTAGCACTGCCCCTAATTTTTCTTCACTCTCCAATAGTGGACGATGAAATCACCAGGATCCTCCAGCTTCACTAGACTAGTTTCCTTTGACTAGACTGTCTTTTCTTGGACAACATCTTCAACAACAATATTTGTGCCATGAGTTTCCTCACCGAGGTAAACTCTTCATTCTTCCCTAGAAATGCCTTAATCACTTTAATATGTTTATTATTGCTCTGAGATTCCCTTTGTCCTGCCTGTGTAGAGCTTCTGCAATTTGGGAAACTTGAGTCTCCAATCTCTTTATCGAGGCATCCATATTATCTGCCCTTTGATCATTTGAATGTATGTAGCTCTTCAACATTTGCTCATTTGCACTATGGGAGTTTTTGATAGCTATTGAAGCTTCATTTATTGCCTTGATAAAGTCTCTCAATTCTTCTCCAAGTGATCTTACTTTCGGTTGATACGCATTTGCTTGGGTGTTGAAATTTCCCTGTGGGTTATTACTAGAGCTCCCCTACTGATTGTTGCTTGCTCCACCTTGATTGTTGTACCTGTTGTATCCCTGATTCTGATATCCTTGATTGTTTGCACTGTTGTTGTTGTTGTTGCTCCATAAGAAGTTAGGGTGATTCCTCTACCCTGGGTTGTATTGATTGGAGTAGGGATCATTCCTCTACCTTTAAAACCCCCCTAACATTTGGGTTTCCTCATGCTCCAATTGTCCTTCCACTCTATTTAATGTGTCATCAGTAATTTGGTTCACTTGAGCTGATGGCTTGAACATATTCTGTTAATAGCCAAAATTGGCTAAGGACCAAAGGAAAATTTTCCACCTCCCAGACCTGGTTCCATACCCGAGAGTTTCCACCAGGAGACCTCTCTATCTAGAGCCGAACTACGATATCACCCCAGGAACAAGGACGGGCTCCGGAAACATCTGGGATAGAGTCTGGAACGATCAGATCTAGCCCACATCACCAAAGCTAGAAGCTCCCAGAAGTCGAGGACACCTCGCATACGCTCTAGAGATTCGCCTGTACCTCGATTAACACAGAAGAATGTCCCTAGAAGGCAGCACCTAGCTTAGAAAGGTCAGGGGAAGCCACACCTAGCTTCAAAAGGGTCAAGGGAAGCCAGACCTGGCTCCAAGCTGGATGAAGGAAGGCAGCACCTATCTTCGAAAGGTCAGGGAAAGCCATACCTAGCTTCGAAAGGGTCAAGGGAAGCCAGATCAGGCTCCAAGCTGGATGAAACTTCTCAGGTATCAAGGTCAGAACACTAACCAACCTCACTGGTTGGTGCACCACACCATGCCATATTCAACGACCTCTTTAAAGGATCATGCTGAAAGGATACGAGGGATACACTGAATCATATCTGGAAATGTTACCTATATGCAGAACAAGTAATAGGATCCAAAAAGGAAATAAGCTGATCTCCACCACGATACTCTTAATTCGGCAAAGTCAATGACATTAAAACAAGAAATCCCGCCCGATAAGGAGGGGAAAGACTGAGAAAATCAAGGAGAGAATCAGTCTGTTTGACCTACAAACTATGTATAAATAGAAAAGAAAGAAAATCAAAAAGAGGAGACTACTATTCGACAGGCATACGACAAACAATCAACCATTCGCTACAGAGAGTTGAGAGCAAAGATAAAAGAATTTCTGTATTTGTATACCATGCACGTTCAATAAAATATTCTCGCTTTCTTGTCATTTTATAAATCATTGCTACACATACAATAAACCTTGGCCATCATCTACGTGGTAGTGGTCTAGAGGGTGTTAACTGAGATTTCTCACCTTGAGCAAAATTTCCGTTAACACTTTCTGGCGCCGTCTGTGGGAAATTACCCTACACCCAATTAACCAATTATTTGCATTTACATTTCAGTTGTTTTACAGGAACTATGAGGCTCTGCTCCTCCCAAGGCCAGCATAGAGTCCCTGAGCAACCTCCGGCGAGGCTAACATGAAAAGCCCCAAGAAAGGGGAGAAAGTATGGATATAGTAGTCAAGCTCCGATCCAGACAACCAATACGCGGGCTACTGGCCACCCTATAGTAAGCCAGGCAGCGCTCGACCAACAAGCGGCGGCCTTCACAGAATCCATCCGCGTCCGCCTTCTCGCTGAAGGAATCACGATCCAGCCAACCAACCTGAATGATCAGGGAGAGCCGAGCAGGCTCAGAACTAGGCCACCTGCTTTCGATCGCCTAGGACCTCCCATTCCAGAGCCGGCTCGAGATAGATCAGGGCCCCAACGTTCGATCCGGGATAGGCTGGGACCCATGCCCCCAGTTCCGAAAAGACTTTCACAATATCAACCCATGCTAGTTAAGTCTGCCGCGGATGCTTTTACCCGGAAGCCACGAGGGCTATCTCATCCAACTACATCCAAGAGAACTGCCTGGGCCCTAGAGGAGGAAAGTAGACAAACTCCCCGAGTGGATCATGTCCAGGAGGAGGACCAGATAGAAATTGCCAGTTCATTAGAAAGATTCGACAGTGAGGAATCTGAGGTTAACTCGAAGAGACCTGGGAACAAGCGACTGAGGGATCAGCTGGCAAAGCTACAAAAAGAGGTCCAGCAGATAAGGAAGGGAAAGAATAAGGAGGACAAAAAGGATCCCCTGAGCGAGATGAACGCTCCTTTCACTAGGAGGATCCGGGAAGTAGAGCTCCTCCAAAAATTAAAAATGCCAGTTGATAAGTTCTCTGGAATGGAAGATCCTCTAAGCCACGTAGAGAGCTTCGTTCAATAGATGGAGGTCCAGAACACTACCAGAGCACTTATGTGCAGAATGTTTCCAACGACCTTGACTGACTATGGGAAAACCTAGTTCAGGAAACTGCCCGTTGGTAGCGTGGATTCTTTCACGAAATTATCAACAGATTTTTGCTCACAATTCCAAGGAGTCAAACCTCGCCCGAAAGATCCCATACACCTCCAATATGTGATCCAGGAATGGAGTGAAACTCTTCGATCGTACGTGGAGCGATTTCACAAGGAGGTCATACAAATGAGAGTCTTCACTGAAAAAGAAACCCTCGCCTAGTTCAAGCGAAATCTATAGGCAGGAAAGCTTTTCCGTTCCTTCGCCAAGAGACCTCCCGAGACTTACCAGAAGGCCTACGACCGAGCTCTTGAGCAGGTCTAGATCGACGAACAACTCAAGGTCAAGATGGAACACGACGACATGAGAACTGCGAATCGTTTGAAGAAAGAAGCCCCCAAATTTGAACCAACACAGAAAACTCAGAATAAACCTCCCAACAGGTCCACCTATCGCCTCTCTGCTCCTCTGCATAGGCCAGAAAGATATCCAACAAAACGAACCCCTCCCCGGGCTTCGCCACCTCCCAGGACCGTGGCTCCAGTGATGCAAGGGGAAAAAGGGTATGATTACTACACCCCTTTGAATACTTCCAGGGAAACAGTCTACCTTGCCATACGAGATAAAGGGTTGCTCCAAAAGCCCGCTCCCATGAAGGTCCCAGCTGACAGGAGAAACCGGTACAAGTACTGCGACTTCCACAAAGATGTGGGCCACAACACCTCAGAGTACTATAACCTGCGCAACCAGATTGAAGCCCTGATAAGGGGAGGATGCTTGATTGAGTTCTTGCAACAGGTCAGAGATAATATCAGGACTGGAAGGTGTTAGGATTATGCTCAATGGCAAGAGTGTAATATTGTAATTGACAATCTTCTCATATTAATAAAGAGAATTCTGATTCTTACAATTACTTATAGCATTTATTATTATAATTGTCAAGGTAAATAATCATAAGGTCAAAAGACTATGAGACATGAAGAATTGTTCATACATCCGGATATGTATGAGGTAGACACAATTCTTTAGTTAGTCTTGAATAACGTTCACAACTTAAGTTAAAGGTTGGGCACCTCTATCTTGTTAAAGTTGTAGAATTCTTTTACTAGCATTTGAGTGGGATCAAATGAATATGATGAGTCTAAAATCATCGAAAGGTTTCCGAGTAAAAGAATCTAGTGCACTAGGTGCATTGAACTGGATCACAATGAAATACTTTATCTAGAACCGTCACTAGATATAAGTCTTTTCATTAAAGAGGACAATCGGAGAGTCTATCTTAATCCTGAGATAAATGATGGACTTATGGTTGCAAGTGTTATCATTAGAGCTATCAATGAGTACGATTATATAGCATAGTCTATCCTCGATAGTTTGGTGGTATACATTTGTTAATCGATAGAGGACTTCATTTATAGATATGGACATCGTGGCTCCATTTATTAAATGAGAGTATAATATCATCATATGGATGTTTTGAGGTATTGGATATTAAATCTCAACGTTGAGTTTTCAATAATGATTATTGAAAACATGGCTTCTGTACAAGTCAAAGTATCCAAGTTCGAAATGTGGTCATATGAGGAAATATGGTAACTTGGAGAGCTATAGGCGGTCTATGAGCTCTTGGCGATTACTGATATTAGTCACGAGGATACACCATCTCCTATAAGATTGTCTAGGGTATGAATGAGAAACATCTCCTTATTCTATCTTTATTTAAGAGTTCAATTTTAGCTCTTTAGTGGAATGAGTTAAAATTAATAGATTGGACCTAAGTGAATCATTTGTTGATTGTGATTAGGTTGTGTCTATTGAAGCTTAAATTTAGATAGCCCGCCAAGATCCCCAATCCACACGTATTTGCATGGATCACTTGATATATTCTACCGGGCCGATTTAAGGGTCCATCTAGAATTGTTTTTAATATATCAAGAATATAATATGTCTATTATTTAATTAATGGGCTGCACTATTATATTAATATATTAAAAGGAGACATGTGGGCTTGTTTCTTTTAGTAAGAATGGGTCTGGTTCACATGTGGGCTTTTATTTAAAGTCCAATGGATTAAATGAAATAAGAAAATAATATATGGCTCATTTATATAAGTGGGGCGGCAAGGTGTATATATTAACCTAATATATTATTTTGTTTCATTGTTATAATTAAATAAGAATTAGTTAATTTATTAATTAATTGTTTAATTAAGAAACAAATCTTTTTCTGATCAGGAAATATATTTCCTAAAGTTATACTATTGGTAGTAGTATATTAAAAGTAAAAGACTTGTTTGATAAGAAAATAAATAATTAATTTTATTTATTTAATCAAATAAGAAGTCTTTTTATTTAGCTAATAAAAGAATAAAAATATCTCTGAGTTGGATTAGGTTTTGAAGTCTAAAGGTTGATGGAAATTAGGGTGCAACACAAACTCCTTTTGGTATGTGATTTGCGGCAACCCTAGTCCATTTAGAGGAAGATTTCGGCAATCCTAAATAGAAAAGGAAGCACAATTTCGGCCACCTATATAATACCACATATAGAATTCGGCCACCATAGTTGATTGAATGATTCAATTTTTCTTCTTCTTCTCAATTCATAGAAAAGGATAATTTTTATTCTACTAAACATAAAAGAGAGAAGAGATTATTCTTTGATAGTACACTGATTGCTTGTTCATCAATAAGCTTGTGTGTACAAAATCGAATTAGGTTCACGCGAGTTTCGATCATTAGATTGAGAACTCAAAAGTGACCGGAATAATTTTTGTCTTCTTTTGATTGTTTTGTGACTAACAAAAGAAAAAGAAAACTTTGTTCATCCATTCTCAGGTTTGCAATTCAAAGAAAAAGGGAGACCACGCTCCTAGGTGATTCACGTACGTGTTCGGATTGGAAGATCTCGTGGTACTGTTCACGATCACTGTTCACTGCGGGGGGGTACTGTTCACGATCACTGTTCTCGGGGGTACTGTTCACGGGCATCGGAAAAGATTTTACGGATTACCAATCGACGTAAGTCAATCGGATCACGCGTCAAGAGGTATTTAACTCTAACCGTATATATTTGAGTTTAATTAATTAAAAGGTTAAGGTTTAACTTTGAGAAAAATTTTAAAACCATACGAAATCTATTTTTCATTTCTTCCGCTGCGTTTTACATCGATTTTTCCCTACAGAAGGGAGGTACAAGCCGAAATCTGTGAGGTCGCAGAAAAAAGGAAAGGGGAGCAAGCTGACTTAATGCAAAAGATCCAGGTGATACACACTATCAGCGGAGGTCCTACACTGGCTGGAGTTTCCAATAATTCCTGGAAAAACCACGCAAGAAAGGTTCCCCGCATCAGAGAAAGCCAAGGGATTTTCGAAGTCAGCCAGAGCCCGACAGAGCCCTCCCAATCAGCACAGATCGTATTCACTGAAGCAGATGTCTTCAACACTGTGCAACCTCATGATGATCCTATGGTAATCACTATACAAATCGCAAACTGTCTGGTCCATTGTGTGCTCGTGGATACAGGTAGCAGTGTAGATATCCTCTTCAAGGATACCCTGGAAAAATTGAACCTGAAGCAACGTTGTTACAACAGCTGTACCACTCCGTTTTACGGTTTCACTGGGGACTCGATCATACCAGTGGGGTCAATGATCCTCCCAGTAATCATCGGGATCACCCCACTCAAACAGAATGTTATGACCGACTTTGTTGTGATGGACACCCCATCGGCCTACAACGCCATCCTAGGGAGACCTTTCCTGTCCTCCTTGAAGGAAGTCTTGTCCATATACCACAACGTCCTGAAATTCCCGGTTGGAACCAAAGTAGGAGAGGTACGCGGAGACCAGCAGGTAGCCAGGAAATGCTACGCAGTATCTGCCAATCCTACAGCCTTAGCGAAACAATGTGTACAGGTGACATTAGTCCAGGAAGACATGGATACGTCCCGGATAATCCAGGAGGAGAAGGAGCCCAAGGAGCATCCTGGGCATCTGGAGAGCAAACCTATCATGCCCTACGAGGAAGAACGGAGTAAGGAATAAGCCAGCGGGCAGCCCGTAGATAAACTAGAAGAGATACCTATCAGGAATGACGATCCCTCCAAGGTCGTCAAGGTCGGAGCCACCCTTGATCTAGAAGTAAAAAGAGGGCTGATTGACCTTCTCAGGGAATTCAGTGACATCTTCGCCTGGAACCATGATGAAATGCCTGGAATCCCGGCATCGTTGGCCACCCATCGACTAACAGTAGATCCAGCAGTCAAGCCCATCAAGCAGAAGAGGCGTCACTTCAATGCTGATAGGAACGTTGCGGTGCAGGAAGAGGTTGATAAATTGATTAAAGCAGGGTTCGTCAGAGAGGTGCGTTACCCCGAATGGATCGCCAACGTGGTCATGGTCACGAAGGCGAATGGGAAATGGCGTATGTGTGTCGATTACACCAACCTCAACCGGGCTTGTCCGAAAGACAGTTTTCCTTTACCAAAGATCGACCAGCTGGTTGACTTCACATTCGGAAATGAACTTTTGAGTTTTATGGACGCATTCTCAGGATACAACCAAATTAAAATGCATACGGCTGACCAAGACAAGACCAGTTTCATTACTGGGCAGGGCTTATACTGCTAGAAGGTGATGCCGTTTGGTTTGAAGAATGCGGGAGCCACATACCAGCGGCTGGTTAACAAGCTGTTCAAGCCCGAGATAGGAAGGACGATGGAAGTGTACATCGATGACATGATCACGAAATCCCCAACCACAAAGGGACATCAGGAAGACCTTCGTAAAACTTTCCTCATACTGAGGGAGAACCAAATGCGTTTGAACCCCTCCAAATGTGCCTTTGGGGTAACAGCAGGGAAGTTTCTAGGCTTCATGGTTCATGAGAGAGGTATAGATACCAACCCATATACTATGTGAGTCATGCTTTGACCAAATCAGAAAGGAATTACATTCACCTGGAGAAGCTCGTTTTTGCTCTGGTGATCTCAGCGAGGAAACTCTGTCCCTATTTTCAAGCTCACACAATAGCAGTGGTGACAGACCATCCCCTCCGCCAATTCTTGCAAAGACCAGACGTGTCAGGAAGGCTAGTCTTATGGGCACTAGAGCTCACTCAGTTCGACCTAAAGTATAAGCCCCAGACTACGATTAAGGCACAGGCTTTGGCCGACTTCGTGGAAAAATTCTCAGTGATCCCAGATCCAGATGATCCCTCAATATCAAACGAGGTCCCTGAGAAGATATCTGAGGTCGAAAATTTGCCGGAAGGCTACAAGCCATGGATCCTCTTTTCAGATGGAGCATCCGGGCGAGCAGGGGGAGGAGCTGGCATAGTTTTAATAGATCCGAAGGGGACTGAATTCTGTCAATATTTCAAATTCGAGTTTAAAGCTACCAACAACGAAGCGGAATATGAAGCCCTCCTAGCCGGGATGAAGGTAGCCATTGAACTAAAGGCCGACTACCTGCAGATCAAGAGCGATTCACTGCTTGTTGTAAACCAGGTAACTGAGGTCTACCAGGCAAAGGGAGATAATATAGCTGCCTACCTAAATCTAGCTCGGCTGCTAAAAAGCAAATTTAAGGGACTCAAGATCAATCAAGTGCCTCGAAACTAAAACCATCGCGCGGATGTTCTGGCTAAAATAGCGGCGAATAGAGGGCAGTCCCTACCAAAGGGAATTCCCCTCCAAGTAATCACCCAGCCAAGCATAGCCACAAATGGAGAAATTTATTCCCTGGATCGCCTGCCTTGCTGGATGGACCCAATTGTCGCCTACCTCCTTGAAGGAGAGCTTCCCGAAGGGCCCGACCAAGCCCGAAGAATTAAGAGACTCTCAGTTCGATACTGTATTGTGGACGGATACCTCTACAGGAGGGGCAGATCCCTCCCCTTACTTAGGTGCTTGCATCCCGATGATGCTAAGTGGGCATTGAGAGAGGTCCACTCTAGGGACTGTGGGAACCACATAGGTGGGGAAGCTCTAGCCTATCAGGTGCTTCGTATGGGGTACTATTGGCTGACCATCCACCAAGACGCAAAGAGTTTTGTGCAATCTTGCGAACCTTATCAAAGAACTTCAAACTTGAACCACCAGCCACCCGAGCGACTGTCGTCCCTCATTTCACCTTACCCCTTTGCCATGTGGGGAATCGACCTAATTGGGCCACTTCCTATCGCTCCTGGACAGATGAAACATGTTATCGTGGCTATCGACTACTTCACGAGATGGGTCGAGGCGGGACCTCTTTCTAGAATATCAGAAAAGAATACAACCAAGTTCATCAAGACTAACGTGGTATGCAGATTTGAGACCCCTCTCATCATTATAGCCGACCTAGGAAAGCAGTTCGATAACGCCCTGTTCAAAGACTTTTGCAAGGGATTGGGGATAGACCTCAAACTCGCTTTCGTTGCTCATCCCCAGACTAACGTTCTGGTAGAATCCACCAACAAGACTATTAAGAAACTTCTGAAGAAGAAGCTACAGCAGAAGAAAGGCAAGTGGGCCGAAGAGCTACCAGAGGTCCTCTGGGCATACCAGACTACAAAAAGAACAGCTACCTGGGAGACACCTTATTCCTTGGCTTTCGGAGTTGAAGCAGTCCTCCCCATCGAGCATAAGTTGATCTCGTTCAAGGTACATCACTTTGAGCCCAAAAGCAACGAAGTCAAGCTCCGGGCTAATCTAGACCTCTTAGAAGAAAAACAAGACCGGGTAGTAGAGAAAGTAGCGATCTACCAGAGCAAGATCGCTAGATACTTCAACCAAAAGGTTAGAGCCTGGAAATTTAAAGACGAGGATCTGGAACTTAGGAAGGTGACCCTGAACACTCGAAAAAGGTCGGATGGAGTCTTAAGTCCCAATTGGGAAGGGCCATATTTGATAAAGCTAGTTGTTCGCAATGGAGCTTATAAACTTGAAGACATGGATGGACGATCCATCGACCACACTTGGAATGCAGATCATTTGAGGAAATTCTACCCTTGAAAGGAGTTCTCAAGCAGACTACCCCCACTTAGTTTTCATTACGGACCCTAATAAAGATATACTACATCTCGATCATCAATAAAGTCATTTTCCTTTTCTCTTCCATCTTTGTCTCTAACTATGTTCAACATTAGTGACTATACCCTTGTATGGGAATTCGACATAAACCTCTCGAGACCAGGAAATAGCTCGATAGCCCTCCTGATGCCTTGGTCGGGCTACCACCCCCAAGAAGGATCTGAGTGTAAGAGCATAGTTACCCTCCAGATCTCGAGACCATGAAATAGCTCGATAGCCCTCCTGATGCCTTGGTCGGGCTACCACCCCCAAGAAGGATCTGAGTGTAAAAGCATAGTTGCCCTCCAGATCTCAAAGACTAGGAAATAGCTAAGTAGCCCTCCTGATGTCTTGGTTGGGTTATCACCCCATATAAAAAAATATATATATATATATACATAAATACATATATAATGTTTGCTTTCGTGTGCAGGATCAAAATCATCACAATTCCCTACACGAATCTTAATTGTTGCTACAGATGCTACTCTGGATCCCATTCAAGACCAGAAATAAAATAAAAAGTTCTCAAAAGAGCGCTTCGATTTATCATTAAGGACAAGGGGAGCCTACCCCCCGATAAGGCTACATCCAAATGAGGAGCCCAACCCCCGAACTCGGGCTATAAAAAGAAGAAGAAAAAGGAAAAACTGATAAGGTCAAAACGGGGTGCCCACCCCCTTTTCTGGGCTATCAGAAACAAGTCATGATGAAACGCTTTAAACTTTGGGACTCTCATGGCTCCCCTCCACTGGCCCTCCTTCCTCTTGCTGATCCTCGCCATCAACCCCCTCTACAGATAGCTGTCCATCTTGGTTATCCTCGCCGACCACTCCTCCATTTAGAGGCTCCATCAGATGATCAGCTGGATCTTCCTCCAAAACCTCATTAATTACATCCATAACCTCAGGAGGGATAGCCGCGTCAAGAACGGCAGCCAAGGACCCCGTCTGGCTCCTGTCGACCTCCATCTCTGTTAAAAAGGGATCCTCAGATGGGCTCCTAACCTCTTCACTAGCTCCCGATTGGTCCTCCTCGGATCGAGAGGACATCACTTTGCTGGAAGACTCCCTAGGAGCTAAGGTGATAAAGGTAGGAAGAGGGAATGAGGGATCTGTCTGAGCGGGCTGCTTCCCAGCTCCTGCTGGGCTCAAAGGAACCACCTTGTTGCCTTCAGGGCGAGATAACTCGGCAGCCTTGAGCATTATTTTCTGTCTATCCCAGCCCACAATATATGATAAATCAAAGGGAGGAGAAAGAGCTTCCGCGGCTTGAAAGGAAGCATAGAAATACCCGTCGCTGAAGGAGGACTCTGCATCAGCTTGCAGCTTGGTCACTTGAGTAATCAGAGACTGGTTCTCGAGGTCCAACTTCTTTGCCTCAGATCTCCAAGAATCCCGCTGCCTAGCCCGCCAGAGAGATTGAAGACACTCCTGATCATAAGATTGCTTCATCCTCTCATGATCGCAGCGAAGGTCAGCCATCTCGACCTCGATTTTTCCCTGGCTGGAAGTCACCTCTTCCACTAAAGACCGAGCCTACTTGAGCAGTTCCCCGGCTTTCTTGGCTTCAGCTTCGGCTTTTACAGCCCGATCACGGAGGAGGGCTACCTGTAACACCTTTCCCAGAAACCTCTGAGGCTTTGGTTGTTAGAAGCGCAGCGGAATCAGGTGCTTGAGTCGAAGGGGTAGCAACTTTGGTGGCCACGGCCGAGGGGGCAGAAGCAGCCGGGCCAACCACCTGGGGAGCTTTACCCAAAGCCTGGAAAGCCCGCTAGGCAAGAGTGGCCATCTTAGACCCAGTCGGAGAGATAAACGAAGCCAGAGCGGGTTCGACCCCAGAGGAGGGAAGAGAAACTCCACCTTGAGGGGAGCGTGAGACGTGACGGGTGGCCGGTTCCACGACGAAAACTGTGAATAAGCAGATTAAAAAAGAAAACGTTAGAACCAAGCTAAGTAATAAGGCGAAGCAACTCAATGAAACCTACGAGGAATAGCGTCTGAAATCCGCAAATACTTGTTCACCCTACGAGGATCAAAAGCTTCAGCAGTAGGGAACTTCAGATTCAAATAATTACGGGCTAGAATAGCCTTTAAAACTGCTTCAGACTCAGAAGGCAGGGAGTCTCGGTCCCAGGAGGGCTTGTCACTGAAAGCCGTGGGAACCTCGAATTCATGCCCTTCGATGAAAATCGAGCTCCCCCAGTCATCCCCCGCTAGGATCCATTCTTCTTTCCACGCGGGGTCCTTCTTCGAGGCACCAGGAACGATGAAGTTGAGCTTGTTCTCGGCCTTGGCATAGAACTGGCCTCGAGGAGCCCCAGACGAGCTCCCAATCTGAAAGAGATAGGCCAGGTCCTCTGCACCCGGCTCCCTCGTCACCTTACTTATCTGGCATTGTTCCCTCCATAATATAAGGAAACCGATCAGATGCCTCCAGAAGCCAGGCGTCAACTGGAGGGGAGCGAGCTGGATGGCGTTGAGAGCCCACCGAAGGGTCGGATGGAGGGGAAGCCTGACCCTGTTCTTAAGAGCGGCCACATGAATCGGAAGCATGCCTTTAGGGGGATTGAAGAACTCATAATTTTTGGGAGGCACCGAGATGGATACGCTGTCGGGGATGCCAAACTTTGACCTCAAGCGATCAATCGACACCGGGTCAACGGTGGAATCAGGGACAACCCAGAAATCGTAAGGAGGGAGCCTCTCCACAAGGGGAGCAGGAGCCGAGACCGGACGCTCCCCCGCGGCGCCACCGTCCGCTTCTTTGTCGGAGTCATCATCGACGATATCCAAAGGGTGGTCGGGATGGTTGGAGAACCCAGTCCCGATGGATACATTCCTACTTGACCGCCGACGTTGCGAGGTGAGCGGGGAATTGTCGCCGTCAGAACTCCTCCTAGCCCGCTTCCCCAGAGTAAGACTGACGACCTCTTCGCCGTCGAGTATGGAATCAGCTGAGTCGCGACTGTTTTTCGACATTGTAAAAGCCAAAAAGGATGAAGAGTGAAGAAAGAAGCAAGCTTAGAGGAAAGGCTATGGAAATATTTCTCAGCAAAAATTTTTTTTTTAGCTCGAAGAGATGTGAGGAAGATGAGGAGGAAAATAGAAATATATATAGGCAGGAGGGCAACAACATGAGCTACTGAGATACTCGTCTGGTAACGGTGAAAAATCGACTACAATAACTTAACCGGATTAAACTCAACATCGGGCTAATCATCTCACGCCACATCACTTACGCAGTTAAGAGGAAGATCTCCCCAAGATTCTGGTAACTGTAAAAAATCTCGGGGACTGCCGTAACGCAATCAGATTAATGCGAAGATAAATTAATCGGTTCGCATCATGTCACTCAAATGAAGAAATTTCCCCAATATTTCTGTAACGGTAAAAAGAGGAAGATTTCCCAAATAAAGTAAAAATCTGACCCCAACCCCGAGCTCGACGTCTGGTGTTCAAGTCAGAGGGGACTTCTGTTAATAGCCAAAATTGGCTAAGGACCAAAGGAAAATTTCCACCTCCCAGACCTGGTTCCATACCCGAGAGTTTCCACCAGGAGACCTCGCTATCCAGAGCCGAACTACGATATCACCCCAGGAACAAGGACGGGCTCCGGAAACATCCGGGATAGAGCTCGGAAAGATCAGATCTAGCCCGCATCACCAAAGCTAGAAGCTCTTCGAAGTCGAGGAAACCTCGCATACGCTCCAGAGACTCGCCTATACCTCGATTAACACAGAAGAATGTCCTTAAAAGGCCGCACCTAGCTTCGAAAGGTCAGGGGAAGCCACACCTAGCTTCGAAAGGGTCAAGGGAAGCCAGACATGGCTCCAAGCTGGATGAAGGAAGGCCGCACCTAGCTTCGAAAGGTCAGGGAAAGCCATACCTAGCTTCAAAAGGTTCAAGGGAAGCCAGATCTGGCTCCAAGCTGGATGAAACTTCTCAGGTATCAAGGTCAGAACACTAACCAACCTCACTGGTTGGTGCACCACACCATGCCATATTCAACGACCTCTATAAAGGATCATGCTGAAAGGATACGAGGGATACACTGAATCATATCTGGAAATGTTACCTATATGCAGAACAAGTAATAGGATCCAAAAAGGAAATAAGCATATCTCCACCACGATACTCTCAATTCGGCAAAGTCAATGACATTAAAACAAGAAATCCAGCCCGATAAAGAGGGGAGAGACTGAGAAAATCAAGGGGAGAATCAGTCTGTTTGACCTACAAACTATGTATAAATAGAAAAGAAAGAAAATGAAAAAGAGGAGACTACTATTCGACAGGCATACGACAAACAATCAACCATTCCCTAGAGAGAGTTGAGAGCAAAGATAAAAGAATTTTTGTATTTGTATACCATGCACGTTCAATAAAATATTCTTGCTTTCTTGTCATTTTATAAATCATTGCTACACATAAAATAAACCTTGGCCACCATCTACGTGGTAGTGGTCTTGAGGGTGTTAACTGAGATTTCTCACCTTGAGCAAAATTTCCGTTAGCATATTCTTCATCAAGTCCTTCACTGACTGCATTTCCTTAGCCATTCATGACATCTCAATAGCAATTCCTGTATTCCCATCAATTTCTAACTTTCCACCCCTCCTTATTCTTGAGGACCTTTGTTGTGAATTTTGGGCTAGTTTCTCCATAATCTCATATGCTTCTTGAGCCCTCTTGTCAACAATTGTTCCCTCACAAGCATTGTCCACCATCATCTGAGTAATAATGGATAGCCCCTGGTAGAAGGAAGTGACCTTCAATTCTTCAGGATAGGTATGTGGTTGAACTTGAGCAAGCAGAAGATGAAATATCTCCCATGCTTCATGAAATGGTTCCCCGTCCTCTTCACTAAAGGTTGAAATCTTGATCTTCAATTCTCTTGCTTTTGCGGTTGGGAAAAACTTGTTGTAAAACACCTTAAAAATTTGGGCCCAAGATGTGAGTGTTCCCGGCCTCAATGCCATGTACCATTATTTGGCACGGTCCTTGAGACAATATTGGAAACAACGCATCTGCAATTATGCCCTAGTCAATACTCTGTCTCGAACTACTATGGGAAATGTCTCTAACACGATGCTATATTCCTTCATGAATTGAAGGCAATCCTTAGAAGGAAGCCTATGAAATGTCGGCAACAAGTTCACATGCATCCCCTTCAACTCATATAACCTAGCGGTGTCGTCCAAAACAATAGCAGTTGGTTGCTCATCCCCAACTGATGGAAGAGTGTACTCCCCAATTGTGAGTCCCAAATCCTCCTCATTTGTTCCTTGTTCCTCAACTGGTGTATTTTGTGGAATTCCTTCAGCCATCTCTTCTTCAAGATTGTTGTTCTCAAACTGTCTGATCAATCATCTAATCAGATGAATATTGTTAATTCTCGGTACTAAGCTGCCCCTCAAAGAGCGTCTCCCGTGCATGTACCTATGCACATATGAATTCAAAATAACAAGTACAATCAAAGTAAAAGAAACTTAAATAACTAACACTAAAGCTAAATGTAATCACAACTATATACACCGATCCCCGGCAGCGGCGCCATTTTGAACGTGCACTTTTTATATATGTTGTGACATGCAATATTCAAACAAATTTATAAGATCCCAAGTTGCACTCAAACAAGTATAAAACTAGCATGTGGCAAGTATGGGTATCGTTCCTCAGAGATCGAGCGATAGTTATGATTAAACTAATGCTTTAGTTAAAATTGCAAGAAAAGTAAATTGATATGGTTTTGGAGAAAAAAGTAAAACTAAAATGTAAACTAAGCTAAAATGCACTAATCTAAAAAGTATGTGTTAACGGGAAAAATCACTCAGGGGGTGAAATTCCAGTTAGCACCCTCGTCCACTACCAATAGGTGGCAGCGGGGTAGGTACCTTTGGTACCTTGATTCCTTTACGTTGGAAAGATTGATAGAGCAGGAATACACAAAGGAATCAGATGGTTACGAAGATTACTGTTTTTATTGAATAATGGTTTATTTGAACATAACAACACACTCTCTTCACTCTCTAGCGGCCCGAGTAGCATTCTGGACCTCCATCTGGTGAACAAAACTCTCTAGATTGCTCAGGGGATCCTCGGTTCTAGAAAATTTGTCGATTGGCATCTTGAATTTGGGAGGTAGTTCTGCCTCCTTGATCCTCCTCGAGAAGGGAGCATTCATCTCTCCCATAGGATATTTCTGGTTCTCCCGGTGCTTACCCTTCTTCAGCTCCTGGATCTCCCTTTCCATTCTGGCAACCTGGTCCCGGATATGCTTGTTGCCATTATTTCCTTATTCCACCTTAAAATCTCGGTCGTCAAATCCCCCCGATGTCGTAGAAGTTTCATCCTGCTTCTCTCCTCGGGGAGGGTCTTCTCCGACATCCCTGTTGCTGTCTCCTGCCACCGAACGAGGGAGCCTCCTAGTCGCTTTCTGTCGAGGCTGTCTAAAGGAAGCTTCTGGTTGGACCAGATGGTAACGCTCCCTAGGAGGGAGATCAATGGCGGATCTAGCGCGTCGGGGTTGATGACCCGTAAGATTTCCTAGAACCAGGGGTTCTGGTCCGAGTCTATCATGGACCAATGGTATTGGAGGCATGGGCCCGAGTCTATCATGGATTGGTACAGGAGGTGGTGGTCCCAACCTGTCGAAGGTAGGTACCCTGGTACCTTGCCAATTGGCCTCTCCCCTAGGATCTGGTATCGCATGCTGATTGGTACCGCCTTCGGCGGCCATTCGGAGGCGAATGCTCTCTATAAATGCTGCGACCTATTGGCCTAGGTTAGCAGGTCCAGCTGCTGGGGTAGTAGGTACCTGGGGGTAGCCCGCGCGGCAGCTGACAGCTTTAAGGCGGGTTTGTGACCCTTTCCCCCCTTCTTCGGCTTCTGACCCTTTCGGCTTGAAGCGTTCGACTGATGTCCTAACGGGTCAGGATAATCCTGAGAGGATCGGAGCTTCATTCTGATAATCTAGCAAGAAAACAAGACACACAGGCTTTCTTTTGAAGGTGTGGTGTTTCCCACAGACGGCGCCAAAAAGTGTTAACGGAAAAATTCACTCGGGGTAAAAATCTCAGTTAACACCCTCACTCACTACTGGTAGCAGCAGCGAGGTAGGTACCTTTGGTACTGGGGTCCCTCTGTTAGTATGATCGAGGTCGACTGACCAAAGAATTGATATAGGACACAAAGAGACCGGGAGATGTAAAACGAACACTGTTTTATTTAATCAACTACTACCAGGTTTACAATATGAATACATACATATCTCTCACTCTTTTTCACTCTTTTACACAGGATGGAGATGGAGATGGAGAAAACGTCTGTGTCGATAAGTGGATTTTCCTCCAGTGATTGTCAATGGACTCTTACTGGCTTTCGGGAATCTCCCGGGATCTCTCTTTCGTTCTAGTGATCAAGAATCTTCGAAAAGTTTCAATCCCCCTTTCTTTTACCCTTCAATGTTGTATATATAGTACTCCCCCAATCTCCTTAAAATCCTGTCATTTTTAATGAAGATTGTAGAGAGTCCTATTTTAAGCATTGAAAGGCATTTGTGTTGAGCTGAAGGCGTGGGATTAGATCCCGTTAATCAATGGCGAATTCAAATTATGATTCGATCGACCATAGGGTCATTGATGGCACTTTATTTAGCGATGGAGTCAACTTTCCTTCTTCGTGGAGCTTGGTGGCGATGGAGTCAACTTTCCTTCTTCGTGGAGCTTGGAGGGAGATTCTGATCATGAGTTCTGATGGAGGGTAGCGGTGACACCCCATTTTGATGAACCTGTTCTACTTCCTGCTGGAATGGTGCTCGTGTCTTCATGTTCCCTATCGTATTGACTGTGAGGTAAGGTACTTGCCTTGGAGGAGCTCCGGATGATCATACTGAGTATCAGGCGGGAGTTGAGGTAACACCAAGGTGGATATCGAGGTAGCACCAAGGTGGATATCGAGGTAGCACCGAGGTAGGTATGGAGGTACCTGATACCTTGATCGACGCCGAGATGCTTGCGGGGTGCTGGGCGTGCGAGCTATCCTCGTGCTAGTCTTGAGCTGGTATCAGGAGCTTCAGTAAGGCGAGATACATACTTTTGGGGATGATATCCTATCTAGACAGATAGGTAGTCGAGGTCCTGACCTTATCAAGTATCGGCTCCATCTAGGTAGTGGTATCAATCTCACTGGTTACCTTGAATATCAAGATGATCTTTCCTAGATAGATTCTCGTTGGAAAATTCTCCTTTGATCCCTTGCCAAAAAAAACTGTTAACATGTATAAATGACCTAATAATGCAAGCTATCAAAAACAAACCCAATCATGCAATTTTGACTCATAAATATATGCAATAAAGTGAGTCAAGGTATTTAATCAAGCAATAAATACCTAATCTAGAGTAAGTAGAACAATAAATGATATTCAATGAAGTTCTAACTTACCTAGTCATGAAACCAAGAAGACCCATGCTCAAATGATGCTGAATAATGCAAGATGGAGATGGGTTTTGGGTTTGGAGAGTTAATGAAGCTTAAGGAAGCTTTCTCTTTCAAGACTCTCTTTTTCTCTCTCTAGGGTTTCTGTAAGTGTAGGAGAGTTAATGAAGAAGAAGAGAAAGAGGGGTTTTTATAGGTGGGGAAAATGAGCAGCAATGAAAAGATGAAATTGCCCCAAAATCTGTGCAGTGTGCGGGTAGGAACACCCGCGAACCACCCTCGCACTTACCCGTGCAAAAGGGAAATCCGAGAAAACAAATCCCCGGTGCACAGGTAACTACATGGGTAATGCATGGGTAGGGTACCCGTGTAGAACCAAACTTGAGAACCACCAAGGGCATTGCACGGGTAATGGACCAGCGCACCTAACATGCGCACACCATCGTGCGAGCACTGGACGTTTCCGATCAATCATCAGGAAATAAATTCCAACACACAAAACCACACTTAAATCTAGAAATGAAGTGCAAGTGTGATAGTGAAAAGGATGCACACAAATAAACAATTACAACACAAATGCAAGATGAAATAAAGCATGCATGAAGTGTGTGTGTGTGCACCTAAACTCTTCAAGAGACAAAGTCAAGTGAGTATACTTTTTTCTCTTGAAGTCATGGAGATGCTTGGAAGCTTGCCAACAAGGACCTAAGCTACCCATTACACAATCATCCCTAATGTGGTGTGGTTTGTCATGAAATACGCCGATCATAAAATAGAGGTCCTTACAATCCCCCCATTTGGCTATTTCATGACAAAACACCCACTCACAAATAATTCCTCACAAAACAAACAAAAAAAATCTAGCTACTGTCCATGAGAGTCCATTCTACTTTACAAAAGAGATACATGGACTCTAAATCTTTAGTTTCTTCAATCTCTTTGTAGAATTATCATTGTACCTACATACAATAGCAAGAAGCACTTTCCAAGAACAAGTGCAAGTGAGGTGAACAAATAATAACAAGCATTGCACTCAACTACAAATAAAGCAATACAAAGAATGCGTGTGCAATGCTCCCCCTAAAAGGTTACTCCCTCTCAAGACTTCTCCCTCAAAGCATAAACAATGCTCCCCCTATATCTCTCAAGACTTCTCCCCCTTTTTGTCATGAGATAGGAAAAGGAGCTCCCCCTATAGGGTTGCTTTAGCAAAGAAAGCTATTCGTACAAATACATTGCATAATCATATACACAAACTTTATGCAACTTAAGTAATTGAGAGAGATTCAAGGAGTTTTATTAAAGAAAAATGTGTGAAATTGTTGCTTTGCATGCAAGACATATAGCATCCAAGTTCAAGCAATGGTATTTGGCAAAGCAAACATCAAAAGGGTTTCCATAAGAATTCAAACCAATTTGTACCCTTTTGTCATAAGCAAACAAGATATAGTTTTTCAAAAGAATTTCAATTTAAAGAGCAATTATATCCAACATTATAAGCGAAACAAGACATGAGCGACTTTTGCACCTTTTTTATTTTTCTGGGTAAGGTACCCGTATGATAATAGCCTTGTTCAACAAATAAAGAGAGAGAGAAGACTAAATTTGGATGAGACATCCTTGTTTATTGAATGGACACAAGGTCCTTATTAATTTTAGTCTTCTCATTTGCTTTCACACACATTTGCACTAAAGCAATCAAAAACATTTCATGCACATTATATAAAGCATGTCATAAAAATTTCTCATGTCATGGAGATAAATTATGGGTCATTCAAATGTACTTTCCCAATCAAATCTCCAAGTCCAAAAATGCAATGTTGAACTAAAATATGACATGGATTGCAAGTAAAGCAACGGTGCACACTTATTAAAAAAATACCATATAAGCATGTATGTGCAACCTAGTATCTCAAGCAATTAATAAATAGGTATAAAGTGTATCAAATTTTTGCACATTTCAAAAATGCAAGTTCACTCTCTTTGCTTGAGCTCCCCAAATGGGGTCAAATCCAACCAAGTCAATGGGAGGCATGAGCCCCTATAGACTTACCAAGTCCGATGGACCTAGTTGTATCTAAGGGTGTCACATGGGCACTAAGGCAAGCAGGTTCATTCTTTCTAACCCACCTAGGTTCCACTTTAACATTTTTAGTGATCATAGACATGTTTCTAGGTTCCCTAGGTTTATGCAAACTTGCCGTCCTTTTCAACCGTTTATCTTTTATGCTCTCTAACCTACACCTCTCAATATATTTAAAGCATTTTGGTCTTAAATGACCAATCATACCACAAAAATGACATGTGGGTACAAAGTAAGAATTTATACCATTGCATTGTGATATCATCGAGGCATTGCCATGTTGATGAGGTTGTCTTTGATGGTGCATCGGTTTGCTTTTCCTTGGAGCTTGAGCCGATTTGTGGCACTTTTGTGGTTTTGCTTGTCGAGGTGGTTGAGTCGGTTGATCATGCCTTCTTGGTTGATGTTGTTTCTTGTGATCACCTCCTTTCTTCATAGTTGGCTCGTTGGAGAAGGTGATTGACTTCTCAAGGACTTGTCCTTTCTTCTTGGATTGCCTAGGCTTTGATTGAGTTGCCAAGGCTTGTATGGACTTTCCTTGAGTGGAAGATTACTCGGATGATGCTTTGCTCTTGCCTTGAGCTTGAGGTTGCTTGATCTTGGCCTTGTTTAATTATTCAAGGCACCTCATCTCTCTATCCTTGAAAATCTTCAAGGTGAAATCTTTGTTGGCAAGTTCATCTTTCATTGCCTTCATCCACTGGTGGCAATTTTCAATTTCCTTCTCATACTTGGACACATCAACCGTGTCCGTCTTCAAGGAGTCATTCACCATTGTCCTTAGTTGAAGGTTTTCCTTCTCCAATCTAAGGATATCATTTTCTTTCTCCTTCAAATACTTTTGAAGAAAGTCAATGAACTCTTGGTTATCCACCATGTTGTCACAAGAGTTCCCGGAGCATGAGCCATCATTATCAAAGCTTCTCCCACTTGTGCTTGTGAGAGTCATATCATCAAGGCTTGCAACACTTAAGCATGCTCCTCTTCAGTTTCCAAATTCAAGGCCACCCATCTTGAAATCTTCAAGTGATAAACATTTGGTGATGGCTTGAGTTTCTTTATGGTAGGAAACCGGAAATGCGAAGTAGTTGATCTCACTAGCAACCGAGCTTATGGAGCACTCTTCAACTACTTCAACTTCGCTATCACTCCAAGTAGCGATCATAGGTTCTCCTCCCTTTTTGTACTTCAAGTTACCACACATGGAGGCAAGGTGGCCAACTCCACCACACTCAAGGCAAGGGTCATCTTTCCTTGACTTTTTCTTTTCCTCTTTCACCTTGGAGGTCATGCCCTTCTTTTGAGATTTCGTGAATCTCCTAAATCTCTCAACCATGTAAGTCATCTCCTCATCGGAGTCATATATCTCCCTCTCAAATTGTGAGGTCAAACCACCCTCTAACATCTCAATGCCACTCATACTATTTAGGGAATGAGATGAATGTAAATGAATGCAATGATCAAAACGCACACAAATGCAAGACACACAAACAAGAGCGAGGATCACCTAAGTATGTCTAGGAACCCGCTCTGATACCAATTGAAAATACTACTCAAGGTGTGTGTCTAATAACCTAGAGGGGGGGTGAGTAGGTTTTAATCAAGTTAATTACCAACTTTTCTTGATTAGTCAATATTAAAAATTACCCCACAAGCAAACATACAAAATCAAGTGTAAAATGCGGAAATTAAATAACACACTTGATTTTTACGTGGAAACCCTTCAACAAGGGAAAAACCACGGGCTATCCTTCTAGCCACACCGATCCTCAAATCCACTATTGTAATGATGTTTACAACCTAGGTTGACCTCTAGTCACACCATTCTCGGTCACTAACCTACCACTACTACCCATCGAGCCTTTATAGTGAATCCTTGATCACTTTGCTTGCTAACCACACCTTGGTTGCAAGACTTCATTTGCTTGTGCACTACACCTTGTAGTCACAAGACTTAACTCTCAAAGAAGAGTATAAAGGTCTAAGTGTGTATATGACACTCATATGCCATAATGTGCAAGACCAAACACAAAATGCTTAACTAGATGTTATAATGCACTTAAATAACCTAGTTATCAAATAATGCCTATAAGTACACACATGAGGTCTCAATTAGTTGTAGAGAAATTCTAACAACCTAATTATCAAATAAATTCACATAAAAATTCATAACCTTGACTAGATGCACAAAGTCAACCTAATAATCAATTAAGCATACATGAACATTTTCCTCTTTTCTTTTGCTTCTGACCCTTTCGGGTTGAAGCGTTGGACCGGTGTCCCGACAGATAAGGTTGATCTTGACAAGATTGTAACTTCATTCTTGACACTAGTGTAAGAAAAACGATATTTAATAGGCTTTCCTTTATGGGTGTGGTCATTCCTACAGACGGTGCCAAAAAGTGTTAACGGGAAAAATCAGAGGGGGGGGGGGATTCCAGTTAGCACCCTCGTCCACTACCAGTAGGTGGCAGCGGGGTAGGTACCTTCGGTACCTAGATTCCTTTACGTTGGAAAGATTGATAGAGAAGGAATACACAAAGGAATCAGATGGATATGAAGAATACTATTTTTATTGAATAATGGTTTATTTGAACATAACAACACACTCTCTTCACTCTCTGTAGTACAAAATGGAGATGGATAACTTCGTTTATGTCGATAAGTAGATATATCCTTCCAATGATCATCAACGGACTCTCACGAGCTTCAGATAATTCAAAGGGAATTACTCTGGGAATTAATCTCTCTGTATTAGGCTATCAAAAACACGATATTCCTCCCAAAAAAATCAATCCCCCCTCACCTTCGTCCTTCATGGCCATATATGTAGACGTCTAATATCCCTTCGAATCCGATCATATTGATGAGGATTATTTGGAGTCCCGTTTTAGGCGTTGAAAAGAGTTTAGTGGGGCTAAAGGTGCAGGATCTTGATCCCGTTAATCACTGGCATATTCAAGTTCTGATTTGGTTGACCGTTTGGTCTCATTCATGGCGCTTTAAATGGCGAAGGAGTCTACTTCCCTTTCTTGGGTGGCTTAGAGAGGTACACTGGCCTCTTGATCTGGTGGTATGGTATGTTGGCATATTGTTCTATCTCATTTGCATGACACTTGATCATCAAGCTGGAGGCTTGGTAGCGATATTCTCCATGTTGGATAGGTAGGACATCCATCTGGGTTGAACTTTAAGATGGTGTTGCAGTGATCTAGAACGCTGGGTAAGTGCCGTGGTACCGGGGTATTAGGCAGGAGGTACCGGGTACCTCTGTAGTGTTGAGGTATCCTGGGGTTCTGGATACATGTCGTTGTACCTAGGTGCCAGGTAGGAGGTACCGGGTATAGGCGAGGTACTGGGTGCATGGTATCTTGGTACAAACTTCACCAAGTGTCTAGGTAGATGTACCTGCTCTTCCTAGTCCGTATCTCTGGTGTTTCTTCCTTGTAGATAGGTAGTCGATATTCGGATCTTACCTGGTATTGCTTTCTTCTAGGTTGCGGAACAGATCTTGCTAGGTGCCTAGGAGCTGGGATTGGTTCCCACTAGGTAAATGATCGTTGAAAAATTCTCCTTTGGTCCCTCACCAGAAAATCTTGTTCACAGTATGGATAGGTGATATGTGGATTAAGGAATTGATGAATTCAACTAGCAAACAATAGGTAAAGAATGAACTCACATTAATTGTCATTAACTAATGTAACCACCCTAGGATGTATATGAGTTATTATTTACCACTTGTGATTGCCCAAACCATCATGTATAGCATTGGCCACCCACAATTGGTTATACAATGAAAGAACATCCATCACGAAAGGGACTAATCTCTTAGTTTTAAATTCACCAACCTATCATGTATAGGTTGATGCTTAATCTATCACATGCAAACAATCCTAGGATGTATAGTCTTGATTACCCATGAAAGATTAGAATTAGGTGAGATTAATAAGTCCGGATATCACTTGGGTCATGTACCCTTGTTCAATCCTCCTATTCAATTAAGCTTAGAGAGCCAAGCATCATGTATACTAGATTCTCTACACATATAATTTCTCAAACAACTCATGAAGAGAGTCATGTACAATCAAACACAAATTGCTTTTGAAATCAAGTAAAACATTGAATAAAACAAAATAGATAGATTTCCATAAAAGATATTGAGTTCATTACAAATACCCATATTTACAAGTGAATCACATCAATCCCTTAATGGGATTTAGCTACTCATAACAAATGAATGAACATAAATAGGAGAAAAGAGATAGAGAAGACTCATGTAGACATTCTTCTTCTTTCAAGCTTGAATCCAATCTCCTATGTGTCCTTATGAGTAGCAATTGATGAAGATGATGATGGGTTTCTTTGGTGAGAAAGGTTTTTGGGATTTATAGAGAGAAAGAATGAATGGAATAATGTATGGTCATGGGTCTCTCTTTTGTCAAAAATCAGATTGAAAAGTATTTATACTTCCTTCAAAAACTAGGCCAAAATGCTGATGTGGCGAGCTAGGTATCCCGTATAGCATGGGTATAGCACGTGTATAGCACGGGTAGGTTACCCATACAGTTACCCATGCAATCTTCATTTTCCTTCAGATTTGCACAATGTGCACGGGTATGTGCTCGGGTGGATGACCCGTGCACCACTCGTGTAGTTGTCTTCGCCCGTGGCCTTGCTCCCTGGTCTGGTGAACTGTACGGGTGGGTGCACGGGTGTTACCCGTGCAATTACCTGTGCAGTTTGTTCTTCTCAAAATCCACTTTTTGGGGCACGAGTGAGCGCACGGGTCTGCTACCCATGCACTATTGTTTCCTTCACTTCATATGTGCACTAATTGGTCCATTTGCCCTCATTCATGCCTTTTTACCTAATGCCTGCAATAAAAACCAAATGAGCCATAAATACATATAAAAATTCTCAAGAACAAAACAAAAAGAAAGGATATGATGGCCAAAATTTATAACATTTTTGGCTCAATCAAGAGTCCGGAAATGCTGGTAACAAATGCCTCTAGTACCAGGTACCCAGGATGACAAAGGAGATCCAGGAATTGAAGAAGGGCAAGCATCAGGAAAACCGGAAGGATCCCATAGGAGAGATGAATGCTCCCTTTTCTAGAAGAATCAGGGAGGCAAAGCTACCTCCTAAGTTCAAAATGCCAACTGACAAGTACTCTGGGATGGAGGACCCTCTCAGTCACTTGGAGAGCTTTGTTCAACAGATGGAAGTCCAGAACGCTACCCAGGGCCTCAATGTGCAAGATGTTCCCAACCACGCTCACTGACTATGCCAGGACGTCGTTCAAAAAGTTACCAGCGGGTTGTGTCGATTCCTTCACCTAGTTGACTACCAATTTCTGTGCTCAATTCCAGGGCATCAAACCTCGCCCCAAGGATCCCATTCGCTTTCAATACGTGATCCAGAAGCAGGGTTAATCGGTTAGAGCCTACGTGGAAAGGTTCTACAAAGAGGTAATCCAGATAGGGGTCTTCGCTGAAAAATAGACCCTGGCCAATTTTAGAAGGAACCTGTGGGTTGGCAGACTGTTCCGATCTTTTACCAAACATCCGCCGGTGACATACCAAGAGGCCTATGATAGAGCCCTTGAACATGTGGAAATAGACGAACACCTTAGAGTCAAGATGAAGCATGACGACCTCAGAACTGCCAAGCACCCGAAGAAGGAGGCGCCCAAGCCCGCATCGGTACAGAAGAGCCAAAACAGACCTCTCAACTGATCTACATACTTGCCACCTCCCTACCAGCCTCAGCAGGAGTGGTACCAAGTCAGAGGACCTCTCCTAGAGCGACGACTCCACCAAGAGAAGTAGCTCGGATAGCTAGAGAAGAAGAGGGGTACACTCATTACACCCATCTCAATGCATCTAACGAAACTATCTACCTCGCCATCGATGACAAGGGGCTACTCAAGAAGCCTTGTCCGATGAAAGCACCAGTTGATTTACGGAATCCCTACTAGTACTGCGACTTCCATGAGGATGTGGGACATGACACCTCAGAATGCTATAACCTGCGTAACCAAATTGAGGCGCTGGTAAGACGAGGTTGCCTGGTAGAATTTCTACAACAGGTGCGAAACAACATCCAGACAAGGGAAATGATCTGATCGAGCATATCCCTCTAGTCCATACCATCAACGGAGGTCCCACCCTCGTAGGAACCTCCAACAATTCTAGAAAAAATCATGCTAGAAAGGTACTCAGGCTCGATGTTGGCCAGGATGTCCTCAGGATCACTAGAGGGTCATCTAAATCTCCTCGTTCATCACAAATCATTTTTACTGAGGAAGATGTATACAGCACGGTTCAGCCTCACGATGACCCCATGGATGTCACTGTGCAGATAGCCAATTGACGGTTCAGCCTCACGATGACCCCATGGATGTCACTGTGCAGATAGCCAATTGCCTGGTCCACCATGTCCTTATTGATACTGGTAGCAACGTTGACATCCTCTTTAAAGGCGCTCTAGAACAGTTCAGCCTAAAGAATCCCTGCTACAATAGTTACACTACCCTGCTATATGGTTTTACTGGGGACTTACTGATACCTGCAGGATAAATGAATCTACTTGTGATAGTAGGGATAGCACGGGTCCATAAGAACCTTATGATAGACTTCGTTGTGGTAGACACCCCGTCTGCCTACAACGCCATCCTAGGAAGGCCTTTTCTACCTCTCATTAAGGACGTCCTATCGATCTGCCACAACGTCCTAAAATTCCCTATAGGGGACAAGGTAGGCGAGGTATGGGGGGACCAGCATACAGCGTGCAAATGTTATGCTGTATCTACCAACCCAGCTGTACTTGCCAAGCAATGTGCGCAGATAACTGTAGTGCAGGCTCAAAATTTACCATGAGGGAACTAAAAGAACATAGATGCCGAAAAAGAGATGGAGAAGTAGAGGAGGAGCTTAAGGATAGAGAAATGAAAGGTGAGGGGTGGGCTAATGACAACCCTGTAGAAATAATCGGAAGAAATCATGCCCACAGAAGAGCATGAGTGTTTGAGTGAAGATTTATTGGTTCTACTCTGAATAGGTACTAGCAAATGCTTGTACCTCATAAATAGTTGTACTTCCATTAGATCTATCAATAAAGAAGGATCACTTTTTTCTCCATCTGCACCTGTCTACATTCTATCATCAGGATTCGCCTTGTAAATTCGCCTATGATCAAGACCAGCAAAGCTACATGGCACTCATGATGCCTTGGCCGGGCACCACCCCCCGTCAGGAAGGATCTAGTTTATAAGAGCATAGCTGCCTGCCAGATCAAGACCTTGGCCGGGCACCACCCCCCGCTAAGAAGGGTCCGGTTTGTAAAAGCATAGTTGCCAGCTAGACCAAGGATACGAAGTTACGGTCTTGGTTTCCCGTCGTTTCCTCAAGACCAGGACAAGCCGAATGGCCCTCTTACTGCCTTGGCCGGGTACCACCCCCCGCCAGGAATGACCTGGATGGCATAGTTGCCTACTAAGATCATTTGCGCCTATGTACCCAGATTCCTGAAAAATGGAAGGCTAGGTACCACGATTCGCCAGAATTATCGCCTCTGTACCCAGATTCCTGAAAATTGGAAGGCTAGATACCACGATTCGCCAATATTATTGACTAAGTACCGAGATTCCTTAAAATCAAAAGGCTAGGTACCAGTATTCGCCATAAATTTTCAAGTATGTGCTAGGATTCCCAAAAAAGAAACTCCTAGTACCTCGATCCTCCTAGATGGAATAATCGGTGCTGATGATGTATCTTAGAAAGATGCTCTGAGACTCATTGACTAAGTACCTTGGTAACCTGGTACAAGTTACCTATCGCGTCATATTCTTGTTTTTATCTGGTTTTCAACCTTCATGTTACCAGGTATTGGTTAAGTCAGGTTTCAGTTGGAGACTATTTCTCAGATTTACGATACATCGAAATTAGAAGCATGCAATGAAATTCAACCCAAGGGGTCACGATGAAGGTTAGCCAGACATATACAATGAAGGAAAAAGAGAAGGAATGTTTCATTGATCAAATCAGGGAGCCCAACCCTTCTATTAGGCTACATTAAAAAAAATGAAAAGTCTGAGCACTCTGTTTTCCTCTCCAACTTCCTGACCACCTTCCTAGCATCAAGCTGGATTTTGACAATGTCATCATGATCACCGGAGGTAGAAACAGAGACCGTTCTAGAACCATCAAAATGAAGGGGAACAGAAGGATAGCTCTGAAACTATCCATGTTCAAGATGCAACCAGACATGAGGTAGCAGCTTGTCTAAGCAATGTGTACACCATCGGTAAAGGTACAGAGATGAGAGCCACCCGTTTTCTCGATTCCAAGAACCATAAAATTGTCCGGCCATAGTTGCCTGATGGCTCAGTCCATCTTGTACTGCTCTCTCCACAATACCAAACATCCTGCCAATCAGAGAAATCGCATCTTTTCTTCCACTCATATTGCTAACCATGACGATGAAACCATTATCAGCTATGCCTCTCTGAGATCAAGAATCATTGCCGAAGCTTACCCCGATGATCATCAATTGACTTACTAAAATTTTCTATTCCTCTGAAGAATAAGAAGCAATGTGAAAACCAGTTAAGCAGGTCAAGGTATTTATAGAAGGGAGAAATGGTTACCAGTAATAGAAAGGTAGGACTATTAATGAGGCGTGATACTCGAAGCATGGGAAAGGGCGGTTTCGAGAAACGTGCACCGCCAATATTGTCTCGTTTCGACATAAAAGAACCTCTCATAACTTAGCACCTAAAATGGCAATTAAATACGACATCTAGACAGAAGATTCCCCTATCAGGATCCTAAGTAGAGATTTTTTCACCAGGATGACTAGAGATAGGGTTTGGACTGCTACCATTTTGGTACCCCGATACTAGGAAACATCGACACTATTATCTAATAGAGTCTCGATGCCACGTTACGCCTTGGCCCTGGTATCAAAAGAAGGCCGGTACCATGGATCTTGTTTACCCCGTACCCTTGTAATGCGATATCTGCCCTGAAACAATCCTGTTAACAGCCGTTCTTGATAACAATTTGGAGAAGAATCCTCCACCAATTCTACACCTAGGTACCAAGATTCCATAAGGAATGAGTATCCCTAGTAGCTGGATTCTTTCTACTAAAGTTTTGCCTAAGTGCCAGGATTCTCAGAGTAGGCATGCCCGGTACCTGGATTCTCCCAGATGAGATTGATAGCTAACAATGCTCCTCGGGAATACTATTGAAATTCCTAGGTTAAGTGCCGGAAGATCCCCGTACCGGCTACAAGTTGTGCTATGCATTCTGATCTTAACAAATTCAAAGTTTCTTTTGTTACCAGGAAATTATTAAGTCAGGTTCTGTGTAAGCGACTGCTCCTTAAATCAAGGAAAGATTCAACCAGGAAATCAATAAACAGGGCATACACAGTATAGTGAATAAACAGGAGTCCCTACAAGAAGGATGGGAATGTTTCATTGCTTAAAATCAGGGAGCCCATCCCTCAATTACGGGAGATAAAAAAATGAAAGGCAACTGATAAATGGTCAAGCTGGGTCATGCGTCCACTTGACCTTGGTTGGCCACCTCCTCTACAGCTCATGTTGAAGTGCCATCTCCTGGACCAGCTGGGACCTCGTCTGCTATATGGGCACCTACCTCGGCAGAGGCCTCCACCGGAGATGGATCAATCTGAAACTCCTCTGATGCCACCAAGACAGCTTGCTCTTCTACCCCCTTCGTGAGATCAGCCTAGTCCTCCACCTCCCTAGCAGAACCAGAAGGCATGTTAGACTCCTCATCCTTAGAAGCAAGTAGGACCTCTACCTCCCGATCAGATTCAGATGGAGAAGTAGGGGGATTGAGAGCTCCACTTTCAACCCGGGCCGCTATAATATCAGGAATCTTCAAACTGGGATCTGCCCCAACATAGCATGGTAAAAAAGAGGAGATGGGTAGCTGGTCTTCATCATCCACATGTTCATTTGCCCCTAGGAGCCCGAGAAGGACTAGCCTCATCAGACTGAGCAATCCTAGCTAGCTCGGTAGCTCTAGGAATGATCTCTTCCCTGTTCCACTCGTCGATGATGCTCATGTCAAATGGAGGAGGGAGAGCATAGGCTACCTGGCAGCCTACAAAGAAGTAATCATCCCCAAAGAAGGAATCAACTTAAGCCTCCAGGCCAGCCATGCTAGCGTACAGAGCCTGAACCTCATTTTCCAGCTCCGCTGCCTTTTCCTTAATGGCATCCCTTTTGGTTTTGCGGCGCACAGACCTGAGCTGCTTTGTGTCCCAAGTGCGCTACATTCGCCCCCTATCTACCTGCGCCTCGCCCTCTACCTTCTTAGCTTTCTCCAAGGACAGGTGCAGAACTACCACGCCCCTAGCAGCCTTGGCTAACTCATCCTTGGATTTCTCCAGCTCAGAGGTAGCATATTTGACCTACTTCCAAAGAGAGCTGACCTGGTGGCTCATTGCCACATTGAATTTAAAGGCCAGCCAGGTACAGAACAAGGGTTAAAAATATGGCCCATTCCTTATCAAGATAGAAGACTAGGATGATGCTACTTACCTCAGCCACGAGAGCAGATCCCTTAGAGATCAAAAGCTCAGTGGGCATGGAGGTCATGACATCCAAGCTACAACCTGGGCAGGAAGTAACGAACCTCACTAGGACCTCGTTGTAAGTGCCTCATTTTACAATTGGCTTATTTCATTGACAAAATTATAATTGAAGTCAAATATTGTAAATAGTAGATTAGGAATTGAAGATCTCTTATCATCAAGGCATTGGACTCCAAATGCATCAACGAAGGTACATTACTTGACTCTACTCCTATTTGAGGAGACGTAGTTGCACACACTCACCTGTATGCATTATATTCTTGTTTACATATATTTGAATGATGCATTGTATGCCATTCATCATTCTCCACACTTGCACATTTTGCATATTAGTTAGTGTGTTGGGGTTGCCTGGAAAAGGGGATTTTCCTCCTCACCGCGGTGCAGGTCGCTGGCCAGGCATCTGCCTCAGCCGCAGTCCCAGCACCGGTTGGTTCCAGTAGATGCATGCTTTGAGAACCGTGGTCTGTACACTTGTACGCACATTGGTCCCTGCCACGGTAAACATCAGTAGGCCCCTGCTGCCTAGACTGAGCATGTGCACATGCACGCACAGCGGTCCCTGCCGCGGTAAACATCAGTAGGCCCCTGCTGCCTAGATCGCGGCCTATGCACATGCATGCACAGCGGTCCCATCCGCGATGTTGTCAAGACTATGCACTGCGGTGTGTACCGCAGTCTGGACACTTGCCCGAGTCGTTGTCCAGTGAGAGATATTGACGGGATTTAGTTGCTGCTTTTCAAAACGGTGTCATTTCATCTAGGGCTTTATATATATATATGTTCTTTTCCCCTCTTTCCCTCTTTAGAGCTTCAGAATCTATTCTCTCTCATCCCTTTTAGAGCTCAAGAGTGTCTTGGAAGAAAGGTTAACAAGATACCTGTTAGCAGGATTTTTTGGCAGGGGTCTAAAAAAGAATTTTCCACCAAGTAACCACCTGGTAAGGACCATTCCCAGCTCCCAGGTACCCAGCAGGATCGATACCGCGACCTTGGAAGAATCGATACCTGGTAGGGCCAGAACCTCGACTGCCTATCTATCTAGATAAGGCACCAGAAGTATGAACCAAGAAGAACAGGTACATCTACCCCGATACTTGGTGAAGCTGGTACCACGATACCATGCACCCAGTACCTCGCATGTACCTGGTGCCTCCTACCTAGCACCTAGGTACCACGACATGTATCCAGTACCCCGAGGTACCTCAACATCTACATGGTGCCCAAATACCTCGATATATGCCTGGTACCTAGTACCTTGATATCAATCCAGAATCCACCATAAACAGGTGTCCTACTCGCCGAGCAGGAAGAATGTCGAGACGAAGCCACTAGCATGCTAGAACAAGCGCCACGCCAGCGAGAAGAGACTGGTATACCAGAATACCTCGCCTGAAGGGAAGAAGCATGCAACACCATCTGACCTCACAGAGGGCCATTCACAACTCCATTAATGAGGGAATCAGTCAACTCCATTAATGGCCATTCATAACGCCATTAATAAAGGAAGCAATCAACTCCATTAATGGCCATTCATAACGCCATTAATGAGGGAATCAGTCAACCCTATTAATGGAGATAATCAGCCCCATTAATGAGAAGATCAGTCAACTCTTTAATGGCCATTAACAACGCAATTAATAAGGGAATCAGTCAACTCTATTAATGGAGATAATCAGCCCCATTAATGAGAAGATCAGTTAACTCTTTAATGGCCATTCCCAATGCCATTAATGAGAGAATATTCAACTCCATTAATGCCAGGTCAACGTTCCTTTGATTGCAAATTAATTAGTGGAGTGGGCAACAAGAATCAGAACATATAAATATGACCAAGTTCTCTCTAAGAAGGGGGTTCGAACAATAGACATAGTCCAATAGCCCTCCAGTATCTCCATATCTCCATATCTCCAACAGCTCTTCAACATCTCCATGTCTCCAAGATTTCTCTTATCCCAGATTTTGCCTACTTCTCCACCATAAATATAGTCATCATCACCTACAGAGAGTTTTCACCATCATGGTACAGAAAAACACTTACTTATCACCTACAACACGAGTTCGCCATCACCCGGAGTGTAAAAGGGACCCTGCCTGAATTCCCTCTACACCACCATTGTATCGACTATTATACACATCAATTTTCTCTATAAGTGTAACGGTACCAGACGGTACCTCTCCAAACTATGGCTTACCATGTAGCAGCCTACAAAATATAGAGAAGGGTCTTTCTCCTTCCTATGGATACTGTCTGGGGGTTTTTCAGCATGTGATCAACCGTGATGCTTTTTCCCCTAGGTCAGTCCACCACTATCAAATGAACTGTCATTCTCCAACCTATCTCCTTGTTATGAATGCATGTATGTGTGCTAGGCATAGACCATGCTGGTCGTAGCTCTTATGTATATCTCCTGGCTTATTATCTAGGTTGGGGGAATAATGAAGGCACCTAAAGAGGTGACCAGGTACCTGGATCGGATACCTAGATCGGGTACCAGCCTAATGCACCAGATGGTAGGGTGATCTTTCTTCTTCCTACTGCAGCACCTTACCTCTCTTGCGGTACCTACCCTATTTAAGAGCGTTGATCGATCAGATATCTCTCCTTCACTCCTATCAGAATCATGGTACGAAGTACCTACCCCCCGCTGCGACCTCCGGGGTACCGGGTTGAGGGTGTTAATTGAGATTCCTCACCCAGAGCAAATTTTCCGTTAACTGACCTAAACCAAATTACCCACCATTCATTCATGATCCAAGCATCATCTATCTTCATCTAGGATGTTTCTAAGCATGGGTCTTCATCAACATAGTTGACTTGGTAAGTAGAACACCATTCTCATCCATCTTTATGTTCTTGCTTAACAAGAAATCTCTTTTATACTTGTTTGCATCTAGATTAGAATTTTTATTACAAATAGAGATGTTTGTTGATGTTTGGGTTGTTGTATTGTGATAGCTATTGCATCTAGAAATGCTTTGATTTCACATAGCTAGAGTATGAGCATGTCATATAGCAACATGATATCTAGGAATGTTCTACATGTCATTATTAGTTCCTAGATAAGCATTAAATGTGTTGACCTAGCATTTGTGCATTTAGAATATTTTTCATATTCACATTAGGTTGCATATCCCTTTTATTAAGAATTGAGTCTTGTATGTGCTATTGGTAGTGTACAAGCAAGAGCCTAAAATCACTATTAAAGGCCCGCAGGTAGCAAAGACGGATTAGTAACCGATTAGGTGTGATGTGGTCAACCTAGGTTGTAATCGTAAATGCAAATAGTGGATTTGAGGGTTCGAGTGGCTTTTAAGCCCGTGATTTTTTACCCTATTGAGGTTTTCTCACATAAAACAAATCATTTTGTCTTTTCCCGCATCTTGTTACAATGATTGTTTGTTAGGTTTTTGTTGAGATTAATTTTGACTAACCAAAATATGGAAATTAATTTAGTTATCACCACCCCCCCCCCCCTCTAGGTTAGTTTTATCACTCTTAGAGTATTTTCAATTGGTATCAGAGTGGGTTCCTTAACACAATTAGGAGATCCCTTGCTCTCTAAGAGTATATTACATTATAGTAGTGTGTCTTGCATACAATATGTAAACACAGGAAATTGTAATCAATACATTAAAAGAAAATTTAAAACCTTACCAACGTTTGGAGGCTCCTTCACTTTACGATATGCTCATGGTCTGTACCACTGATCTTCCTAGCTATTCCCGGAACTGGTAACTGTGTGTGGGCGCGTCACGTACTCAGGAACTTAGGAGGATGTAGAGAGAATGAAGAAGAAACAATTTGTTCAAAGAGAATATTTCATAGAACAACTCTTGTTCTTAAAAAAAATATATATGTATATATATATATTCAATTCGTGCTGCACCACAACCCAAAATTTTCTCTTATTGATTTTCTAGTGCTCGCACACCTGTGCGTTTTTGGTTTCTTTCTTTCTTTTTTTTTCAAAAAATTTACACACAAAAAAGTTTTCTCTTTTGATTTTTTCTCTGGTTCACGCACACTTTGTTTGTATCATATACAAACACTTATATATTTTACTTGTGTGCTACTCTTATCTTTGTTATCAATATATATCATATATATATTTCATTATAACTAAAACTCTTTAATTGATATCTTTTCAATTTTAAAATCAAATCTTTTAAAATAATATCTCATATCTTTTAAAAGATAATTAAATATTTATTTTGAATTTAAACATTTTAAATTCAATTTCAAATATTTAATTTAATAAAATAATCATATTATCTTATTCTATTTAAAATCGAATATCAACTAACACCCTTGATGAGAAGGTTTTTGCCGTCAGAAAACCGTCCGTCAAAACAATTTATAAAACCTATGCGATGCGTTCACAAGTAGAAATACAAGTAAAGCGGTAAGCACGGGTGTCGTCCACTGAGATCGGGGTAGCGGTGATAAGATTAGGATTAATATAACTATAATGCATAAAGTAAAGTGATGGTGAATGAAGATACAATATAAACTAAACTATGAAAGCAAATAAAATGGGATGACAATGGAGTGATGAATGAATGATGATGGAACTACGGAGTTGATGTAATCGTAAGTGAATATTGGGGCAATTGCAACAAACTCTCAATTAAGCACGTTTTGACAAATGTAACCAACCTAGGGTGTATAGTGTTGGTATATATCTATAGCAAGAGGTCAACCTAGGGTGTATAGCGAAAACCTCCTACTAGAGATTAATCCCTCTTAAGCAACCAACAGTGGCTAGTTACTCAATTGGGACTTGTTCCATGAATGCTCATCTATCTAGCTATGGCTCAACCTATTACTAATGTAGCCATCCTAGGATGTATAGTGATGGCTTCCAATTCCCTCACAAGTGGCCGACCTAGGATGTATAGTGAATGCCACCCGTTTGAGATTGGATGAGGCTTTAGGTTATCAACCGAATTCTACTCGAAGGTTAGTTCTCGTAGAATCACTAAAGTAGCCAACCTAGGGTGTATAGTGGAGGCTTCTAATTCTCTCACAAGTGGCTAACCTAGGATGTATAGTGAAAGCCACTAATTCAAGATTAGATTAAGGGCATGGTTGTAGAGCCGGATTTCCGGAAATCCTTCCATTCAATTGAGCATTAGACAACCTAATTGCCTACTTAAGTAATCCAAATCAATCATGCAAAGAGGGTGTATCCAAGCAAATCAATAATGGAAATCAATTAAAGCAATGGAATAAAACATAGAGATAGAATAAATATAACACATAGAGTTTATTTAAAAAGCCCAAATATCCATTAAACAAATAACATCAACCCCATAGTGGGGTATTTTAGCTACTCATGTTCTATTGCAAACAAATAAACTAAGAGAGTGTAGAGAGAACCCTTGAAGATTGATCTCCTTCCTTGAAGCTTGAATCCAAGTCTCCTAGTTGCCTTTGATTGAGTAGAGATGGTTTGGATGATATGGAGATGTGTTAGTAGCTTAGAATACAAGTGTTGGGAGATATGGTGATGATTTTGGTTCGTTCCTCTGCTTTTCTATTTATAGGGGATAGAAAAATAGGTCACTTAAGCTTGAAAACAGAAGCTGTCGCGCGCAGAGTGCGGGTGAGTGCGGGTGAATTACCCGCACTGTAAAGGTTTTCTTCATCTTCAGTTCTCTGATCTGGGAAATAGTACGGGTGGAGTGCGGTTGGATTACCCGCACTTGACTCACACTTGACCCGCACCGGAGTCACACTTGAGTTGCACTTTACTGCCAGGTGCAAAATCCCTCCTCTGTTTTGAGCAATAGTGCGGGTGGAGTGATAGTGGATGACCCGCACTGTACCCGCACTCTAATGTCAGGTGCAACTTCAGCTTCTCTGGTTTGGCAACAGTGCGGGTGGAGTGCGGTTGGATGACCCGCACTGTACCCGCACTTTAACGTCAGGTGCAACTCAGCTTCTCTGGCTTTGGCAACAGTACGGGTGGAGTGCGGTTGGATGACCCGCATTGTAATTCTTCTCCTGTATCAAGTCACGGCTATGATCATGAGTGCGGTTGGAGTGCGGTTGGAGTGCGGTTGCGACCCGCACTTGACCCGCACTTGACCCGCACTGTAGAGCTGCTTATGATCCTTTGTCTTTCCTTTTGCCCCTTTTCTGCCAGAATCACCACAACATGCTTCCAAACCCAAAATTACATATATTGCCTGCAATTAGCACTAATGAGCCTATTAGACATAAAATATATAGAAAATACACACAAGAACGAGACAAAGGAATAGGAATGAGGGCCGAAATATACAACAATTTAGGCACGATCAACCCTCCATTTAGTGATTAATAACATAATTAAATAATCTTATTATTTAATTTATTTAATCACCCTTATTCATTAATTAAATAATCTCACCAAATAAATACATGTCACTTTCGTAACACAATTAATTGGACAATCCAATTAATTAATCGTGACCCTTGTTACCTAAATCGATCGGGCTAGCAAGGGGACCTAATGGACCCACAATATTTTGAGCTCCAATAATCATTGGAATCATTAATTAAACTCTTTAATTAATATTCCTTGATTATTAACTCCGGTGTTATTCCACTAAAAACCTGAAGTTGCACTCTCTAAACTGCAGACGCTTTTACACAGACCGATACAACTCGTTGTCCATCGATATAGCTATTACACATGGTGTGATCCTCCACAGTAGTTCATAATTAGAGCTGGGTCATAATGTCCGTTATACCCCTCTTATTACATATATCCTTTAAGTACCGTTGATTCTCTAATGAACAATAAATCATATTTCCTCACGAATTAGGAGAGCGCTCATATTGTCCAAGCCCTGAATCAACCCTTAAGGGAACTACCATCTACTTCTCACAAGAAGGAGTGGATTCCACTATTGTGTACATACTTTCCCAGCCACAAGCCAAACCGCAATCCCAACATACGGAGTATATTGATCAGGAAATAGCATCTGACCTCACCCATGGTATATCAAAGACCACGATCTAACCTGAAGGAGTCGATAAGACACTCAGGATTAAGATCACCCACATATAGCCATCATTAGTTGATATATATGAATCTCATCAGTAAACGGATTTTGGTGAGAGATTCATATATATCATGGCCCAGTTCTATACGATCACATCATACAAGGTGCCTCCATTCCCATATCTCATATGAATGGTTCAGGATATAACCACCGTACATTACGGAATGGACCGCAGCTATAGATTAACCACAAATAAAGTACCCAGCTTTATTTGCTATCTATGGACTCTTTAGATTGCACGTCTCTTACTGTATCCATCCGCATATGACACTCATATACATAGTTAGAGATTACATCCGGCAATCCAGGATGTTAATATATGCACAAGTTATGAAATAAACAACACAACAAGAATGAATTGAACTTTTCTTTTTATTTATTTCATAAATCCATTTACAAATTACATCTTTAGGGCATAAACCCCAACAATCTCCCACTTGCACTAAAGCAGGTGAGGCATGTATCGTAACCCTAGACCATCTAGTTGACCCCAAAACACTTTAGCTGGTAAGGTCTTCGTAAATGGATCAGCATGATTGTCTTGTGAGGCTATCTTGGTGACGATCACATCTCCTCTCTGCACTATCTCTCTAATGAGATGATACTTTCTCTCTATATACTTCCCTCTCTTGTGTCTTCTTGGTTCTTTGGAATTAGCCACTGCACCACTGTTATCACAATAAAGTGTGATGGGCTTATCCAGATCTGGAACAACTTCCAGATCACTCAAGAACTTACGGAGCTAAACAGTCTCTTTAGCAGCTTCACAAGCTGCTACATATTCGGCTTCTATAGTGGAGTCAGCAATGCAAGATTGCTTTATACTTCTCCACACAATGGCTCTACCACATAGGGTGAATACTGATCCAGACGTGGATTTTCTAGAATCCCTGTCTGACTGAAAATCAGAATCTGTGTATCCTAACGGGATCAAATCCTGTCCGGAATACACGAGCAGATAGTTTCTCGTTCTCCGAAGATACTTGAGAATAGTCATGACAGCAACCCAATGATCTAATCCTGGGTTGGACTGGTACCTGCTGACTACTCCCACTGCATAGCAGATGTCCGATCTCGTGCATAACATAGCATACATGAGACTACCTACTGCTGATGCATATGGTACACATCTCATATCCTTCAACTTCTTGAGGTATCTTAGGACAATGTTCCTTAGACAAGTGAACCCCATGCCAAGAAGGTAAATTACCTTTCTTGGAGTTCTGTATCGAAAAACGCACAAGAATCTTGTCGATATACGATTCCTGAGACAGTACTATGAGTTTGTTCTTATGATCCCTTATAAGTTGGATTCCTAGAACATAACTCACCTATCCCAAATCTTTCATTTGGAATTGGTTAGCCAGCCAGTCCTTTACATCAGATAACATTCCCACATCATTCCCAATGAGTAGGATGTCGTCCACGTATAGGACTAAGAAAACTACCTTTTTTTTTTCTTTATCAGGATCTTCCATTACATTCTTTAATGTCAATGGATCATCCAAACTATCAGCAAAGACAACACTTTGTCCCTCACCTATACCTAAATAGCGTTCAGGTTGTCTTACAACCCTCCCACTACGGCTAGGTGATAATGTATCCTGATCAGGAACCATCTGACACTCAGATGTTTGTGGATCAACAACTCTTGTTGATGAAGCACTAGTCTCACCAGGCTCCAACTCATTCAATACAATCTTAGAATGAGGTTTATGGTCACTAATATAATTGTCCTCAAGAAACGTTGCATTTGTCGATACAAATTCTTTGTTATCTTCAGGACTATAAAAGTGTCCACCTCTGGTCTCCTTGGAGTATCCTACAAACAGGCAGACCACAGATTTGGGTCTAACTTTCCACTTCTGTTCTTCAGCACGTGTGCTGGACACCCCCACACACGGAAATATCGTAAACTAGCTTTACGACCATTCCACAACTCTAGGGGAATCTTAGGAACAGATTTGGATGGCACTACATTCAAAATGTATGCCGCTGTTTGTAACGCATATCCCCAGAAGGAATTTGGTAATGATGAGAAACTAATCATAGATCTCACCATTTCTATCAGGGTTCTATTTCTCCTCTCTGATACACCATTTTGCTGAGGTGTACCAAGAGCTGTGAGTTGGGAAACTATCCCATGCTCGACCATGAAGTCTTCAAACTCTTGGTCAAGGTACTCACCTCCACCATCTGATCGTAGTGACTTGATAGTCCTACCTAATTGATTCTCAACTTCAGCTCGGAATTCTTTGAACTTTTCAAATGTTTCCGACTTTCATTGCATCAGGTAGACATATCCGTATCTTGAGTAGTCATCTATAAAGGTGACATAATACTCATAGTCGCCCCTAGCTCTAACATTCATCGGTCCGCAGACGTCTGTATGTATGAGCTCTACTGGCTCTATAGCTCTAAGCCCTTTTCCAGTAAAAGGTCTCTTAGTCATCTTACCTTCTAAACAGGATTCGCAGACAGGTAAGGTGCCAACCTTTAACTCACTTAAAGGTCCACTTTTTACTAGTCTGTCTATCCGGTCAAGGTTGATATGACCAAGCCTTAGATGCCAGAGATACGTGTCATTATCTGGAGAAATCTTATGTCGTTTAGTTTTAGGTTTTTCAACCTTAAACATTTCGGTGTTAAGCAGTGCAGTATGTATTAACGGTCTTAACACATACAAATTGTTTTCATTAATTCCTGAACAAATATTCATACCATTCTTTCCAATAATAACAAACTTATTATTAAAAAAAACAGAATATAATTGTTCTAACAACTTAGAAACGGAAATCAAATTCCGTGTAAATCCAGGAATATAAAAAACATTGTTCAATAATAAAAAACTATTATTATTACAAAATTGCAATCTTATTGCTCCCACTGCTTTGGCCGTCACGGCATCCCCCGACCCCACACGCATGGAGAAGGCTCCCTCCTCTAGTTGTGTCCAAGAATCAGTCCACTGCAAAGAATGAACAAACATGGTTAGTGGCCCCCGAATCAACAATCCAAGGTAAAGAATCATCTTCCACTAAACAAGATTCAAGAACAAGTAAATCATATTTACCTTTCTTATTCTTCTTGGCTACCTCCTCCAAGTACTGAGGACAGTTCCTCTTCCAGTGCCCGACCTTGTTACAATGGAAAAACTTTCCTTTGTCTTGGTCGGTGGAGGTGCCATTCTTTTTGCTTTGGGCCTTCTTGGGTTTGGGCTTACCCTTCACCTTTCCAACAGACCTCTTCCTCTTCTTATTATTGGAGGAAGATGGTTCGGCAACATTTGCCTCACCGGTCTTACTTTTGCTGTCCTTAGTCAAGGACTCAAAAGTAGCAAGCTCATTGAGCAACTGTGTGAGACTAAACCTTAACTTGTTCATCCCGTAGTTGTTCTTAAACTGATCAAAATTCTTCGAAAGAGTCGTTAGTATGATGCTCACTTGACTGGGTTCAGTCAATGGCCCCGCCATTGACTTCTGCCATGTTGAAGTAGGACATCATGCTCAGGACATGTTCCCGAATTGATATACCTTCCTTCATGCGAGCGAGCATAGCGGAACGAACAGCTTCGTGTCGCTTTTGCTCGGAGGGCTGCCCGAACATAGCTTGCAATGACTCCATAATTTCGAATGCTGTAGTCACTACTTCGTGCTTTGTGACAAGCACGTCTATCATAGAAGCTAACAGATATGTTCAGGCTTTCTCATCAGATGAGACCCATCGCTGGTATGCCTCACGAACAGTTCGTGTGGCATTGGCAGTAGGCACCGGAGGACATTCCTCCGTAAGCACAAACTTGAGGTCTTTGGTGACCAATATTGCATTAATATTAAGTTTCCACTTAGTGTAGTTATCACCAGTTAATTTGTCGTTTGCGAGAATTTGAAGTAATGCAGAAGACATGATTGCTGAAATAAATAAAACATTCATTCAATCATTTATTAAAACAAGTGCGAGTGTTTTGGCATAAATTTAAACATGATGCATGAACATATTTAACGAACTAGAAATACCCAAAAAACAGTTACTATACCACGACAATCCAACATACCACAAAGAAGTGCCGCCTTACGGTCGGTCAAGTCTTTGCATGTTGGACCGAAACATTCTCAATCAAATGATATTCTAGAATAACTCTTATTCCATATCATTCAACCATCGTTTATTCAGTCAGGTTTTTAATTAACAAAACTTAATCAAAATCTTCGTGAGTGTAACCCACCATTTCAGATCTCATGAGCTTAACTCGAGAATTGCCGCCTTAGGGTCGGTCAATCCCGAAATACCCTCATAAATCCTATCCGTTAGGAAGTCAACCTTGGTATTGATCTTTGTGGAAACCCTCCTTAGGGAGGACGAAAGCAAAGCCGTCACGAGGCCCCACTCGGATCTCACGGTGTTGAACTAATAATGGAGACTATGGGATATATATGTAATATATCCCTCTCTCACTAACTATTTAAAAATTAGGGTTTTCTATTATCCGTTAATGCACCTAGACTCTACAGGATCAAACGGCTAATTTTAATCAAGTTATCTAGCGCATTAACAAATTCATTATTAGAAATAAATTCTAATTAACTAATAAATTATTAATGATTTTTAACAATTAAAAATCTAATCTATTAGTGAATAATCTAAATCTTTGTAAACTTTTTACTAAGGTCAGATTATTATGATAGTATTTACTAAGTTTTAACTATTAAAACTCTAATACTTTATTCGGTTCATTTATTATTAGGTCATTAATCATATTAATACTAATTTTAATAAATGACCCTATTAATCTAACTTATTAAACACTTTAATAATCAGATTAATATTAATGAGAATTAATAAGTTTTCTAACATTAAAAAAAACTAATCTCAATTTCATAGCCAATAATGTATTTACTGATTTTAATCATATTAAAAAAAATAATACATAAAAATTAGGCTATGATGCATGTATGACATATCAAATATATTTGTGTAGGCACATCTAATCTAAATGACATACGTATGCTGTAGGGAAAAATCGATATAAAATGCAGCAGAAGAAACGAAAAATAGATTTCGTATGGTTTTAAAATTTTTCTCAAAGTTGAACCTTAACCTTTTAATTAATTAAACTCAAATATATACTGTTAGAGTTAAATACCTCTTGACGCGTGATCCGATTGACTTACGTCGATTGGTAATCCGCAAAATCTTTTCCTACGCCGTGAACAGTACCCGCGTGAACAGTGATTGTGAACAGTACCCCAGCGTGAACAGTGAGCGTGAACAGTACCGCGAGATCTTCCAATCTGAACACGTACGTGAATCACCTAGGAGCGTGGTCTCCCTTTTTCTTTGAATTGCAAACCTGAGAATGGATGAACAAAGTTTTCTTTTTCTTTTGTTAGTCACAAAACAATCAAAGAAAGACAAAAATTATTCCGGTCACTTTTGAGTTCTCAATCTAATGATCGAAACTCGCGTGAACCTAATTCGATGTTGTACACACAAGCTTATTGATGAACAAGCAATCAGTGTACTATCAAAGAGTAATCTCTTCTCTCTTTTATGTTTAGTAGAATAAAAATTATCCTTTTCTATGAATTGAGAAGAAGAAGAAAAATTGAATCATTCAATCAACTATAGTGGCCGAATTCTATATGTGGTATTATATAGGTGGCCGAAATTTTGCTTCCTCTTCTATTTAGGATTGCCGAAATCTTCCTCTAAATGGACTAGGGTTGCTGCAAATCACACACCAAAAAGAGTTTGTGTTGCACCCTAATTTCTATCAACCTTTAGACTTCAAAACCTAATCCAACTCATAGATATTTTTATTCTTTTATTGACTAAATAAAAAGACTTCTTATTTGATTAAATAAATAAAATTAATTATTTATTTTCTTATCAAACAAGTCTTTTACTTTTAATATACTACTACCAATAGTATAACTTTAGGAAATATATTTCCTGATCAGAAAAAGATTTGTTTCTTAATTAAACAATTAATTAATAAATTAACTAATTCTTATTTAATTAAAACAATGAAACAAAATAATATATTAGGTTAATATATACACCTAGCCGCCCCATTTATATAAATGGGCCATATATTATTTTCTTATTTCATTTAATCCATTGGAATTTAAATAAAAGTCCACAAGTGAACCAGACCCATTCTTACTAAAAGAAACAAGCCCACATGTCTCCTTTTAATATATTAATATAATAGTGCAGCCCATTAATTAAATAATAGACATATTATATTCTTGATATATTAAAAACAATTCTAGATGGACCCTTAAATCGGCCCGGTAGAATATATCAAGTGATCCATGCAAATACGTGTGGATTGGGGATCTTGGAGGGCTATCTAAATTTAAGCTTCAATAGACACAACATAATCACAATCAACAAATGATTCACTTAGGTCCAATCTATTAATTTTAACTCATTCCACTAAAGAGCTAAAATTGAACTCTTAAATAAATATAGAATAAGGAGATGTTTCTCATTCATACCCTAGACAATCTTATAGGAGATGGTGTATCCTCGTGAATAATATCAGTAATCGCCAAGAGCTCATAGACCGCCTATAGCTCTCCAAGTTACCATATTTCCTCATATGACCACATTTCGAACTTGGATACTTTGACTTGTCCAGAAGCCATGTTTTCAATAATCATTATTGAAAACTCAACGTTGAGATTTAATATCCAATACCTCAAAACATCCATATGATGATATTATACTCTCATTTAATAAATGGAGCCACGATGTCCATATCTATAAATGAAGTCCTATATCGATTAACAAATGTATACCACCAAACTATCGAGGATAGACTATGCTATATAATCGTACTCATTGATAACTCTAATGATAACACTTGCAACCATAAGTCCATCATTTATCTCAGGATTAAGATAGACTCTCCGATTGTCCTCTTTAATGAAAAGACTTATATCTAGTGACGGTTCTAGATAAAGTATTTCATTGTGATCTAGTTCAATGCACCTAGTGCACTAGATTCTTTTACTCGAAAACCTTTCGATGATTTTAGACTCATCATATTCATTTGATCCCACTCAAATGCTAGTAAAAGAATTCTACAACTTTAACAAGATAGAGGTGCCCAACCTTTAACTTAAGTTGTGAACGTTATTCAAGACTAACTAAAGAATTGTGTCTACCTCATACATATCCGGATGTATGAACAATTCTTCATGTCTCATAGTCTTTTGACCTTATGATTATTTACCTTGACAATTATAATAATAAATGCTATAAGTAATTGTAAGAATCAGAATTCACTTCATTAATATGAGAAGATTGTCAATTACAATATTATACTCTTGCCATTGAGCATAATCCTAACAATCTCCCACTTGCTCTATAGCAAGTGTGTCATATCTCTCATTCCCACGTTCTCTAGATATCCATCAAAGCTCTTCTGAGGTAGAGCCTTTGTGAAAGGATCCGCTAGATTTTCTGCTGACACGATTTTGGTGATCGTCACGTCTCCCCTATGAATAATTTCCCTCAAAAGGTGATACTTTCTTTCAATGTGTTTACCTCTCTTATGACTTCTTGGTTCTTTCGAATTAGCCATTGCACCACTATTGTCATAGTGTATAGTGATCTGCTTATTCGCACTAGGAACCACTTCTAAGTCAATCAAGAATTGGCGGAGCCAAACAGCCTCTTTGGCAGCTTCGCATGCAGCAACATACTCAGCTTCCACGGTGGAATCAGCAATACAAGATTGCTTGATACTCCTCCATATGACTGCTCCTCCTCCAATGGTAAACACAGATCCTGATGTGGATTTTCTGGAGTCAGAATCTGACTGGAAATCAGAATCTGTATACCCAACGGGAATTAAATCCCCTCTAGAGTATACAAGCATATAATCTCTAGTTTTCTTGAGATACTTGAAAATATGCTTGACTTCCATCCAATGATCAGGACCAGGTTTCGATTGAAACCTGCTAACTATGCCAATAGCAAAACAAATATCTGGTCTAGTACAGAGCATTGCATAAATGAGACTTCCAACTGCCGAGGCATATGGAACTCTACTCATGAATTGCTCTTCATGCACATTCTTAGGTGCTTGACCCTTAGAAAGTTTGATTCCATGTCTAAAAGGTAACATACCTTTCTTGGAATCTTGCATGGTGAATCTAGACAAGATTTTATCAAAGTATGAAGCTTGGGATAATGCAATCGTTCTATTCTTTCTATCCCTTATTACTTGGATACCAAGAATATAACTTGCTTCTCCTAAGTCCTTCATATCAAATTGTTTTGCTAACCATTCTTTCACTGATGTCAATACAGCTACATCGTTTCCAATGAGTAGTATATCATCAACATAAAGAATGAGGAAAACCAACTTGTCGCCTTTGATCCTCTTTTATACACAAGGTTCGTCAGGGTTTTGAATAAATCCAAAACCCTTTACAGCTTGATCGAACCTTATATTCCAGGATCTGGATGCTTGCTTTAGTCCATATATGGACTTTTGCAACTTGCATACTCTTTCTTCTTGGCCTTTTTCAATGAATCCCTCTGGTTTCATCATGTAGATGCTCTCGTCAAGACTTCCATTAAGGAAAGTTGTCTTGACGTCCATTTGCCAAATCTCTAGGTCTAGAGATACTGCAATGGATAAGAGTATCCTAATGGATTTAAGCATGGCCACAGGTGAGAAGGTTTCCTCGTAATCGATACCTTCTTTCTGTGTATAACCTTTAGCTACTAGTCCAGCTTTAAAGGTTTCCACCTTACCATCCATACCTCTTTTCCTCTTGTATACCCACTTGCACCCAATGGGTTTTATCCCTTTAGGCAAGTCTACAAGGGACCAGACTTTGTTATTGAACATCGATTCAATCTCGGATTGCATTGCCTTTTGCCAATGACGACAATCAACATCCTCCATAGCTTCCTTGTACATGTAGGAATCATCGTCATCCGGGATATTCTCAACAGATTCTCCTAGACCGATATATCTTTCGGGTTGTGTTCTAACCCTCCCACTACTATGAGGAATGGTAGGTTGTTGATCTTATGTTGGAGTGGAACTTACAATTGGGCTGGGTTGTGAAACCTCTTGTGGAATTGTATCTCCTGACATCTCATTCAGGACAATTCTACTTTTGGGCACAAAATTATTCATATAGTCCTTTTTTAGAAATGAAGCATTTTTTGAAACAAATACTTTTAGATCAGAAGGACTATAGAAATAATATCCTTTAGTTCCTTTTGGATACCCCACAAATATACATGTTTCCGAACGGGACTCTATCTTTTCTGTCTTTCCTTTCAACACATGTGCAGGACAACCAAATATCCTCATGTGTTGTAAAATAGGCTTTCGCCCAGTCCACAATTCATGTGGGGTTTTAGGGACAAATTTAGATGGTACATCGTTTAGAATATATATTGCTGTTTGTAGAGCATATCCCCAAAAAGAAATAGGAAGTGTTGAATAACTCAACATTGATCTAACCATCTCTAAAAGAGTCCTATTTCTCCTTTCTGCTACCCCATTTTGTTGAGGTGTACCTGGTGCAGAAAGCTGAGAAACTATCCCATTATCAATAAGATATTGCCGAAACTCTCCAGATAGATATTCTCCACCACGATCAGATCTCAAGATTTTTATATGTTTCTCAAGCTGATTTTCTACTTCAGCTTTAAATGCTTTGAACATATCAAATGCATCCGACTTATGTCTCATGAGATACACATAACCAAATCTTGAGTAATCATCTGTGAAGGTGATGAAGTACTCATATCCACCTCTAGCTTGAATGCTCATAGGACCACATACATCAGTGTGTACTAGTCCTAAACATTCAGTGGCTCTTGCACCTTTGGTATTGAACGGCCTTTTGGTCATTTTACCTTCCAAACAAGATTCACAAGTTGGTAGATCATCAACCTTTAAGTCACTTAAAGGTCTGTCACATACCAATCTTTTAATTCTATTAAGGTTAATGTGACCTAGGCGTAAATGCCAAAGATAGGTTTCATCTTTTGATAATTTTACTCTTTTATGATTAGGTTCCGTTATTTCTGTGTCTAACGAGTGAGAGATATTTCTATGCAAAAGAATAAACCGTTTTCCAATGTACCTTTGCAAACAACTTTGTCATTCTTACTAATAATAAAAGTTTTATTAAAACTGACCGAATATCCAAACTTATTTAAACAAGAAACTGAAATTAAATTCCTCTTGAATTGAGGTACATGATAAACATCTATTAAATCTAAATGCCTACTAGAATCTAAAATAACTCTAATATCTCCCACTGCACTTGCAGACACTAACGTTCCGTTGCCCAAGCGCAAATTGACTTCATCTTCATTCAACCTTCTCTTTTACTCAAACCCCTACAAGGAATAACAAACATGATTAGTGGCTCCAGAGTCTATGATCCAAGAATCAGTAGAATCTGCCAGAAAACATGTTTCTAGATAATTAACAATGTCTTCTTCCTTCTTTTTCTGGGACTTTGGGCAATCTCTTTTCCAATGTCCCTTTTCACCACAAAGGAAGCATTTCCTGTTAACGGGAATTTTACTCGGGATGAGAAATCTCTGTTAACGCCCTCGAGACCACTACCACGTAGGTGGTGGCCGAAATTATTTATATATGTGACAATGATTTATCTAGTGATAAATAAACAAGAACATTTTATTTGACATGCATGGTACACGAGTACAAAGATTTTTCTCTCGTTTCTCTCAACTTTCTTTGGTAAATGGTCGATTGCTAGTCGTATGCCTGTCGAATAGTAGTCTCCTTTTTTCGTTTCTTTTCTTTTCTATTTATACATGGTTTGTAGGTCAACAGACTGATTCTCCCTTGATTGTCTCAGTGATTGTCTCAGTCTCTTCCTTATCGGGCGGGATTTCTTGCGTTAAATCATTTGACTTTTGGATTGACGCCCGAATTGAGAGTATCGTGGTGGAGATCAATTTGTTTCCTTTTTGGATTTTATTACTTGTTCTTCATGTAGATAACGTTTCCAGGTATGATCCTTATAGAGGTCGTGGGATGTGACGATATGGTGTGATGCATCAACCAGGAAGGTTCGATCCTTATAGGAGTCGTGGGACATGACGAATATGGTATGATGCATCAACCAGAGAGGTTGTTTAGTATTTCGACCTTGATGTCTGAGAAGTTTCATCCAGCTTGGAGCCAGATCTGGCTTCTCTTGACTTTTCCGAAGCTAGACATGGCCTTGAGTGACCTTTTTGAAGCTGGGTGTGGCTTCGACTCACCTCGCGGCCTTCTAGGGACATTCTTCTGTGTCAATCGAGGTACAGACGGGTTTCTTGAGCATTTGCAAGATGACCTTGACTTCGGGGAGCTTCTAGTTTTGATGATGCGGGCTAAGCCCGATCATTCTGGGTTCTATCTTGGATGTTTCTGGAGCTCGCCCTTGTTCTTGGGGTGGTATCGCAGTTCGGCTCTGGATAGAGAGGTCTCCTGGTAGAAGTTCTCGGGTCTGGGCTTTAACCCAGATGTTTCTCGAGCCCGCCCTTGTGCCTGGGGTGGCATCGTAGCTTGGCTCTGGATATAGAGGTCTTTAGGTGAAACTTTCGGGTATGGAACCAGGTCTAGTAAATGGAAAATTTCCCTTTGGTCCTTAGCCAATTTTGGCTATTAACAGAAGTCCCCTCTGACTTGAACACCAGACGTCGAGCTCGGGGTTGAGGTCAAATTCTCACTTTATTTGGGAAATCTTCCTCTTTTACCGTTACTGAAATTTTTGGAAATTTCTTCATTTGAGTGACGTGTTGTGAACCGACTATTTTATCTTCGAATTAATCTGATAACGTTACGGCAGTCCCCAAGATTTTTTACCGTTACCAGGATCTTGGGGAGATCTTCCTCTTAACTGCGTAAATGATGTGGCATGAGATGATTAGCTCGCTTTAGAGTTTAACCCGGTTACGTTACCGAGTCAATTTTTACCGTTACCAAACGAGTATCCTGGTAACTTGAGCTGTTGCCTTCCTGCCTATATATATGCCTGTTTTCCTCCTCGTCTTCCTCACATCTTCTCGAGCGAAAAGAACCTTTTGTTGAGAAATATTTCCACAGTTTTTTTCCCAAGCTTGCTTCTTTTTTCATTCTTCGTCTTCTATTCTTTCTTCATTCTTCGTCTTCTATAATGTCGAAACACTGTCATGATTCAAATGATTCCATATTCGACGGCGAGGAGGTCATCAGTCTTAGTCTGGGGAAGCGGGCTAGGAGGAGTTCTGACGGTGATGATTCCCCGCCCACATCACAACGTCGGCGATCCAGTAGGAACGTATCTATCGGGACTGGGTTCTCCAATCATCCTGACCACCCTTTAGATATTGTTGATGATGATTCCGACAAAGAAACGACCGGCGGAGCTGCGGGGGAGCATCGGGTCTCGGCTCCTGGTCCCTTTGGGGAGAGGCTCCCTCCCTACTATTTCCGGGTCATCCCTGATTCCACCATTGACCTGGTATCGATCGACCGCTTGAGGTCAAAGTTTGGCATCCCCGACAGTGTATCCATCTCTGTGCCTCCTAAGAACTTTGAGTTTTTCAACCCCCTAAAGGTGTGCTTCCGATCCATGTGGCCGCTCTTGAGAACGGGGTCAGGCTTCCCCTCCATCCGACCCTTCGGCGGGCTCTAAACGCCATCCAGCTCGCTCCCCATCAGTTAACACCGGGCTTCTGGAGGCATTTGGTTGGCTTTCTTATGTTATGGAGGGAACAATGCCAGATGAGTAAAGTGACAAGGGAGCCAGGTGCGGAGGAGCTGGCGTATCTTTTTCAGATTTAGAGCTTGTCTGGGGCTCCTCAGGGTCAGTTCTACGCCAAGAACAAGAACAAGCTCAATTTCATCGTTCCTAGTGCTTCGAAGAAGGATCCCGCATGGAAAGAAGAATGGATCCTGGCGGGGGATGACTGGGGGAGCTCGATTTTCATCGGAGGGCATGAATTCGAGGTTTCTACGGCTTTCAGTGACAAGCCCTCCTGGGAGCGAGACTCTCTGCCTGCCGAGTCCGAAGCCGTCTTAAAGGCTATTCTAGTCCGGAATTACCTGAATCCGATGTTCCCTACCGCTGAAGCTTTTGACCCTTCGTAGGGTGAACAAATATCTACGGATTTCAGATGCTATTCCTCATAAGTATCCTTGTGTCGCTTCTTCTTATTACTTAGCTTGATTCTAACATTTTTTTTATCTGTTTATTCACAGTCTTTGTCGTGGAGCCAGCCACCCGACACGTCTCACGCTCTCCTCAAGGTGGAGCTTCTCTTCCCTTTTCAGGGGTCGAGCCTGCCTTGGCTTTCTTCTGTCTCTCCGGCTGGGTCTAAGATGGCCACTCTGGCCTCGCGGGCTTTCCAGGATTTGGGTAAAGCTCCCCAGGTAGTTGGCCCGACTGTTTCTGCCCCCTCAGCTATGGCTGCTAAAGTCGCTACGCCTTCGACTCAAACATCTGATTCAGCTACGCTTCCAACAACCAAAGCCTCGGAGGTTTCTGGGAAAGATGTCGTTCCTGGGAAAGGTGTCGCGAAGACTCCTTCCGACTGTTCCCGGCCTCGGTCGAGCTCGATAGGGCAGGATGAGGTCTTGGAGCAGTTCATAGCATCCTGTCCGGGTGGCGGGATCTCTAAGATGGCTTCTATGCCTGTGGACGTCCTTATAACCAAAGGGTCTGCTATCTTGGCTGAGGTAATTGTATGTCCTTCACGCCCTTTTTTTTAACTCGTTCAGTTTCTAACTCGGGTTTTATATTCGTAGGCCTTTAAGGTCAATGTCGCGATGGGCCAGCAGGTAGCCCTTCTCCGTGATCGAGCTGTAAAAGCCGAAGCTGAAGCCGAGAAGGCCGGGGAACGGCTCAAGCAGGCTCGGTCTCTAGTGGAAGAGGTGACTTCCAGCCAGGGCAAAATTGAGCTCGAGATGGCTGAGCTTCACTGCGATCATGAGAGGATAAAGCAATCTTTCGATCAGGAGCGTCTTCAATCTCTCCGGCGGGCTAGGCAGCGAGACTCCTGGAGATCTGAGGCTAGAAAGCTGGACCTTGAGAACCGGTCTCTGATTACTTAGGTGGCCAAGCTGCAAGCTGATGCGGAGACCTCCTTCAGCGATGGGTATTTTTATGCTTCCTTTCAGGCCGCGGAAGCTCTTCCTCCTCCTTTTGATTTGTCGTCTATTGCGGGCTAGGACAGACAGGAAATAATGCTCAAAGCTGCTGAGTTATCTCGTCCTGAAGGTGACAAGGTGGTCTCTTCTAGCCCTGCAGGAATTGGGATGCAGGCCACTCAGTCAGATCCCTCATTCCTTCTTCCTTCCTTTATCCCCTCAGGTCCTGGGGAATCGTCCAGCAAAGTGATGTCCTCTCGATCCGAGGAGGACCAATCGGGAGCTGGTGAAGAGGTTAGGAGCCCATCTGATGATCCAGCTTTAATAGAGATGGAGGTCGATAGGAGCCAGATGGGGCCCTTGGCAGCTTTTCTCGACGCGGCTATTCCTCCTGAAGTTATGGATGTGATCAATGAAGTTTTAGAGGAAGAGCCAGCTGATCATCCGATAGAGCCTTTAAACGGAGGAGCTGTCGGCGAGGATAACCCGGATGGACAGCTACCTGTTGAGAGGGTTGATGCTAGGGACCAGCAGGGAGGAGGAGGGCCAACGGAGGGGAGCCATAATAGCCCCACAGCTTGAAGCAGATGACTTGTTTTTGATTGCCCAGAAAAGGGGGTGGGCACCCTGCTTTGCCATTGTCAGTTTTTCTTATTTTTCCTTCTTCTTTTTGTAGCCCGAATTCGGGGGTTGGGCTCCCCATTTGGATGTAGCCTTATCGGGGGATAGGCTCCCTTTGTCCTTAATGATAAATTGACTCGCCTCTTTAAGAACTTTATTCTGCTTCTGGTCTTGAATGGTATCCAGAGTAGCATCGGTAGCATCATTTAAGATTCGTGTAGGCAATTATGATGATTTTGATCCTGCACACGAAAGCAAACATTATATACATGGGGTGATAACCCAACCAAGACATCAGGAATGCTACTTAGCTATTTCCTAGTCTTTGAGATCCGGCGGGCAATTATGCCTTTACACTCAGATCCTTCTTGGAGGTAGTAGCCTGACCAAGGCATCAGGAGTGCTATCGAGCTATTTCCTGGGCTCGAGATCTGGAAGGCAATTATGCTCTTACATTCAGATCCTTCTTGGGGGTGGTAGCCCGACCAAGGCATCAGGAGGGCTATCGAGCTATTTTCTGGTCTCGAGATCTGGAAGGCAACTATGCTCTTACACTCAGATCCTTCTTAGGGGTGGTAGCCAGACCAAGGCATCAGGAGGGCTATCGAGTTATTTCCTGGTCTCGAGATCTGGAAGGCAACTATGCTCTTACACTCAGATCCTTCTTGGGGGTGGTAGCCCGACCAAGGCATCAGGAGGGCTATCGAGCTATTTCCTGGTCTCGAAATCCGGAAAGCAACTATGCTCTTATACTCAGATCCTTCTTGGGGGTGGTAGCCCGACCAAGGCATCAGGAGGGCTATCGAGCTATTTCCTGGTCTCGAGATCTGGAAGGCAACTATGCTCTTACACTCAGATCCTTCTTGGGGGTGGTAGCCCGACCAAGGCATCAGGAGGGCTATCAAGCTATTTTCTGCTCTTGAGAGGTTTATGTCGAATTCCCATTCAAGTGTATAGTCACTAACGTTGAACATAGTTGGAGACAAAGATGGAAGAGAAAAGGAAAATGGCTTTATTGAAGATTGAGATGTAGTACATCTTTATTAGGACCTGTAATAAAAACTAAGTGGGGGTAGTCTGCTTGAGAACTCCTTTTCAAGGGTAGAACTTCTTCAAATGGTCTGCATTCCAAGTGTGATTGATGGGTCGTCTGTCCATGTCTTCGAGTTTGTAAGCTCCATTGCGAACAGTTAGCTTTATCAAATATGGCCCTTCCTAATTTGGACTTAAGACTCCATCTGACCTTTTCCAAGTATTCAATGTTACTTTCCTAAGTACCAGATCCCCTTCCTTGAATTTTCAGGGCTCCAACCTTTTGGTTGAAGTATCTACCGATCCTGCTCTGGTAGATCGCCACTTTCTCTGCTACCCGGTCTTGCTTTTCTTCTAAGAGGTCTAGACTAGCCCAGAGCTTGACTTCGTTACTTTCGGGCTCAAAGTGTTGTACCCTGAACGAGGTCAGTTTATGCTCGATAGGGAGGACTGCTTTAACCCCGAAGGCCAGGGAGTAAGGCGTTTCTCCATTAGCTGTCTTTTTGGTAGTCCGGTATGCCCAAAGGACTTCTGGTAGCTCTTCGGCCCATTTACCTTTCCTTTGTTGAAGCTTCTTCTTAAGAAGTTTCTTGATTGTCTTGTTGGTGGATTCCACCAGCCCGTTAGTTTGTGGATGAGCCACTGAAGCGAACCTGAGGTCGATCCCCAACCCCTAGCAGAAGTCTTTGAATCGGGCGTTGTCGAATTGCTTCCCTAGGTCGGCTACAATGATGAGAGGGGTCCCGAACCTGCATACCACGTTAGTCTTGATGAACTTGGTTGTATTCTTTTCTGATATTCGAGCTAGAGGCCCTGCCTCGACCCATCTCGTGAAGTAGTCAATAGCCACGATAGCATGTTTCATCTGTCCTGGAGCGGTAGGAAGTGGCTCAATTAGGTCGATTCCCCACATGGCAAAGGGGTAAGGTGAGCTGAGGGACGACAGTCTCTCGGGTGGCTAGTGGCTCAAGTTTGAGGTTCTTTGACAAGGTTCGCAGGATTGCATAAAACTCTTTGCATCTTGATGGATGGTCGGCCAATAGTACCCCATACGAAGCACCTGATAGGCTAGAGCTTCCCCACCTATGTGGTTCCCATAATCCCCTGAATGGACCTCTCTCAATACCCACGTAGCATCATCAGGATGCAAGCACCTAAGTAAGAGGAGGGATCTGCCACTCCTGTAGAGGTATCCGTCCACCATACAGTATCGAACTGAGAGTCTCTTAACTCTTCGGGCATGGTTGGGCTCTTTAGGAAGCTCTCCTTCAAGGAGATAGGTGACAATTGGGTCCATCCAGCAAGGTAGGCGATCCAGGGAACAAATTTCTCCATTTGGGGCTATGCTTGGCTGGGTGATTACTTGGAGGGGAATTCCCCTTGGTAGGGATTGGCCTCCGTTCGCCGCTATCTTAGCCAGAACATCTGCGCGATGGTTTTGGTGTCGAGGCACCTGATCGATCTTAAGTCCCTTAAATTTGCTTTTCAGCAACCGAGCTAGATTTAAGTAGGCCACTATATTATCTCCTTTTGCCTGGTAGACCCCAGTCACCTGGTTTACAACAAGCAACGAATCGCTCTTGACCTATAGGTAGTCGGCCTTTAGCTCGATGGCTACCTTCATCCCGGCTAGGAGGGCTTCATATTCCGCTTCGTTGTTGGTAGCTTTAAACTTGAATATGAAACAGTGACAGAATTCAGCTCCCTCCGGATCTATCAAAACTATGCCAGCTCTTCCCCCAGCTCGTCTGGATGCTCCGTCTGAAAAGAGGATGGCTTGCAGCCCTCTGGCCAATTTTTGACCTCGGATATCTTCTCAGGGTCCTCGTTTAATACTGAGGGATCAACTGGATCTGGGATCGCTGAGAATTCTGCCACGAAGTCGGCTAAAGCTTGTGCCTTAATCGTAGTCCGGGGCTTATACTTTAAGTCGAACTGAGTGAGCTCTAGTGCCCATAAAACTAACCTTCCTGACACATCTGTTCTTTGCAAGAATTGACGGAGGGGTTGGTCTGTTACCACTGCTATTGTGTGAGCTTGAAAATAGGGACGGAGTTTCCTCGCTGAGATCACCAGAGCATAAGTAAGCTTCTCAAGGAGAGCGTAGTTCCTTTCTGATTTGGTCAGGGCATGACTCACATAGTATATGGGTCTTTGAAAACCGTCGCTACAATCCTTGGCAAAAGCCCCGCTTACTGCAGTTTCTGATACAGCCAGGTAAATCTGCAGCTCATCTCCGAGAACCGGCTTGGCTAACAAATGGGGGCTTGTTAGGTATTCCTTCAAAGCTTGAAACGCATGCTCGCTCTCCTGGCTCCATTTCATGTTCTTCCCTTGTTTGATGGCCTTGAAGAAAGGAAGGCATTTATCGGTGGAGTGAGAGATAAACTTGTTGAGTGCTGCCACCCGTCCAGTCAGGATCTGTACTTGCTTGAGCGAGGTCGGGGATTCCAAGTCCAGGATAGCTTTGATTTTTTCTGGGTTGGCTACGATACCTCTCTCATGAACCATAAAGCCCAGGAACTTTCCTGCCGTTACCCCAAAAGCACATTTGGAGGGGTTCAAACGCATCTGGTTTTCCCTCAGTATGAGGAAGGTTTTACCAAGGTCTTCTTGATGTCCCTTTGTGGTTGGGGATTTCATGATCATGTCGTCGATATATACGTCCATCGTCCTCCCTATCTCGGGCTTGAACAATTTGTTAACCAGTCGCTGGTATGTGGCCCCTGCATTCTTCAAACCAAACGGCATCACCTTGTAGCAGTATAAGCCCTGCCCGGTAATGAAACTGGTCTTATCTTGGTCAGCCGGGTGCATTTTAATTTGGTTGTATCCTGAGAACGCATCCATAAAACTAAAAAGTTTATTTCCGGATGTGGAGTCAACCAGCTGGTCGATCTTTGGCAAAGGAAAACTGTCTTTCGGACAAGCCCGGTTGAGGTCGGTGTAGTCGACACACATACGCCAATTTCCATTCGCCTTCGTGACCATGACTACATTGGTGATCCATTCGGGGTAACGTACCTCTCTGACGAACCCCGCTTTGATCAATTTATCAACCTCTTCCTGCACCGCCGCGTTCCTATCAGTGTTGAAATGACGCCTCCTCTACTTGACAGGCTTGACCGTTGGATCTACTGCTAGCCGGTGGGTGGCCAATGATGCCGGGATTCCAGGCATTTCATTATGGTTCCAGGCGAAGATGTCGTTGAATTCCCTGAGAAGATCAATCAGTCCTCTTTTTACTTCTGGGTCAAGGGCGGCTCCGACCTTGACGGTCTTGGAGGGATCGTCAGTCCTGACGGATATCTCTTCTAGTTTATTCACGGGCTACCCGCTGGCCCATTCCTTACCCCTTTCATCCTCGTAGGGCATGATAGGTTCATCCTCCGGATGCCCAATATGTTCTGCGGGCTCCTTCTCCTCCTGGATTATCTGGGATGTGTCCATGTCTTCTTGGATTACTGTCACCTGTACACACTGCTTTGCTAGGGCTGTAGGATTGGCAGATACTGCGTAGCATTTCCTGGCTGCCTGCTGGTCTCCGTGTACCTCTCCTACCTTGGTTCCAACCAGAAATTTCAAAACGTTTTGGTATATGGACAAGACTCCCTTGAGAGAGGACAGGAAAGGTCTCCCTAAGATGGCGTTGTAGGCCGATGGGGTGTCCACCACAACAAAGTCGGTCATTATGTTCTGTTGGAGCGGGGTGACCCCGATGACTACTGGGAGGATCATTGACCCCACTGGTATGATCGAGTCCCTAGTGAAACCGTAAAGTGGAGTGGTACAGCTGTTGTAGCAATGTTGCTTCAGGTTCAGTTTTTCCAGGGTATCTTTGAAGAGGATATCGACACTGTTTCCTGTATCCACGAGCACGCGAAGGACTAGACAGTTGGTGATCTGTATCGTGATGACCATAGGATCATCATGAGGTTGCACAGTGTTGAAGACATCTGCTTCGGTGCTCTGTCGGGCTCTGGTTGACTTTGAAGATCCCCCGGCTCTCTCCAAGGTGGGGAACCTTTCTTACGTGGTTTTTCCAGGAGTTATTGGAAATGCCGGCCAAGGTAGGACCCCCGCTGATAGTGTGTATCACCTGGATCTGTTGCATTAAGTCAGCCTGCTCCCCTTTCCTCTTTTCTACGTCCTCACGGATTTCAGCTTGTACTTCCCTTCCAGTTCTTATATTATCTCTGACCTGTTGTAAAAATTCAATCAGGCATCCTCCCCTTATCAGGGCCTCAATCTGGTTGCCCAAGTTATAGCACTCTGAAGTGTTGTGGCCCACGTCTTCGTGAAAGTCTCAGTACTTGTACCGGTTTCTCCTGTCGGCTGGGGCCTTCATGGGAGCGGGCTTTTGGAGCAACCATTTATCCCGTATGGCAAGGTAGACCGTTTCCCTGGATGCATTCAATGGGGTATAGTGGTCAAACCTTTTTTTCCCCTTGTATTACTGGAGCCACGGTCCTAGGAGGCGGCGAAGCCCGGGGAGGGGTTCGTTTTGCTGGATATCTTTCTTGCCTATGCGGAGGAGCAGGGGGGCGATAGGTCGACCTGTTGGGAGGCTTATTCTGAGCTCTCTGCACCGGCTCAAATTTGGGGGCTTCTTTCTTTAAACGTTTTGTCGTTCTCATGTCGTCATGCTTTATCTTGACCTTGAGTTGTTCGTCGATCTCGACCTGCTCAAGAGCCCGATCATAGGCCTCCTGGTAAGTCTCGGGAGGTCTTTTGGCGAAAGAACGGAAAAGCTTTCCTGCCCAGAGGTTTCGCCTGAAGTTGGCGAGGGTTTCTTTTTCGGTGAAAACTCTCATTTGTATGACCTCCTTGTGAAACCACTCCACGTATGATCGAAGAGTTTCACTCCGTTCCTGGATCACATATTGGAGGTGTATAGGATCTTTCGGGCGAGGTTTAACTTCCTGGAATTGTGAGCAAAAATCGGTTGACAATTTTGTGAAAGAATCCACGCTACCAACGGGCAGTTTCCTAAACCAGGTTTTCGCATAGTCGGTCAAGGTTGTTGGAAACATCCTGCACATGGCTGCTCTAGTAGTGTTCTGGACCTCCATCTGTTGAACGAAGCTCTCTAAATGGCTTAGAGGATCTTCCGTTCCAGAGAACTTATCTGCTGGCATTTTGAATTTTGGGGGGAGCTCTGCTTCCCGGATCCTCCTGGTGAAGGGAGCGTTCATCTCGCTCATGGGATTCTTTTTGTCTTCCTTACTCTTTCAATTCCTTATCTGCTGGACCTCCTTTTGTAGCTTTGCCAGCTGATCCCTCAGTCGCTTATTTCCAGGTCTCTTCGAGTTAGCCTCTGATTCCTCACTGTCGAACCTTTCTGATAAACTGGCAATTTCTATCCGGTCTTCCTCCTGGACATGATCCATTCGGGGAGTTTGTCGGCTTTCCTCCTCTAGGGCCCGGGCAGTTCTCCTAGATGTAGTTGGATGAGATAGCCCTCGCGGCTTCCGGGTAAAAACATCCGCGACAGACTTGACTAGCCGGGGTTGATATTGTGAAAGTCTTTTAGGAGCTGGGGGCATGGGTCCCAGCCTATCCCAGATCGAACGTTGGGGCCCCGATCTATCTCGAGCCGGCTCGGGAGGAGGAGGACCTAGGCGATCGAAAGCAGGTGGTCTAGCTCCAAGCCTACTCGGCTCTCCCTGATCATTCAGGTTGGTAGGCTGGACTGTGATGCCTTCAGCGAGGAGGCGGATGCGGATGGATTCTACGAAGGCCGCCGCTTGTTGGTCGAGCGCTGCCTGGCTCACTATGGGGTGGTCAGCAGTCCATGTATTGGTTGTCTGGATCGGAGCTTGACTACTATATCCAGACTTTCTCCCCCTTCCTGGAGCCTTTCGGGTTGGCCTCGCCGGGGATTGCTCCGGGACTCTGTGCTGGCCTTGGGAGGAGCGGAGCCTCATAGTTCCTATAAAACAATGAAAATATAAATACAAACGATTGGTTAGTTGAGTGTAGGATTTCGTTTCCCACAGACGGCGCCAGAAAGTGTTAACGAGAATTTTACTCGAGATGAGAAATCTCTGTTAACGCCCTCGAGACCACTACCACGTAGGTGGTGGCCGAAATTATTTATATATGTGACAATGATTTATCTAGTGATAAATAAACAAGAACATTTTTATTTGACATGCATGGTACACGAGTACAAAGATTTTTCTCTCGTTTCTCTCAACTTTCTTTGGTAAATGGTCGATTGCTAGTCGTATGCCTGTCGAATAGTAGTCTCCTTTTTTCGTTTCTTTTCTTTTCTATTTATACATGGTTTGTAGGTCAACAGACTGATTCTCCCTTGATTGTCTCAGTGATTGTCTTAGTCTCTTCCTTATCAGGCGGGATTTCTTGCGTTAAATCATTTGACTTTTGGATTGACGCCCGAATTGAGAGTATCGTGGTTGAGATCAATTTGTTTCCTTTTTGGATTTTATTACTTGTTCTGCATGTAGATAACGTTTCCAGGTATGATCCTTATAGAGGTCATGGGATGTGACGATATGGTGTGATGCATCAACCAGGGAGGTTCGATCCTTATAGGAGTCGTGGGATATGGTGTGATGCATCAACCAGGGAGGTTCGATCCTTATAGGAGTCGTGGGACATGACGAATATGGTATGATGCATCAACCAGGGAGGTTGTTTAGTATTTCGACCTTGATGTCTGAGAAGTTTCATCCAGCTTGGAGCCAGATCTGGCTTCTCTTGACTTTTCCGAAGCTAGACGTGGCCTTGACTGACCTTTTTGAAGCTGGGTGTGGCTTCGACTCACCTCGCGGCCTTCTAGGGACATTCTTCTGTGTCAATCGAGGTACAGACGGGTTTCTTGAGCATTTGCAAGATGACCTTGACTTCGGGGAGCTTCTAGTTTTGATGATGCGGGCTAAGCCCGATCATTCTGGGTTCTATCTTGGATGTTTCCGGAGCTCGCCCTTGTTCTTGGGGTGGTATCGCAGTTCGGCTCTGGATAGAGAGGTCTCCTGGTGAAAGTTCTCGGGTCCGGGCTTTATCCCAGATGTTTCTGGAGCCCGCCCTTGTGCCTGGGGCGGCATCGTAGCTTGGCTCTGGATATAGAGGTCTTTAGGTGAAACTTTAGGTTATGGAACCAGGTCTAGTAAGTGGAAAATTTCCCTTTGGTCCTTAGCCAATTTTGGCTATTAACATTTCCCTTTGATCTTGGTTACTTTCTTGGTTTCCTTCTTGGTAGGCCCAAGTTGCTTTTTCTTCTGTTGTTTCTTGACCTTCTTATGGGTCTTAACAATAGCAACTTTACCAACCAAATGAATCTCTTGACCTTTGTTTTTCACAAGGATCTTTTCAACGCTTTGAACATCTTGCATCAGGCCCTGCAAGGTGTATTCCTTTTTGTTCAAGGTGTAGACCAACTTGAACTGATCAAAGGAATCTGACAGTGAGTTAACTACTATATCAATTATGGTCTCACCATCAATCTTAGCACCATTTAGTTCAGCAATATTGAGATGTGCTATGACTTTCATCATGTGATCTTTCACAGATTGTCCAGGTTTCATCCTAAGATTCATAAAAGCAGTCACTGCCTCTCTCTTAGTCGTCCTAGACCTCATAGCAAACATTTCCTCTAGAGACATAATTATATCAGCAGCGGACTCCATTCTTTCATGTTGCTGTTGCAACACGTCGGAGATAGTGGCCATAATGTAACATTTTGCCATATCATCAGAAGTCTTCCACTGCTCATACTCATCTCTTTGCATCACATTAGATTCATTATTAGGAAGGGGTGGTTTAGGAGTGGTTAAAACAAACTTATGTTTTTCACTTTGCAGCAACAACCCAATTTTCCTTTTCCATGTTACGTAGTTATCTCCAGTTAAGGTGTTATCTTTCAGGATGTTCATAAGTGATGGGGTCATGATTTCTGATTAAAACAAAAACATATATAAGTAAATAATCATGATAATAGCACTTTTAAAAATTTATCTTGAATTAAAATAAATAATTCAATCATGAAAATTCAACGGTGATCCAACACCCATAAATATTACGCCTCCTTTGGGAGTTCGCACTATTTACTAGTTAGAGTAGGTCCCACCTAATTGTTAACATAACAACCAGAGTTTTTAATTTTAGCCTTGTAATTTTTATTAACAAGAACTCTTGGGAGGATATTAATAAAATTACATTGAATGTGTTACCAAGATATCGACCCTCAATTTTCTCTCACTAAAATCCCTCCTTGGGGAGTAGATTTCGTTTAAGTCAATTGTCTAGTATATCCTTATAAGGAAGTATATTGTTAAATTCCATTTATGGATGCCCCTTGGGGGGATTACCAAAAATAATAAAACTCAACTAATCTTGGAGGCCATAGGCGTTCTTGCACACCTTCTCCCACTCAATTATTTAAGGCGTGTGATTAAATCCCAAAGAATGATTTTTACCAAGTTATCTAGATGCCAATTAGATACCTAAATCATTCAATGCATGTTCATACCAAAAAAGATATATGAGTGGCACTCCTATTCTAAAATGTCATGTTATCATACAACAACAAATATTGTAATATTTAAGCAAAAATTAAATAGCAACAATTTTGGCCCATCCTAGAAAAGCAAGTAAATTACAATTGTTAGGAATACAAGATCTTCAGGTGGCCATCAACCATATGCTCATCCCTCGGCCTCCTCCCATGGACGTGCACAGCCCACAACCCCACAAAGGGGCTGCCTTGCGCAGCCCATAAGGCCACACAAGGCTGCCGTGCGCTGCCCACCAAGGATTGGGCTTGCCATGCGCAGCCCAATCCAGTCCTAGGGTGCGCACGGTGCTCGTTCTCGGTTCCGGTTGCTTCGTTTTTCTTCGTGTCTTCGAATTTTTAATACCCGAATACATCACATCATATTACGAATAAATTACTGCAGCAAATTTTTATTTTATTTTATTTTACTGCAGTAAGATTTACAAAAAAAATACTGCACCTGATTACAAAAAAAATACTGCACCTGATTACAAAAAAAATACTGCACTTATTTTACATACAAAAAATAAATAAAACCCTAGCAACTACCAAGAAGGAATTATGGCGATAATAGACCACCCTTCTTGTTACAAATCCGAAACAAAAATTACATTGAAATTCTAGGACCAAAATCGAGCAATAACAATTCACTTTATAAAACATATATAAATCCATACATTCAACATGCAATTATATATGCGAATACCTAGAGTGCCATCTCTTTCTAAAACATGTATAATCACAATAAAAAAGAAATAGATTCACATATATATACGTTAATTAATTAAAAGGTACAACAAAGGCTCTGATACCAATTGTAGGGAAAAATCGATATAAAACGCAGCGGAAGAAACGAAAAATAGATTTCATATGGTTTTAAAATTTTTCTCAAAGTTGAACCTTAACCTTTTAATTAATTAAACTCAAATATATACAGTTAGAGTTAAATACCTCTTGACGCGTGATCCGATTGACTTACGTCGATTGGTAATCCGCAAAATCTTTTCCGATGCCCGTGAACAGTACCCGCAGGAACAGTGATTGTGAACAGTACCCCCCGCGTGAACAGTGATCGTGAACAGTACAGCGAGATCTTCCAATCCGAACACGTACGTGAATCACCTAGGAGCGTGGTCTCCCTTTTTCTTTGAATTGCAAACCTGAGAATGGATGAACAAAGTTTTCTTTTTCTTTTGTTAGTCACAAAACAATCAAAAAAAGATAAAAATTATTCCGGTCACTTTTGAGTTCTCAATCTAATGATCGAAACTCGCGTGAACCTAATTCGATGTTGTACACACAAGCCTATTGATGAACAAGCAATCAGTGTACTATCAAAGAATAATCTCTTCTCTCTTTTATGTTTAGTAGAATAAAAATTATCCTTTTCTATGAATTGAGAAGAAGAAGAAAAATTGAATCATTCAATCAACTATAGTGGCCGAATTCTATATGCGGTATTATATAGGTGGCCGAAATTTTGCTTCCTCTTCTATTTAGGATTGCCGAAATCTTCCTCTAAATGGACTAGGGTTGCCGCAAATCACATACCAAAAAGAGTTTGTGTTGCACCCTAATTTCTATCAACCTTTAGACTTCAAAACCTAATCCAACTCATAGATATTTTTATTCTTTTATTGACTAAATAAAAAGACTTCTTATTTGATTAAATAAATAAAATTAATTATTTATTTTCTTATCAAACAAGTCTTTTACTTTTAATATACTACTACCAATAGTATAACTTTAGGAAATATATTTCCTGATCAGAAAAAGATTTGTTTCTTAATTAAACAATTAATTAATAAATTAACTAATTCTTATTTAATTAAAACAATGAAACAAAATAATATATTAGGTTAATATATACACCTTGCCGCCCCACTTATATAAATGGGCCATATATTATTTTCTTATTTCATTTAATCCATTGGACTTTAAATAAAAGCCCACAAGTGAACCAGACCCATTCTTACTAAAAGAAACAAGCCCACATGTCTCCTTTTAATATATTAATATAATAGTGCAGCCCATTAATTAAATAATAGACATATTATATTCTTGATATATTAAAAACAATTCTAGATGGACCCTTAAATCGGCCAGGTAAAATATATCAAGTGATCCATGCAAATACGTGTGGATTGGGGATCTTGGCAGGCTATCTAAATTTAAGCTTCAATAGACACAACCTAATCACAATCAACAAATGATTCACTTAGGTCCAATCTATTAATTTTAACTCATTCCACTCTTAAATAAAGATAGAATAAGGAGATGTTTCTCATTCATACCCTAGACAATCTTATAGGAGATGGTGTATCCTCGTGAATAATATCAGTAATCGCCAAGAGCTCATAGACCGCCTATAGCTCTCCAAGTTACCATATTTCCTCATATGACCACATTTCAAACTTGGATACTTTGACTTGTCCAGAAGCCATGTTTTCAATAATCATTATTGAAAACTCAACGTTGAGATTTAATATCCAATACCTCAAAACATCCATATGATGATATTATACTCTCATTTAATAAATGGAGCCACGATGTCCATATCTATAAATGAAGTCCTCTATCGATTAACAAATGTATACCACCAAACTATCGAGAATAGACTATGCTATATAATCGTACTCATTGATAGCTCTAATGATAACACTTGCAACCATAAGTCCATCATTTATCTTAGGATTAAGATAGACTCTCCGATTGTCCTCTTTAATGAAAAGACTTATATCTAGTGACGGTTCTAAATAAAGTATTTCATTGTGATCTAGTTCAATGCACCTAGTGCACTAGATTCTTTTACTCGAAAACCTTTCGATGATTTTAGACTCATCATATTCATTTGATCCCACTCAAATGCTAGTAAAAGAATTCTACAACTTTAACAAGATAGAGGTGCCCAACCTTTAACTTAAGTTGTGAACGTTATTCAAGACTAACTAAAGAATTGTGTCTACCTCATACATATCGGGATGTATGAACAATTCTTCATGTCTCATAGTCTTTTGACCTTATGATTATTTATGGCATGACAATGCTTTTATCATCACATAATATAAAACATACATTAATTGACCGAGTACTGTGGATTATTTAACCTAAAAAAATGGAATCTAAAATTACAAAAATACGCCCAACGCATTCCTTGGTCTTCTTGTAATTTTCGAGTCTTCTAGTCTCTTCAGGTCACTCCGATTCATCTCATGAATCCAAAATAGGAAATCTGCACGGAATGAACTAGGCAACACTTGCCACCGGAACAGTGCAAGACGACGTGAATAGTGCCCGACATGAACAGTACCGCGCATGAACAGTACCTATGAATAGTCTGAATGAACAGTACCACACATGAACATTACGTATGAACAGTACCATGCATGAACAGTCGTGAACAGTACCCCCGTCACGCATATTTTCGATTTCGCCCTTCCAACTTTGAGATTTTTCCAGGTCTTCAATATATGTTACATTTTTTTTTCATTACAATAACAAATAATAATAATAATAATAATAATAATAATAAATATAATACAACCCATGAACCCTAAATCCACAGTACCATATAATTAACGATCAATCATGTTTTTTGTAAATTAACAAATTTAATATACATATAAAAACAACATACAGTCAATTTAAACAGTGCTTACACAATCATACATACAGGAGCATTGAAAACAATTTCCTGTTCCAAAAAAAAAAATTGGCTCTAATACCAATTGTTGGAACCCCGTTCACTGGTAACGCAATGGAAATAGGTTTTAAAAATTTTATACAGATCATAAACGATCTGGAACCAGTGAACTTAGGATCACAATTCTTTTTCCGGAACTAATACATACAATATGTAAACACAGGAAATTGTAATCAATACATTAAAAGAAAATTTAGAACCTTACCAACGTTTGGAGGCTCCTTAACTTTACGATATGCTCCTGGTCTGTACCACTGATCTTCCTAGCTATTCCGGAATTGGTAACTGCGTGTGGGCGCGTCACGTACTCAGGAACTTAGGAGGATGTAGAGAGAATGAAGAAGAACAATTTCTTCCAAGAGAATATTTCATAGAACAACTCTTGTTGTTCAAAAAATATATATGTATATATATATATATATATATTCAATTCGTGCTGCACCACAAACCAAAATTTTCTCTTATTGATTTTCTAGTGCTCGCACACCTGTGCGTTTTTGGTTTATTTCTTATTTTTTTCAAAAAATTCACACACAAAAAGTTTTCTCTTTTGATTTTTTCTCTGGTTCACGCACACTTTGTTTGTATCATATACAAACACTTATATATTTTACTTGTGTGCTACTCTTATCTTTGTTATCAATATATATCATATATATATTTCATTATAACTAAAACTCTTTAATCGATATCTTTTCAATTTTAAAATCAAATCTTTTAAAATAATATCTCATATCTTTTAAAAGATAATTAAATATTTATTTTGAATTTAAACATTTTAAATTCAATTTCAAATATTTAATTTAATAAAATAATCATATTATCTTATTCTATTTAAAATCGAATATCAACTAACACCCTCCATTTAGTGATTAATAACATAATTAAATAATCTTATTATTTAATTTATTTAATCACCCTTATTCATTAATTAAATAATATCATTATTCAATTAATTCCCGAATAAATACATGTCACTTTGGTAACACAATTAATTGGACAATCCAATTAATTAATCGTGACCCTTGTTACCTAAATTGATCGGGCTAGCAAGGGGACCTAATAGACCCACAATATTTTGAGCTCCAATAATCATTGGAATCATTAATTAAACTCTTTAATTAATATTCCTTGATTATTAACTCCGGTGTTATTCCACTAAAAACCCGAAGCTGCACTCTCTCAACTGCAGACACTTTTACACAGACCGATACAACTCGGTGTCCATCGATATAGCTATTACATATGGTGTGATCCTCCACAGTAGTTCATAATTAGAGCTGGGTCATAATGTCCGTTATACCCCTCTTATTACATATATCCTTTAAGTACCGTTGATTCTCTAATGAACAATAAATCATATTTCCTCACGAAATTAGGAGAGCGCTCATATTGTCCAAGCTCTGAATCAACCCTTAAGGGAACTACCATCTACTTCTCACAAGAATGAGTGGATTCCACTATTGTGTACATACCTTCCCAGCCACAAGCCAAACCGCAATCCCAACATACGGAGTATATTGATCAGGAATAGCATCTGACCTAACCCATGGTATATCAAAGACCACGATCTAACCTGAAGGAGTCGATAAGACACTCAGGATTAAGATCACCCACATATAGCCATCATTAGTTGATATATATGAATCTCATCAGTAAACGAATCTTGGCGAGAGATTCATATAGATCATGGCCCAGTTCTATACGATCACATCATACAAGGTTCCTTCATTCCTCATTCCCATATCTCATATGAATGATTCAGGATATAACCACCGTACATTACGGAATGGACCGCAGCTATAGATTAACCACAAATAAAGTACCCAGCTTTATTTGCTATCTATGGACTCTTTAGATTGCACGTCTCTTACTGTATCCATCTGCATATGACACTCATATACACAGTTCGAGATTACATCCAGCAATCCAGGATGTTAATATATGCACAAGTTATAAAATAAACAACACAACAAGAATGAATTGAACTTTTCTTTTTATTTATTTCATAAATCCATTTACAAATTACATCTTTAGGGCATAAACCCCAACATGAGCAAGAGGGAGCAATGAGTACAAGACCTTCACTCCTAACGGGGGTTAATTACTTATCATGGAAAGGAAAAATGGAGTCCTACTTGGGCCAAATAGATGATCGAGTTTGGATAGTGATACAAGATGGTTACACATCACCTACCAAGACTCTCGAAGATGGAAGCATTGTGTCCAAGCCGAAATCGGAATGGGAGACTCAAGATTTTGAAGCTTCCAAATGGAACAATAAGGCCATACATGCAATCTTGTGTGCGGTAGATGAGAACCAACACAAGTTAATCCAAACCACAAGGAATGCACATGAAGCATGGACAATATTGGAGATGGCACATGAAGGAACCGATATAGTAAAAGACTCCAAGCTACAAGTCCTTCAAACCCAAATTGAGACTTTGAAGATGGAAGATCACGAGTGCTTAAATGACTTCAAAGTGAAGCTTATGGATATTGTCAACCAAAGTCACAAATTGGGCGATCCATATTCAGATAGGAGGATAAATCGAAAAATTAAGAGGTCTCTCCCAGAGAGATTTGATGCAAAAGTGACCGCTATTGAGGAGAATAGCGAATATAAAAAGATGAAGCCATGTGAAATAATTGGCAAGTTGTTGGCTTTTGAGTCAAGAAGAGCCCCTACTTCAACAACACCTCATAAGAAGCAAAAGAGCATTGCATTGAAGACCTCCAAGGAAGAAATGAAGGAAGAAGATTCGGATGAAGAAATGGCTCTAATGGTGAAGAGGTTCAAGCAATTTATGAAGTTTGAGAACAAGGAGTTGGGCTCCAGGGGAAAATTTGTGAAGAAGAAGACTCCCTTCAAAAAGGTGGAGAAAAGTGAAGAGAAGGATTCCAAGAAAGGGATTCAATGTTATGAGTGTAGTGGATATGGTCACATTGCCCCCGAATGTCCTAATCTAAAGTAGAAGAAGAAAGAAAAGGCTATGGCGGCTACTTAGAGTGATAGTGAAGACTTAGAGGAGGAAGAAATCTTCGGATGATGAAGACCACTTTTCCAACTTCATTGCCTTATCATCATCTCACAATGGCAAGGAAGTTATGAGTGACAAAGAAGAGGAGAGTGACAAGCTAGAAGAAGAAGAAGAGCACTCAAGTGATGGAAGTACTTCATCAGAGTCCAAGCATGAATTTGATGAGGATATGGACTATGAGGACTTCATGGAATACTTCAAGAGTTCTAGAGCAAAGAAGAAAAAGGAGATTCAAGATTTGAAAAGGAAGAACCTTGAATTGACCTCTAAGACGACTCAATTGAGTGAGGAAGTGAAAAGAACAAGAGAAAGTGAAAAAGGCTTGAAATTAGAGCTTTTTGTGGTTAAGAAAAGTGAAGAGAGCTTGAAGAAGGAGCTTGGAGAGGCAAAAGACGTGATTGCCAAAATAACCTCTAGAACCAAAAAGTTTGATAAGATGTTATCAAGTGGGAACAGCCCTAGTGGTAAGAGGGGCTTTGGATATAAGGAAGACGTGGAGACCACCTCCTTGAAGAAGACCATCTTTGTTAAGAGTCAAGAAGTTGAAGAAGTCAAAGTCCCACAACAAAATACAAAAAGGATTGAAGTTGGAGAATCTTCAAAGCAAGCTCAAGCCAAGGGTTCAACAAGAGCTCAACCATAACAAGCTAGAGCATCTCATTCAAGACCTCCACATCCAAGAATCCATCCACCACAACCAAGGGTCACCTATGCTCAACAAAGAAGACATGCTACTTTGGCTCAACCACAAAGGAGAGAGTTTGTTCAACATCAAAGGACTACTCAAAAGAGAAGGAAGCCTCAAATGCTTGCACAAGGCTATGGTATGAACTCCTATTTAACTCCTACTTGTCATTACTGTGGTATTGAAGGCCACATAAGCCTAATTTCTTTAAATATATTAAATTGTGCAGATTTGAAAGCATGATTGAGAAAAATATGCTTAGAAGAGCCAAAAAGCATGCACATAGGGAACTTAGAGCCAATGAACCAAAGGCTCCTAGGATTGAAAATGTTGCACCTAGGCGGACTAGAAAAGATGAGTATTTTTGTAACGTGGCTCAAGTTGCTTTGAAAGCCAATGCCTCCAACACTCGGTATCTTGACAGTGGGTGTTCTAGGCACATGACTGGAAACAAGAGTTTCTTTAAGACTCTTGTGATGAAGGATGGTGGATTTGTCACCTTTGGTGTTGGTTCATAGAAAAAGGTCATAGGGAAAGGTAATATATCTATTCCCGGTTTGCCTTTCTTGCCCAATGCTCTCTACGTAGATAGCTTGCAAGCTAATCTCATTAGTATATCACATTCAAGTGATAAAGGGCTTTCGGTTATGTTTGGCAAAGTTAATTGCTCTATTCTTAAGGAAAATGGGCAAGTTCTATTGAAAGGCAAGAGATCAAGTGACAATTGTTATTGTCTTGAATCTAGTGACATCTCTTGTAACTTGTCTAGTTGTGAGCAAGTTGAGTTATGGCATCAAAGATTTGGCCACATGAATTATAGAGACTTGAAAGTCCTTGAAAGGTTGAATGTTGTGAGAGACCTTCCCAAGCTTAGGAAGAGGATTGAGGGAGTTTGTGGACCTTGTCAACAAGGGAAATAAACTAAAAGTGTGCACAAAAAGGGAAAATATCTTTCCACCAAGGAGCCATGGAAACTCCTACATATGGACTTCATGGGTCCCATGCAAACTGAGAGTTTATGTGGTAAAAGATATATTCTTATGGTGGTTGACAATTTCTCTAGGTTCACTTGGACCTACTTTCTTAGAGAGAAGTTAGAAGCTTTTGAGAAATTCAAAATGTTATGTGTCAAAATTCAAAATGAGAAGCATTCTTACATTAGGAGCATTAAGAGAATTAGAAGTGATCATGGGAAAGAGTTTGAGATAAGTAGCTTTGAGAGCTTTTGTAATGGTTTAGGTATTTCCCATGAGTTCTCAGCCCCTAGAACTCCCCAACAAAATGGGGTTGTAGAAAGGAAGAATAGGGTCTTACAAGAGATAGCTTGGGTGATGTTGCTTAGCAATAAGGTTCCTAGGAATCTATAGGCTGAAGCCGTCAATACGGCTTGTTATATAGGGAATAGAGTTTTCCTTAGACCCGGAACCAAACAAACATCCTATGAGTTATGGAAGGGAAGAAAACCCAATGTTAACCATTTCCACATCTTTGGAAGTAAGTGCTATATTCTTAATGACCGGGATCAACTTGGAAAGTTTGATGCCAAGAGTGATGAGGGTATTTTCATTGGATATGCACTCAATAGCAAGGCCTATAGAGTTTACAATCTAAAAACTCGAAGTGTCATGGACTCATCAAATGTTTTCATTGATGATTGTAGGCCTAAGAATGTTATCCATGAGGAGGATGTTTGTGAGAATGTTGACCTTCCTTTACAGAAGTGTGATGAGACTTCAAGTGATATGAAGTCAAATCATAGTCGAGAGGATGATAAACCTCTTGATAGAGATCCTCATTTGGACTCTAATGAACCCGTTCCATGGGTTATGAAACTCCATGATAAAAATGATATAATTGGAGATGTCAATGAGGGTGTTAGGACTAGGTGTCAAATAGCTAATCAAATTAGCTACACTTATTACGCCTCTCAAATAGAACCCAAAAAGGTTGATGAAGCCTTAAATGATGATTTTTAGGTTCTTACCATGCAAGAAGAGCTAAACAAATTTGAAAGAAATGAGGTTTGGACTCTAGTTCCTAGGCCTAAGAATACTAATGTGATAGGCACCAAATGGGTGTTTAGGAACAAGTCGGATGAAGATGGCAACATTGTGCATAACAAGGCTAGGCTTGTGGCACAAGGACACTCTCAAATAGACTTGAGGAGACTTTTGCTCTCGTTGCTCGTCTTGAGTCTATAAGTCTCCTCTAGTCTATCCCTTATGTGTACAAGTTCAAACTACACCAAATGGATGTTAAGAGTGCCTTCCTCAATGTCTTCTTGCATGAGGAAGTGTTTGTTAAACAACCCAAGGGGTTCGTGGATCCTCACCACGCCAATCATGTCTATCGCCTCAAAAAGGCTCTTTATGGGTTGAAACAAGCACCGAGGGCTTGGTATGAGCGCCTCACTCTCTATCTTGTTGACAATGGCTACTTAACAGGTAGTGTTGACAAGACTTTGTTCATCAAATGCAACAAAGATGAGCTTTTCATAGCTCAAATTTATGTTGATGACATTGTATTTGGTTCCACCAACGAGTCAAAAGTGAAACAATTTGTAGATGTCATGTCTCTTGAATTTGAGATAAGCATGGTTGGTGAACTAAATTACTTCCTAGTTTTGTAAATTAAGCAAATGCATGATGGGATCTTCATATCCCAAGCCAAGTATGCAAAGAACCTAGTGAAGAAGTTTGGCCTAAACAATGCCAAACATTCTGACACAGCCATGAGTACCACTTTGAAACTAAGCAAAGATGCTAGTGGGAAAAGTGTTGATCAAAGCCTATATCGGGGCATGATAGGTAGCTTGCTTTACTTGACTGTAAGTAGGCCCGATATTTCTTTTATTGTTGGTGTTTGTGCTAGATACCAAGCTAATCCCAAAGAGTCTCACCTTGTTGTGGTGAAGAGGATCATTCGGCTTGTGCATGGTACCTCCAATCATAGGATTTGATACTCTTTTGACACTAATCCAAGCCTTGTTAGATTTAGTGATGCCGATTGGGCAGGAAATTGTGATGATAGGAAGAGTACATTATGTGGTTGCTTCCTCCTAGGAAACAATTTGGTATCTTGGTTTTGCAAGAAGCAAAACTCAATTTCCCTATCCACGGCCGAGGCGGAATACATAGCTGCCGGTAGTGCTTGTACTCAATTGATGTTGATGAAACAAATGCTAGTCGATTATGGCTTAGAGCAAGGCACTCTTACCTTGTTTTGTGATAACATGAGTGTTAACAGGTTTTTCTGGCAAGGGACCAAAGGGGAATTTTCCAAACAGAGACCTATCCAGGAAGATTCATCCAGATACTCCAAGAGACCTGCGAGATCAGTACCATCACCTAGATGGAGTCGATACCCGACGAGGTTGGAACCTCGACTATCCATCTATCTAGATAGGATATCAGCTCTGAAAGCATGTATCTCGCCCTACTGAAGCTCCTGATACCAGTTCAAGACCAGTACGATGATAGCTTGCACGCCTAGCACCCCGTAAGCATCTCGACATTGATTAAGGTACTATGTACCTCGATACCTACCTCTGTACCACCTCAATATCTGCCTTGGTGCCACCCTGACTCCCGCTTGGTACTTGGTATGCTTATCCAGAGCTCCTTCAAGGCAAGTATCCTACCCCCCAGGCAATACGATGGGGTACACGAAGACACAAGCACAATTCCAACAGGAGACAGAACAAGCTCATCAAAATGAGGTACCAGCACTACCCTCCATCAGAACTCAAAGTCAGAATTTCCCTCCAAGCTCCATGAATAAGGAAATTCAATTCCATCGCCATCAAGCTCCACGAAGAAGGAAAGTTGACTCCATCGCCATCAAGCTCCACGAAGAAGGAAAGTTGACTCCATCACCAAAATAAAGCTCCATTAATGACCCAATGGTCGACCGAATCAGAATTTGAATTCACCATTGATTCACGGGATCTAATCCTGCGCCTTCAGCTCCACACAAATGCCTTTCAGCGCTTAAAATAGGACTCTCTATAATCTTCATTAAGACAACCGGATTTTGGGGAGATTCTAGAGAGTACTATATACACGGCATTGAAGGGTAAAGAAAAGAGAGGAATTTTTTAGTATTCATGATCGCCACAACCAGAGAGATCCCGGGAGATGCCCGGAAGCCAGTGAGAGTCCATTGACAATCACTGGAGGAAAAAATATCCACTTATCGACATAAATGTTTTCTCCATCCCCATCCTGTGTAAAAGAGTGAAAATAAAGAGAAATATGCATGTATACATATTGTAATCCAACCGTAGTGATTGACTGAATAAAACAGTGTTTATTTTACATTCCCCGGTCTCTTTGTGTTTTTTCTCCATTCTTTGATCTATCGATCTCAATCATAAAAAAATAAGGGACCCCGGTACCGAAGGTACCTACCCCGCTGCTGCTACCGGTAGTGGGTGAGGGTGTTCACTCAGATTTTCATCCCGAGTGAATTTTTCCGTTAACACTTTTTGGTGCCGTATGTAGGGAGCACCACACCTTTAAAAGAAAGCCTGTGTGTGTCATTTTTCTTGCTAGATTATTAAAATGAAGCTCCGATCCTCTAAGGATCATCCTGACCCATCTGGACATCAGTCAATTGCTTCAACCCGAAAGGGTCAGAAGCCGAAGAAGGGGGCAAAGGATCGTAAACCTGTCGTAAAGCCGTTAGCTACCGCGCGGGCTACCCCCTAGGTACCTACTACCCTAGCAGTTGGATCTGCCAACCTAGACCAACAGGTCGCGGCCTTTATAGAGAGCATTCACCTCTGAATGGTAGCCGAAGGCAGTACCAGTCAGCATGCGGTACTAGATCCCAGGGGTGATGCCAATCAGAAGCAGTAGTAGGGATGGCACGCGCATGACCTTGCAGCTGGCTAGAAGTACCCCTAACCCTAGCCATTCTAGCTGTGAGGCTCTCTAGAGGAGATCTAAATGAAGCAGGAGAAGGCAGAAGAGACGCCCCGGGTACCTCGACCGGGATCAATACGCTCGTACTAGACACAGTAGAGGTACCAGCTTCCTCAGCGGGGTCAGGGCAAGTTGAAGATCTGGTAGGGGAGGTCATGGAGAAACGAGCTGGCCGTCAGTCTAGGTGAACCTTTCCTCATTCGTCAGTGGCACTGTAGAAACTGTCAAATGAGAGAAACTAGTACCTGTAATCTACTGCAAATTCTTAAAGAACGAAAATGAGATGTCGAGCTACCTGGTAAAGGATTAGAAATACAGAGGTAGTGGTCTACCCTCCCCGCCTCGAAGGCATCTGAGGTAGGGAACCTCGTGTTTAGGTAAGATCGAGCCATGATAGCCTTCAAAACCTTTTCCGATTCGGCGGGGAGAGTGCTTTTCTCCCATATGGGTTTACCATTGAAATTGGTGGGAACTTTGAACTCGGACCCTCAAATGTGAACCGAACTACCCCAGTCTCCTCCAACAACGACTCATTCCTCCTTCCAGGAAGAGTTTTTCTTCGTGGCCTCCGGTACTATAAACTTTAGATTATTTTTTGTACGAGCATAGAACTGCCCCTTGGGACCTTGGGAGTTAGCAACTACTTGAAAGACAAATCCCAGCTCATTTGACCCAGCTCCCGGTCGATTTTGTCCTTCTCATATTGTCCCTTCCAAAGCACTAGGAACCTAACCAAGTGCCTCCAGAACCTAAGTGTCAGCTGGAAGGGGACGAGCTGCAAAGCATGTAGTGCCCTGCGTAGAGTAGGGTGGAGGGGTAGCTTGACTCCATAATCAAAAGCCGATGTATGAATCAGAAGCTCGCTAGAAGAATAGGTGTACACATCATACCCCCGACGGGGTACGGTGATAGTGATTGTTAACCGGAAAATCCACTCAGGGAGCGAAATTCCAATCAACACCCTCATCCACTACCGGTAGGTGGTAGCGGGGTAGGTACCTTCGGTACCAAGGTTCCTTTCTTATACTGAAGATTAAGATGGACAAATATAAAGGAACTAGTAGGATATGAAAGATACTGTTTTATTGATGGTTTTGCTATATCGATGTTACAACACACTCTTTTCTCTCTTTTCTCTTTTTTTTTTACACTGATGGTAGTGGAAAATACGTTTATGTCGATAAGTGGCTATTATCCTCCCAGTGATTGTCTCAAACTCTCATTGGCTCAAAGAATTAAGAAGGAGATTCTCTGGAGTTAAAATGTCTCTATTTTGTGATCAAAAATCCGACCTCCACTTTGTCCTCCATGGCCGTATATATAGACCTCCAATATCCCTCAGAATCCGATTGTATTATTGAGGATTATTTGGAGTCCTAGTTTAGGCGTTGAAAGGAGTTGAGTAAGGCTAGAGGCACGGGATTTGATCCTTTTAATCATTGTCGTATTTAAACTCTGATTCGGTTGACCGTTTGGTCTCATTTATGGCGCTTTAAATGGTGAAGGAGTCGACTTTCCCTGCTTACGTTGCTTCCAGGGATATACAGGCTTACTCGCGTGGTGCTTGTTCTATCATGCTGGTTACTTCGTGGTGATATTCATCCTGGTGGACAGGTAGGATGCTTGTATTGGTTGGATTCGGGGCCGATGTCGAGGTACTCTGGGGTACTAGGTACACGTCGTGGTACAGGGGCACCAGAGATAAAGTACCGGGTATCTGCGAGGTATTAGGTATGTGATATCGCGGTACCCTTTTAGAGTAGGTGCATAGCATGGTTCCTGCTTCTCCTGGTTTGTATCTCCAGTGCTTCATCTCGGTAGATAGGTAATCGAGGTTTTGACCTTCCTAGGTATTTATTTCTTCTAGGTCATGGCACCGATCCTGTAAGGTATTTGGGAGCCGGGATTGATCCCAACCAAGTAGATACTAGTTGGAAAATTCTCCTTTGGTTCCTTGTTAGAAAACCCTGTTAACAGTGATATCATCAGAAATCATGAAATTCCTCCTCAAGCACCTAATCATGTCATCGGTACTGGTAGAATCAGGGATGCATCGATACTAATAAGAAAGGGAGAGCACCTTCCCCACTGAATCCGTAACTTCACCAGACAGGTATCCACCTACCCTGGCAGCACCTGATTCCCCGCTTGATTCCTTGTCGACATCAACCGCGTTCTCGGGATCCTTCGAGAAACCAGTCCTGTTAGCAACATTTCTGTTTGAGCGGCGATGTTGAGAAGCAAGAACGTTCCACTCGCCGTTGTCTTCTTTACGGGACCTCTTCCTAGGGACGAGGCTTCTACTAGTAGCAGCATCATCACCAAAAATTTTCTCTTGACTATCAGAAGTAGAGGAAGACATGGTAGCAGAATTGAAAGGCTTTTAAGAATAAGAGAGTTTTAAAGAGTGAAGAAGAGGAAGAGGGCTGAAGAATGAGGAAGAAGGAAAGCTAGGGTTTGGGAAAGTTGAAGAATTTCACGAGAATAAGAAAGACAATTTAAAAGCACAATGCCAGGAAAGAAAAAGGGTCGGGGTATAAATAGAGAAGGAAACGGTTACCTGCAATATGTAAGGCAATTACTACATTTTAGAATCTCAAATGATGAATTTATTGATTTATTCATTCTTGATTGGATGGGCCAAAGGCTCTTGTGGATATTGCATATGATTTACAGGTTTTCATTTTATATAGCCCAACTCGGTTTGGGGGTTTTTGAATGCATGCATATACCTGTACATGAATGAGCATGTAGTAGGAATCATTTTGGGGGTTATTACCCACATTCCGATAATTTGGTGAATAGATGCTTAATGTGGTTGAATGTTGAGGTTAATTGACATGCTTCCCTAAATGCCTTATTTTTATGAGCCTTTGTTGAGTCTTTTATTTTGTGGGCATTGATTGTGTGATTAGTGCCTAGGTTTGTATGTTTTAGAGTCTAGTGGGTGCGCGCCGCTAGGCCTAGCTCTCTTGTCTTCAACATTGAGGACAATGTTGAGTTTTTGTTTGGGGGTGTAGACGCTTTTTCGACTCGTTTTTTTTTTTGTTTTTGAGTCATTTTTCATGTCATTTTTTTTAAATTTGTTGCTTAGCCAAAATATTTGAACTTTAATCAGCTTGGTAAGATAATCTTGAGCAAAGTGTTTGTGGCAAATTTGTGTATGCTTTGTGAGCTTGTTCATAGCTTTTAGTCACTCTAGGGGTCTCACTTGCACTACATGGGTCAGTCCCATATTTTAGTATTTAAGTTGAGGGGACTCGGTGCTTGGGCGCCCTGTTCTAATAGTGGAAACTTCCCTTGTGAGTTTCACAAACACAAGCTAAAAGTGCGCAATTCAAGGGAAAAAGTTTTTCAAATCTTTAAACACTTTTCAAACACCATGCATAGTCTCAGTATACCAAAATCATCATGTGTCATAGAACATGCATCATTAAAGTGGACTGCTTGACTGAAACTTTTATTCCCTTGGTAGATGGATTCTTTAAGGTGATATTAGGCAATGTGTGTTTTAACCACTTAAAATGCCAAATACTTCCCATCCAATAATGAAAATACACTCTAAAGCGTGTGTCTACTAACCTAGAGGGGGGGGGGGGGGTGAATAGGTCTTAGTTGATTAATTACCAACTTTTCAACTTAATCAATTTTAATAATGCTACCCTATATTAGCAATCAATCAATCCAAAATAAACATACGGAAAACAATAAAAACACAAGGATTGATTTACCTGAGAAACCCTCCAACTGGGCAAAACTCACGGGCTATCCTTCTAGCCACACACGGTCCTCAAATCCACTATTTGAATGAAAATTTACAACCTACGTTGACTTCATGTCACACCATACTTGGTCACTAACCCTTTCACTCTACCTAACGGGCCTTTAATTGTGATCCTAGACCAATAAGCTTGTGCCCTAATCTATTTAGTTACAAGGCTTAACAATCAATGAAGAGATTAAGCAACCTATGTGAATATGTAAAAATATTTTATCATGCAATTATTGCTACGCTACACTAAATGCTTATCTAGGGAATAAAGATGACACTAAGTGCAAATCCTAGATATCAATATCTAAATGCAAGGCAAATAGATTTAGCTAGAGGACAAAATGGTTTTATATGCTAGCTATCATTAAACATGCAATCTCAACCAATAAACACAATCACAAACATATTCAAATCATGCTAAACAAAAGAAACATGCAATTAATCAACAAATAATTGCTAACCCTAGGTAAAACAAGAACCTAAAGATGAAGCAAGAAGTTTTAAGTCATAGTTAATTACCTAGTCAAGAAGAGCATGAAGACCCATGAAGAATAAATGCAAGAATGAGGCTAGATGCACATGGGTATGAGTTTGGTTGAGTAAAAATGGCTTCTTGTGAGTCTCTCTCTCTAGAAATCACCTTCTCTCACTAAGAAACAATTCTGGACTCCTTAGCACGAAATGGAGAGAAGATGACATATTTATATGAGGTCAAAAAGAAGCTACGTCATTTTGGAAAAGTTTACAAGAAGACAAAGCAAAACAGACGTAGTGTGCGGGTCAATGTGCGCGAGTCCCTACCCGCACACTAACCCGCGTATATGGGTTTGTATGTTTCATGACCAATGAACACACCTGTGAACCGGGGAAATGCCAACTACCAAGACCAACTGCGCGGGTCTACTGCGCTGGTCGAGACCCGCGTACGTACCCGCACACAGGCACTTTGCTAGTTCCAGACCAGCGAACCAACCAGAGAACCGGGGTCCAAGAATTACACCAGGCCAACTGCGTTGGTGGCTGCATGGGTAGAGACCCGCACACTATGACCCGTACACATGGTAAGTGATGCACTCATGAGTAATAAAAAAGAGATGCATGTCAATACAAATACATGCAAGTGTGTGTTCAATGTGTAATGATGAGCACAAATACATGGTGAACAAGACATGCATGAACAAGGTGTGTGTGTGTGTGTGTGTGTGTGCAACTAAATCTCTTCAAAGAGAGTTAAGCAAGAGATATACCTTTGAAGTGCTCTTGAGCTTGAGGATGTCATCAAAGCTTGATTATGAACAATGAGACCTAACTACCCTTACAAGCAAATCCCCATGTGGTTTGTCAACGAAATGAGCCAATCAAAAAATGAGGAACGTACAAATAATATGTGTGCTCCCAAACCAATTTTGAAGCCAAACACATTTAGACTTGTTCATTCTACACCCATATTACCATAACCCAAGCAACTCAAACACTAAGCCAACCCTCACTTGATTGATCTTGTTAGGGCTTAGAAATGAATGTAAAATGTGCTCTAATTGTCAAATGGCGTGTACCGAGGCAAATAAGTGTTGAGTTGTAAAAATATGTGCAAAAGTCAAAGGCAAGAAAATAAAGAAAAGGATAAGCAAAGAAGCAATCAAAAGAAAAGAAAAGAAAAAGAAAAGAGAAGTAAAAAGAAAGAAAGAAAAGAAATTGTCTTGTTTAAATTGAAAATACTACTCAAAGGGGTAACAAGAGTAGTTAGAAATTGCACTTGAAATTTATGTAAGCCTGGACGCCTTAATGTATACTTGTTTTTAGAAGTGGTGTTGCATGAGAAATTAAATGTTTAAAAGTAGAATGTATTGCCTTAACTAGGTTGATTAGTGCATTGTGCCTGAATTCTCATTCTTTCTAATCACCAATCACCTTAGCCCCAATACAACCAAATGGAAAAGACCTAATTGATCTTAGGGGAAATCTAACTTGGGAATATTAGTCAATGCATGCTCTTTTCATGTTCATGGCCCTTGATTCTTTTATGAGACTGTTTCACTAAAAAGAGCGTATATTTTGTATGAAATGTATGCAATTACTTTGATTCCATTACATAAAATCTTTTGTATACATTTTGCATGAGTATGAACCTAGGTTCTGAGAGGAAAAATAAGAGAGAATCCATGTGAGAACTTAGGTTGAAGCAAATTATGCTCGGGGCGTGAGAGTGAGTAGTTTCCAAGGTAAGGGGGCTTAAAGTGTGGGATTAGTGTCGTGCAAGTTTCCCCCTTGTGGTGCCTTGGAGTTATTTAGAACATTTTGCATTAGCCTATTCCTCACTCGCATTATCTCTGACTTATCTCTCAGTTAGTTGGCTTGCAGCTTATTTGTTTGAGTCTAGGAATTTTTAGGTTGAGTCATGTTTGTGTGTTTAGAGTCTATATCTTTGTAATGATTAGAGTTTGCTCGAGGATGAGCAAAGGTTTGGTTTGGAGGTATTTGATTGAGCCAAAAATGTCATACATTTTAGCCCTCATATCCTTTCCCTTTGTCACTCGATCTTGAGTGTTTTTATGAGTATTTATGGCTCTTTTGGATGATATTGCAGGTATTGGTGTAAAGGCATGAATAGGAGCAATAAGGTCAAATGGTGTAAAAATAAGAAGGTCATAGTGCATGGGTAGCACTCTTGTGCACTACCCGTGCACCAGAAGAAGGAATTGGAGAAGACCTCAGTGCACGGGTAACTACACGGGTATTACCCGTGCAACTACCCGTGAAACCCACCAAACCAGGGAGCAGAGCCTCGGACAAGAGTCAACTGCACGGGTCACTTACCCGTGCATAACCCGTGCACATTGCATAAATCAGGTAGAAGTGAAGACTGAATGGGTAATTGCATGGGTACCTTACCCGTGTTATACCCGTGCTATACGTGATTCTCAGCTCGCCACATCAGCATTTTGACCTATTTTTGAAGGAACTATATAAAGCTTCATATCTGATTTTTCAAAGAGGAGACCAACCCACAACTACACACCCATCCTTACATCATTTTCTCTCTCTAAATCTCAAAATCCATTCTCTCCCAAATCATCCAAAAACCCATCACTATCTTCTTCAAATTGCTACTCAAGAGGACATTGGAGGTGGAATCAAGCTTGAAGATAGAAGGTGTCATATGAGTCTTCTCTTTCATTTTACTACATTTGTCATGAGTGGCTAAACCCAATTTGGGGGTTGATGTAATTAATTCGTAGATTTTGGGATTTCCACCATTTTGACTTGATTAACATATTTCCATTCAATTTACTTAATTGTGTTTGATTGTCCCTTGAATTAAATAGGCATTCCAACTCTTGATTTTCATGGATTAATTAAAATTATTAGAGTCATTAATCATTAATTGAAATCTTTGTGAATATGGGTAGGCATTCCCACTCCCATTTAACTTAGTGGTTGAATTTGCTCCTAAATTCATTTAATACTCACTTTGGGTTGAGTAGGCATTCCAACTCCTAACCCTTTGTTGATATTGAATTGTAGTATCTTTGTTAGCCAAGTAGGCATTCCAACTATTGGTTTACATTAGATACCAAACTTGATTTTTAACCATCTACACTTAAGGTGTATAATTAAGCTCAATTGATTTGGAAAGGGTATGTTGTAAGCATTCCAATCCAACATATCTTGGCTAGGAAAAATGGGTGGATTGTGAGCATTCCAATCCAAGCCATCCCAACTTCCCATATCAATCCAAAGTAAAAGTGAAAGTGGTGGATTGTGAGCATTCCAATCCAAGCCACTCTGAAAACTTGAGTTAGGAAGATAAGCCATATGTTTAATCGAGTTGGTATTCATATGTGAACTCCCACAGTTTGTGTCTACATTGCATCAACTCCCATATCTATCATTATACCTTTCACACGCATTTCTTGTATCTTAGTTCTTTTAGTTTCATTAATTTAGTAGTAATTGCATGTTCTTTTAGATTCTATAATCATTTCAAATCACCTTTCACTTAGTTTCAGTACTTTCAACACAAAAGTAGTAGTTTAATCACAACTATTTCACGATCTCTGTGGAACGATACCTCTATTTGCCATATACTAGGTTTATTTGTAATAGTGCATTTTGGGATCTTTAAATTTGTTTGGATTGCATTCACAACAAAAATGTGTGTTCAATGATTGTGAATTGATTAACTAAATTTATTGAGTGGGCAACAAGAAAGAGAATATATAAATATTACAAAGCACTCTCCAAGAAGGGGACTCCAATCTCCAAGCTCTCTCGGACCTCGAATCTAAAAACTGGGACCTAGAGATCGACTAAAAAGAGAGACACCATTGTCTATCAAACAATCCCAGATTTCACTCATTTTTCCACCAGAAATACAGTTCGCCATCTCCTACCATTGTACCATCTATTACATATCAATTTTCATGAAGAATGTACCGGTACCAAGTGGTACCCCTCCAATTATGGCTTACTAGGTCGCGGTTTGTACTTATGTAAGCTCTCTTAACCATTTCTTATGATATATAAATAAAGAAGGGTCTCTCTCATTCCTCTGGATACTGCCAAGAGGCTTTTTCAGCATATGATCATTTGTGATGCTTTTTCCCCCTAGATCAGTCCAATTCTATAAAATAAATTGTCATACTCCCATCTATCTCTTTTATTACGAATGTATGGAAGCTATATCTGACCCCACTGGTCCAAGCTCTCTTATCCACCTATTTGCATGATAAGTCACATATAAATAAGTTAGAAAACTATCTGGACCCGCTAGAAAAGAGTTGGGGAACCTGGGAACCGAGGAGCTCCCCCGTACCTGATCGGGCCAAATATGAAGTATATTTAGGCCCTCGGATCCTTACCTTATGTTCTATTTTTGTGCGTTTTTGTATCTTTGATGGGTTGTTTTGTGCGTATTTGTAGGAAATGATGCAAAGACAGGTTTGGAAGCATATTGCGGTGATTCCGACAGAAAAATGGGTGAAAGTAAAGGTAAAGGAGTACAAACAGCTCTACAGTGCGGGTCCAGTACGGGTCAAGTGCGGGTCACAACCGCACTCCGACCGCACTCCAGCCGCACTTATGTTCACAGCCGGGACAGGATGCAAGTGAAGAGATAAAGTACGGGTACAGTGCGGGTCATCCAACCGCACTTAACCCGCACTAATGCCAAACCAGAGAAGATGATGTTGCACCTGATGATAAAGTGCGGGTACTGTGCGGGTCATCCAACCGCACTCTACCCGCACTAATGCCAAACCAGAGAAGTTGAAGATGAACATGATGTTAGAGTGCGGGTACTGTGCGGGTCATCAAACCGCACTCCACCCGCACTGTCACCAAGAACAGAAGAGCAGAGTTGTACCTGACATTAGAGTGTGGGCACTGTGTGGGTCATCCAACCACACTCTACCCACATTGTTGCTCAAGACAGAAGGTGGATTTTGCACCTGACAGGGAAGTGCGATTCAAGTGCGATCACAGTGCGATTCCAAGTGCGGGTCAAGTGCGGGTAATTTAACCGCACTCTACCCGCACTATTGCCCTGATCCGAGAACTGAAGATGAAGGCAACCCATACAGTGCGGGTAATTCACCCGCACTCCACCCGCACTCCGAGCGCGCCAGTTTGATTTTCAAAGCTTAAGTGACCTATTTTTGTATCTTGTATAAATAGAAAAGTATAGAAACGTTTTAGGCAGCTTTTGACTCCGTTTTGCAGAGGTTAAACACATTTAGACCTAGAATCTCTCTCTCTCTCTCTCATCCTTACATTCTCTACTCAACTTCAAGGAAGTTAGGAGATTGGAGCCACTTCAAGGACGGAGATGTTCTCCAAGGGTTCTTTGTCTTTCCCTTCTCTTAGTTTCCTAGTTGTAATGAGTAGCTAAATCCCCTCTAAGGGGTTGATGGAGTAGTTAGTTGAATATTGGGCTTGTACATAAACTTGATATTATATTGATATTCATGTCTATCTTCCATTGATCTATTCTTGTTGTGAATGTTTATCATTGATTTCTGGTGTAGATACATCCTCTTTGCAAGGTGTCTTTGTATTATGTATGAGTATTGCATCTAGATATACATCCTATTTAGTTGTTTAATGCTCTAAAGAATGGACGAAAAGTCATGAATTCTGACTCTTAAACCGCGGTTTTAATCTAACCTCGATTGAGTTTTCGGCACTATACATCCTAGGTCGGAACCCGTGAGAGAGTTAGAAGTCATCTCTATACATCCTAGGGTGACTATGTTTAATCGGTTGAGTCATTGTTAGGTAGACGAGCTTCATTTCTAGAATCCGATAAACAACCAACTCTATACACCTTAGGTTGGTCGTTTACGATGGATTAATCCCTAATAGGTGGTCCACACTATACATCCTAGGTTGGCCACCTTCTAAGGATAAATAACCGACTCTATACATCCTAGGTCGGTTACCTTGAATAGCCGTGCTATTGACAAGTTTGTTGCATTGCCCAGTATTTACTTTCGTATCCATTAACTCCTTAGTTTCCATCATCTATATATACCCTTCATTCCATTTCCCCCTTCATTTAGTTAGCATAATTAATTTAGTGTTATTTATAGAGTAATTCACCACCTACATTTTCACCAAATCATGTTTCGATATTATATATATATACATAACATTACTTTAGCAATAACTAATTTAGCTAACTCCGCTCCCTGTGGACGACACCCCACTTGCCACTATATTTATGTTTTCAAACTAATTTAGGCTTTGTGAGGTTTTATCAAATATTGTTGATGGATTGATCTTTTAAAAAGACATGAAGAAAAAACCTATCTGTCAAATGGCGCTGCTGCCGGGGAGCGGCATGTTTAGTTTGATTAGTTTTGCATAGACAATAGTTAGTCTAGTAACGTTTCTGATCTACCCTATTTGTTTCTCGTTTACGTTGTACGTTATTTGTTGTGAAATTTCAGGATTCTAGGTATATGCACGGAAGAAGATCGTTAACAGGAACAGTGTTGATTTCTTGTGTAGATACATCCTCTTTGCAAGGTGTCTTTGTATTATGTATGAGTATTGCATCTAGATATACATCCTATTTAGTTGTTTAATGCTCTAAAGAATGGACGGAAAGTCATGAATTCCGACTCTTAAACTGCGGTTTTAATCTAACCTCGATTGAGTTTCCGGCACTATACATCCTAGGTCGGAACCCGTGAGAGAGTTAGAAGTCATCTCTATACATCCTAGGGTGACTATGTTTAATCGGTTGAGTCATTGTTAGGTAGACGAGCTTCATTTCTAGAATCCGATAAATAACCAACTCCATACATCCTAGGTTGGTCGTTTACGATGGATTAATCCCTAATAGGTGATCTGCACTATACATCCTAGGTTGGCCACCTTCTACGGATAAATAACCGACTCTATACATCCTAGGTCGGTTACCTTGAATAGCCGTGCTATTGACAAGTTTGTTGCATTGCCCAGTATTTACTTTCGTATCCATTAACTCCTTAGTTTCCATCATCTATATATACCCTTCATTCCATTTCCCCCTTCATTTAGTTTGCATAATTAATTTAGTGTTATTTATAGAGTAATTCACCACCTACATTTTCACCAAATCATGTTTCGATATTATATATATACATAACATTACTTTAGCAATAACTAATTTAGCTAACTCCGCTCCCTGTGGACGACACCCCACTTACCACTATATTTATGTTTTCAAACTATTTAGGCTTTGTGAGGTTTTATCAAATATTGTTGACGGATTGATCTTTTAAAACGACATGAAGAAAAAACCTATCTGTCAGTATGATCGTGCCTAAATTGTTGTATATTTCGGCCCTCATTCCTATTCTTTTGTCTCGTTCTCTTGTGTATTTTCTATATATATTATCTCTTTTATGTCTAATAGGCTCATTAGTGTTAATTGCAGGCAATAGATGTAATTCTGGTGTTAGAAGTTAATTGCAGTGGTTCCGGCAGAAAAGGGGCAAAAGGGAAGACAAGGATCATAAGCAGCTCAAAAGTGCGGGTCAAGTGCCGGTCGCAACCGCACTCCAACCGCACTCCTTCCCACAGCCGGGACCTGAAGCATGAAGGAAATATAAAGTGCGGGTAAAGTGCGGGTCATCCAACCTCACTCCACCAGCACTGTTGCTCAAGACAGGAGCTGATTCGTACCTGACAGATAAAGTGCGGGTAAAGTGTGGGTAATCCAACCGCACTCCACCCGCACTGTTGCTCAAGACAGAGGAGTGGATTTACACCTGACACCAGAGTGCGAGTATAGTGCGAGTATAGTGCGGGTAAAGTGCGGGTAATCCAACCGCACTCCACCCGCACTGTTGCCCAGATCAGAGAACTGAAGATGAAGAAAACCTTTGCAGTGCGGGTACAGTGCGGGTAATTCACCCGCACTCCACCCGCACTCTGCGCGCGACAGTTTCTGGTTTCAAGCTTAAATGACCTATTTTTCCATCCTCTATAAATAGAAAAGGATGGGAACGAACCAAATCATCACCATACCTCCCAACACTTGTATTCTAAGCTAGTAACACATCTCCCTCTCATCCAAACCATCTCTACTCAATCAAAGGCAACTAGGAGACTTGGATTCAAGCTTCAAGGAAGGAGATCAATCTTCAAGGGTTATCTCTACTCTCTCTCTTAGTTATTAGTTTGTAATAGAACATGAGTAGCTAAAATACCCCACTATGGGGTTGATGTTATTTGTTTGATGGATATTTTGGGCTTTGTAAATAAACTCTATGTGTTATATTTATTCTATCTCTATATTTCATTCCATTACTTGTATTGATTGCCATTATGACTTGCTTGGATACACCCTCTTTGCTTGTTGATTTGGATTACTTGAGTAGGCAATTAGGTTGTCTATTGCTCCATTGAATGGAAGGATTTCCGGAAATCCGGCTCTATAACCACGCTCTTAATCTAATCTCGAATTAGTGGCTTTCACTATACATCCTAGGTTAGCCACTTGTGAGAGAATTAGAAGCCTCCACTATACACCCTAGGTTGGCTACTTTAGTGATTTTACGAGAACTAACCTTCGAGTAGAATTCGGTTGATAACCTCGAGCCTCATCCAATCCCAACCGGGTGGCCTTCACTATACATCCTAGGTCGGCCACTTGTGAGGGAATTGGAAGCCATCACTATACATCCTAGGATGGCTACATTAGTAATAGGTTGAGCCATAGCTAGATAAATGAGCATTCATGGAACAAGTCCTAATTGAGTAACTAGCCACTGTTGGTTGCTTAAGAAGGATTAATCGGTAGTACGAGGTCTTCTCTATACATCCTAGGTTGACCTCTTGCTAGAGATATATACCAACACTATACACCCTAGGTTGGTTACATTTGTCAAAACGTGCTTAATTGAGAGTCTGTTACAATTGCCCCAATATTCACTCACGAGTACATCAACTCTGTAGTTCCATCATCATTCATTCATCACTCCATTATCATCCTATTTCATTTGCTTTCATAGTTTAGTTTATATTGTATTTCCATTCACCATCATTTTACTTTTATGCATACTAGTTATATTAATCCTAATCTTATCACCGCTACCCCGATCTCAGTGGACGACACCCGTGCTTGCCGCTTTGCTTGTATTTATACTTGTGAACGCATCGCATAGGTTTTATAAATTGTTTTGACGGACGGTTTTCTGACGGCAAAAACCTTCTCATCACAGTACCCTCCCAATGGAAGCATGCAACTTTCCTAGAAGATCCAACATCGCTACTAGAGGATCATGCTCAAGCACATACCAAGAAGATCCACTGGACCAGCTAGAAGAACCGGGACAGGTACCAGAACGACCTAGAGGTGAATGATCGCTACCGGGTGGTCCCATTCTTCACGACCATATCAAAACCGTCAAGGAACACCGATCCTTCCTAATTTATTGCTACTTGGGTCGGGAAACTACTAAGGAGACGTAGAGTAGAGACCGGGTACCGAGACTAGGTATCGCGACCGGGTACTAGGACCAGGCATCATGGACCAGGGACCGGGACCGGGACCAACCGCTCATACCAGCAAGGGGACCTCAAGCACCATCTCTTCTCCTTATCCTCGAAGCCCCGACGGGTGGGATGATTGTTCTCTTACCTAATGCACCTTATTGTTTCACCTTACCAAAATCACTGTACAAAGTACCTATCCCGCTGCGACCTACCGGGTTGTGGCCCGAGGGTGTTAATTGAAATTCCTCACCCATAGCGAATTTTCGGTTAACAAAATTCATTAAAGCAAACAAATAACATCCTTACAAAAAAAATCCAAGCTACTAATGTAGTAAACACGATTACAATATTCTCACAATAATATTAAACAAAACCATTATATTTTTCAACCCTCTACAATCATCATTCTTCAATATGCCATAACCTATAAAAATACAGTACTAAAATTATAAATAAGTAATTTGAAAAACAAGCAATCGAAAAAATTAGAAATTATCGGGAAATTAACCTTGGACGTAACATCAAATGCAATGGCTTTTGCCACTCATTTTCTAGGATTGTTTGACTTGTTCATCCATGATTAGATAAGTTTAAATGTATTGACCTAGCATTTATGTATTTAGAATGCTTTTGATATTCACATAGGTTGTTTTCTCTTCATTGACTGTTAAGCTTTGTGACTAAGTGATTAGTGCACAAGGTGGTTGGTCTAGGATCACTTTTAAAGGCCCGTTGGGTAGAGTGAAAGGGTTAGTGACCAAGTATGGTGTGACTTGAGGTCAACCTAGGTTGTAAACTTTCATTCAAATAGTGGATTTGAGGACCGTGTGTGGCTAGATGGATAGCCCGTAAGTTTTACCCAGTTGAAGGGTTTTTCATGTAAAACAATTCGTGTTTTTTTAGTGTTTTCCGCTTAACTTGTGTTTGTTTATTGATTGCTAATATGGGGTAATTTTTTAATATTGACTAATCAAGGAAAGTTGGTAATTGACTTGATTAAAACCTATTCACCCCCCCATCTAGGTTAGGTTAGACACACTTTAGCATTATTTTCAATTTTGGTGAATCTTTATGAGACAAGTAAATTTTGGGTACCAAACCTATAAAAGAAAGCTTCCAGCAAGAATCTTTATGAGACAAGTAACAAAAACTAAAAATCCAAACTAGAGATAGTGGGATATTAGGTGGGAATTTATCGGGTAACAAAAACCAAATTGTGAATTTATCAGGTAAGAAGTAAGCTTCAACACCAAAATTGTTAGTATGGAAGGCAAGAGCAATGCAAGGACAAACATTGTATTAAA